>PYHX02000413.1:53329936-53354936 GCA_004302925.2 Cochliomyia hominivorax
TTTTTTCGTTTTTCGTTTCTGTTTTTTTTGTTATTTGTTAAGCAGTTTTGTTTTTATTTTTCCTTTCGTTTATTTGTTCGTTTTTCCATTTAGTTATTTATTTATTCATTTATTTAATAGTGTTATTGGCGCCAAAGGTTTTTCTATTCAATTATTTATGCGATATACACTAGAGCCCCGACTTGCGTCGTTTCGATTTGAGTCTCTTTTCCGATTTGCGTCGTTTTGACCCCAATATGCGACCCATCTTTATTGTTATATAAGAGGTGCTAAGAACAAGTGTCTTGTTATGGCAAAAATATAATGTGTAATTCTCCAAAGTTAATTATGGACTTAAAAAGTATGAGTCAAAGCAAAAAGTTATAAGTTTAGAATTAAAATTAGACTTTTAGAATTTTTCTAGAATTGGTCATGATTTACTTTTTTAAAAAAGGTCATAAACGTTTTTCGGGAAGAGGTCTTATATGGGAGCTATAGCAATATATGGCCCGATATTTACCTAATTAATAATGTTTATTAAATACAGTTCAAAAAAATAATTTTCTCGAATTGCAATAGAAACGGGGTTTGTTGACTCAGGCTCAAAAACCGTTTTACGGGAAAGGATGTTATATGGGAGCTATAGGAATTATGGGCCGATATTAATAAAACTTATTACATATATAAAAGTTGGTTAGAAAATTTTTGCACAATGATAAGAAACATTTAACTGTATGTTGTAGTTAAATTATTATTTTAGTCCAATAATCTTTTCTCGAAATTTTGAAATCTAAGATATCGATCTATAACTTTTTTGCTATTGAACAGATATAGTTGATTTAAAATAGGATAATAAAAAATAATGTGGCCAAATTTCAATTATTTTGAACAATTATTTTATGCGTGAGAATGTTTCCAACAGACAAATAGACAGACAAACAAACAGACAGATAGACAGAAATACGGACATAGCTGATTCGATTTTGATTTGATGCCTTATGGGATCTGGGGTGGTTGCTCCTTGGAAAAATAAAGTCACCACTTGTGGTGGGTGCTATAAAAGGCAATTAACTAAAATTGTTACACCACTCCAATCTTCACAAGATCCTTAGACAAGAAATCCTTTATTGGTTAAAATGGAGTCCTTTTTTCAATTGGGTTACTTAATCAAAATAAGCAAATAATGCCACTGAGCAAGGACGTAGTAAGAGATAAAGCTCTTTCAAAAGGAAATTGTGATGATTTCGAAACCAGCCACGGTTATTTTTTCGGTCCCTATTAACGACGTAAGTCGGGGCTGTAGAGTATAAAATTGTTTGTTATTATTTTTTCAGAGTAACTTTTTTTTTTGGTATTAATATTACTAATTTAAAGCAAATAAACTAAAGTTTCGATTTTTAATAAATATTTTTGTTTGTCTCATTTTGTGATTCGATTTAGGGAACAATTAAATTAAATGTCATATAAAATTAAATGATTCAGTTTTATTGTGTTTTTCTCTCTTCAGTTTTTGCTAAAGTCAACAAAAATTTATCCAATTTTGTTAAAAGTTTATAGGAGAATAAAAATGTTAAAAAGTATTCTTATCTTTTTTATAGGAAATTTATTAAATTATAATCGTAAAATTCGCCAATTAATAGACTTTTTGAAATGCTCAATTGGCGAAAATAATGCTTAATATTGACATTAAATTAATATTAAAGTTGGATTATAAATATAATAAAACAATTTAGAGCATTGAAGAGGAAAATATACTGGGAAATATTTGTTAGGGAGTGAAATTATAAAGTAATTATCAAGAGATTTTGTTAGAGTTTCCATAAGAAAACTTTTTTTTTAATTTTTGCTTTAAAATTTTTACGTGGTGCCCTTATTAAAAGGCAGGTTGACGTTTCAAAATTTGTTATACTTTTTAAAAGTGGTCCAGCATCTATTATTTTTAATAAATCAGTAAATTTTGATCGACATAAATTAAACGTAATGAAAACTTTGGAAGCTTTTACGACTCAATGGGTGGAGTTAAAGAGGAGCAATTTTTTTAATAAATCAATAATGTTTTGATTAAGAAAATGTCAAAATTAATTTTAATCAAATTGCTGGCAGAATCTCTTCTCTCTGAATATTAAATATTTCAGCATTATATTGTTGTAAATGCTTCAAAGAAAACTTAATCATGCAATAGCGAGCAGAGCATATCTCTGTTGAACTGACCAACATGCAGGTCGGAGTTAAAACCAATGTGGAAATTGTGAGTATATATGGCCTGTAAAGTTTATAAAAAATGTCCAAAATGAAAGCATAAAGACTTTAACAAGGCTAAAACTATAAAAAATGCTAGTGTGGGAGGAAACAGATACCAACTGTTGTTGGAAATAAGTGTAATCATTGCTTGACACAATTTTTGTGGTCATTCACAACAAAGGATCCCACACTTATTAATTATAATGATATACACATAGACTGATAAACTTAAGCGAACTTATACGAAAAACCACAAAAAATGTCATTTAAAATCTAAAATTAAGTAAAAATCATACAATAAAAGTAGTTTCAAGAAAACAATTTAAAAAAAAAAATTTGTTTTATAGGAATACGCACCAGTGTATTGCATCCATTTATTCTAAATTTAAAAGTTTTTCTTAGAAAAAACAATTCATTTTAATGTTAAAACTACATTAGATATCGTTCTATCATTTCTACTAAACAGATCGGTTTTAAGTTGCAAGCTGATAAGATCTTTAATAAATATCCAGGCCAAATTTGGTAAAATCTCTTCGTCATTGTCGAAGTGAGGATGTTTTCGACTGACGGACAAAGTTTTTGATTGAGTCGTCACAAACCCAGTTAGTGTTACTTAAGAAATGACAAAGTTTATATATCATTTTACTACTTATGTTGGTGGAGTGCAACAAAAAACATCTGATATATTTTAAACAATCCAATATATAGTGTAATGACTTATAAAATTACTAAATGTTACACATATTAAGTTCTATTAATATCTTTTGTAGATATATAGATATAAAATACTTAAATATGCATTAAAACCAATTACCAAACCACATTTAAACCATAAAAGAAAAATATTATAATTACAAAAAAAATTATAAAAAATATAAACCACAATTTGTCAACCATAAAAAGTCATTGAATATGTATCAGCCACATTATCTATATTAATAAACAAAACAGTACATTTCACAAAAATGAGGTAATTTTTACCTTTTTGTAAAAACAAAGGTGTACATTTATTTTTACAACAGAGTGTAACTTTCATTATGAATAAAATGGAACTAATTTTTTTCTAACTTTTTATTATAAAAATATTATTTTAATTATAAAATTTTCCTATATAATATATATCTAACAATATAATATAAAATTTTAAAAACTGATTTTTTTCACATAAAAATGTTTTACAAATTTAACTACAAAAATAATTAAACAACGTGAACTTAAAGGCTGCTTTTTAATTCTGTTTCAGTTCTAGTTCAGTTCGAATTCAATGTTAGTTCAGTTCTGTTTCAGTTCCGATTTAGTACTAGTTCACTTTTTAGTTCAGTTCTAGCTCGGTTCTAGTTCAGTTCTAGTTCAAATATAGTTCAGTTCTAGTTCAATTATAGTTCAGTTCTAGAGCAATTATAGTTTAATTCTAGTTCAGTTCTTTATCAATTATAGTTTATTTCTAGTTCAATTCTAGCTCGGTCCTAATTAAGTTCTAGTTCATTTCTAATTAAGTTCTAGTTCAGTTCTAGTTTATTTCTATTTTTTTTAGTTCAATTCTAGTTCAGTTCTATTTCAGTTTTATTTTAATTTTAGTTAAATTGTAACTATGTTATAATTAAAAGGTATTTTGATATATTACAATTAATATACTTATTATATTTAGTAGTTTATAACGAGAAAAATATTTTTTTATTTCTTATTAATCAAATAACATTCTAATTATGAAATAAGAAGTATTTTGTAATAATTTTATTATTTAATTAAATTCATTGTTAGACTGACAGCTCCTTTAATAGACAGCCAGACAGATTAAAAACAAATCTTTCAAAAAATAATATAACAAATGATTTTGACTTAGAACTTCATTACTGTAAATTGAATATATATAAATTGATATTAACCAGAAAAGATGCATAACTCAAAAATATTAAAATAATAAAAAATTCACTTTAATAATTTCTCCATAATATGACTTATAACCATTTACCCATAAACTAATGAAATGCATAGACATAAGCGGTTACAAACTAATTCATTGTTATCTTGTAATTGTAGTAGTATTTAATATTTACACTTGTATTACCAACACCTTTAAAACCACTACCATAATCCTTTCAACCTGCCAGCATCATCACTATAATCAACATCACAACACAGGTAAATGTGAGAAAAATCTTTCATTATAAGATTTAAGTCGAAATGAAAAGTGTAAAATTAAAAAAAAAAAAAAAAAAAACAAGTAAAAACTGAAATAACTTTATCTCTGGCTTATAAAATTTTACGAATCTTAGACGTTTTTTAATACTTTTTCTTAATTTGTAAGGAGTAAGTAATACACAAGTAATGTGAGTAGATATGTATATATTCCTCTAAAGAAGACTGCCTTCCTCCTTAGTAAAGATACAAACTTACTCCTGCTTCATTTTGCCGTTACAGACAATAAAGGTCAGTTTTAATTAAGCGTAATAAGAAACGTCTTTTGCTAAAAATTAAACCGAAAAATGTTTTTGAGTTTTATTTCGACTTTATGCAAAATAATTTAATATCGAAATAAACAAAATACCAAGAAGAGGCACATTAAAGTTTTTTAATAGGTTGGAACGAATCGTGTTTAGTCTGTGTTATTGTTCTTTAAATAATATTTAAAGGAAGAGAAAAAAGTTATCAGAATATTGCGAAATACATTGTATTAAGTTCTACGGGTTTTTAAGAGAAGACGAGAGGAAAATTGCATTCAAAGGATTATAAGAAATATTTTTTTTTGCCATAGATCTAGAATTTATTTCTAGAACTAGAATTACAAAAGAAATAAAACTGAACTAGAAATTAATTAGAACTTAACTAGAACTTAACAAGAACTGAACTTATAACTGAACTGGAACTGAACTAGAATTGAACTTACGATAAACTATAACAATGACTGTTTTATTTATATCAATTAATATTAAAATATATAAAGTTAAATTAGAGTTGTTTTGTAAAAATAACGAACAAAATGATGTCTTTTTCATAATTGTTTACAAAATAATAAATTTTATAGATTCATATTAAAGTCATTTTCCTGGTTAAGTTTATTTGTAAAACGCATTAACAATTATAGTTAATCGTCTTTAATTGAATACAAATGCAGTTAACTTTTTAAATTTCAGTTAATATTCGCAAGAATTTTCAATTGTTATCTGTTTTTTCTATGTAGATTTGCTTAAATATTTCTAACTTACAATTCAATTCGAAACATCCATCCTTTTACTTGTACAACATAAAAATTTCAATATATTTTGCTTAAGAAATTTCATTTGGCAATAAACAGCTAAACTGTAATACCACACCTTAAACCATCCTGTTCCAACACACATACACACACATATACATTTTTACATTCAAAGTGTATACATACAAATGTACATTCCTGTAAAAGTCTTTACCATTTATTCTCACATTTATGTTTATGACATAACTTCATTCTTTCCTTGCATACACTTCCGTTTCCGTTGCAGTGTCGAGGTCCCTTTTTTTCCAACATTTTCAATTCTTCAAATACAATATTATGACTAAAGCGACAGAACTTTAAATTATTAATTCTAAAATTAATTCTAAAAGTTCGCTTAATATTTAAAAACAATTTAAGCTTTGAATTTTGTTTGAAATTCGAGAATAAAGAAAACATTATTTTCAATAACTGTCATAGAGCTTGGTGTTTGCAACGGAACTAAAACTATTATTAAAATGCGTTTACAAGACGATGAATTTCTAACATTTTTCTTATTCTCTCTATTTCATTTCAATTTATACCTTTAGAGATATCTAAGGTACTAAAATAGAAAAAAAATGGTAAAAAAAACATAAAAAACAACTAAAACAATGTTAAAAACGTCAATATCAAAGTTGTCGTCATCATCAGCACCACCAACTAGTGTCGTTATGGTCTTCACCATCAGTCCTACTTCCTCAGTGAGTAGCGTCAACAACTTTATGAACAAACATCTTATTATAAAAGAAGCAATAACATTTAATGATAACAAGAAGTCCTTATTACAACTGCTTTATTATTGAAATAAGAAAATTGGCCGTTAATTTTAGTACTTTAAGAAACATTCATACAGCAAGTGCTCAGTATAAATATTAAATTAAAGATTTAAATTATTTTATAAAATATTATTACAGACATAAGTGCTTAACACGTAGTGAAAAAATTTTAAATAAAATTATTAGTTAATTTAAAAAAAAGATTTTAATTTAAAGAATCCTCAACCACGACAGGTGGTGATAGGGGTAAATTAACTTTGTCATTCTATATCTAACGCCAAGAAGGAATCATCGCAGACCCCATAAAGTATATACATATTCTTGCAAAATCTGGTGCGATTTAGCTATGTCCGTCTGTATGTCTTTCCGTCTGTTTGTTGAAAACATTCCTATGCCAAGAATAATTATTTGAATTCAGTGAAGTTTGGCCAGATTGTTTATTGTTATCCTAAGCAATTTCCTGTTTAAAAGCAGCTGTATCAGTTCATTGGTAAAAGAGCTATAGACCGATAACTGAGATAACCTCAAAATTTTGAAAAAGAACTTTTTATATTTTTTTCAACAAAAGATATCTGGACTTAAACAAAAGTTTAACTACAATATAAAGTTATATATTTTACATTATCGTGCAAACATCATCAAAATCGGATCAAAGAAAAAAAAGTTATATGCTGAAATATGCAAAGTTTTGATACAACCCAAAATCGGTATGCTGTTTGGGTCGCAATTATTAAGATACTTTTCTGAAAGTTGTCCTATATATTTATTTTGATACAAAAATACCAACGAAACAAGATTGTGCTGGAGTAATTATTTGACTGAATCCCCATATAAGGCCCATTATCGAAATATGTATTTTTTTAATTTTAAAACTCTTAAATATGAACCGATCCTATTAAAATTTGGCATAACTAATTTAATTAATATCTGTCTATATTTTATTATAGCTCCCATATAACGCCTCTTCTCGGAAAACATATTTCAGCTTATAAAACGCTTAATTAAAATCTAATTCCACATAAATTTTTGCACACTTATTTTTTGAACTGTCTTTAATTTATAATGTTATAATGATCAATCTCAATCCATATTTTGCTGTAGCTTTCATCTAATGTCCCTTCCTGGAATGGTCGATATTGGTCCGGAAAGCAGGTTTGTACTTATAAAACTAGTAAATAATGACCAATTCTATGTAATGTTTTTAATCTGACCAAAATCGGTACATTTTTTTTCTATAGCTCCAACATACATATCTAATATTTTCTTTTTGCAATTATTTTCTTAAAAAAATGAGTCATTAAATTCTATATCTCGGTACCAATATTTAAAGGTAATTTCAAGAATATGTCGCTATATCACTGCAATTTGTCCGTAATCGGTGATTAAGCTGATAAAGAATAAGCTGTTTTGGTGTGTTATCCTACTTTTAATGCCAATTTTTGCATAGCGTTAGTGGTGTAGAGTATTTAAGGTTCGACACAGCCGAAACTTGTTGTAAATTTGTATAACATAATTTTTGGACCACAAGTGGTGAGTATATGGTTGTCAATTTTTTTGTTTTTGATATTAGATAGAAGTTTAAATAATTGTTCGGGATCATCATCCAGTTCCAGTCGACATAAAAATATAAAATTGGAAACAATGTCATTCCGTATGTGACATGAGAAGCGGATATCTTAGACCATAAAATATGTATATCCTTGCATCTAATCAAATAACAATCTGAGTCGGTTTAGTTATGTCCGACTGTTTGTCTGTTAAAAATATTCTCACACTTAGGATAATTGTCCTTATTCGATGAAACTTCGTCACATTATTTGCTATTGTCCAAACGAAATTTTCTTTAATATCCGCTAGTTATCTTCACAAAACCAATCAATATTCAAGCAACCCTCGTGTATTATCATTTACACTTTTATAGCATACATGTTCAGCAAATAAAAGTAACTAATAAATATTTCATATAAAAAAAACTGCCCATTTAGCAAATATGAAATTATTCATCAAATGTTAGAATATTAAATTTAAATGTATCTATAACTCAATATGATTTTTTTTGACATCTACACGAGTGTTTTTTATTTAACACAGATATAACTGTGAAATGTTTTATGATTGATTAATATAATATTTATATCGTATACACACATATATACATCCATAAATAAAATATTTGCGATCAGAATATATTGAAAAAGAAATATACTTGAAATGCTGTAATATTCATTACAGATAAATTTGATGTGAAGGGTCAATAACGAACAAATAGTACATTTGAAATTTATAAATATTCATTCGTAATCGTAGATTTGAATAATGCGTCATCCAAAGTTTAGAATATCGTCCATGAAGAAGAAGAGAAGTATGAATGTAGAAAATAATATTTCAACAATAAACAACATTTGTCATAAAACTTATTTGTACTAATACATACACGTAAATGATTTTGCGATGATTATTAAAAGTCATTTGCTTTACAAACAACATAAACGAAAATTTAATGCTTATTTATAATGGTATAGGGTAAGAATCAATTGAAGGCAAGAAACAATGACATTCATTGGTTGATAGCAATACTCTTCAATACCCTTCGCCACAAATATGCATTAAGTAAATACGTTATGTTTTGCACATAAACTCACACACTTACATTCACAAACGTTTACAATGAAATATCATTTTTTTGAACCGATTTTGATAAATTTTGAAAAGGTAGTGTAATACATATATATATATATATATATATATATATATATATATATATATATATATATATATATATATATATATATATATATATATATATATATATATATATATATATATATATATATATATATATATATATATATATATATATATATATATATATATTATGGCAAAGTTTCAATATAATTTGTCTATTTATAATAGACAACTTTTCAAAAGTTCTTTATTTGGAATTAGAGGTTTGATATACTGCACTGATTATGCTGGTTCTAAATAGGAAACATCTCAGAACTATAGGACATACTCAGGTTAAATTTCATTTATCCCCGTCAATTTTTATGGGATCTGAAATGATTCCTTCTTAGCATTACACACAGAATAATAAAGTTAATATACCTTCTTCACCACTTGTGATTATGGTGGTAATGAAAAATAAAACTGAATTTTTACATCCTCTGCCACCACAAGTGGTGATGAGGATATATTTACTTTGCTATTTTGTGTGGAACGCTTAAAAGGAATCATTTCAGATCCCATAATGTATATATCTGTCTGTCCGACTACTGTTGGCACTCTCACATCCACATTAATTGACAGAGATAAATTGAAATTTGGCTTAAATATTGACCTGCGAAATCGGTTTTGTATATCAAATGATATATACCATTATCTAAGACAACCTCTAAGTTCCAGAGAAGAATTTTCTTAAAATTGTCAATTGGAAATTGATAAATTAGAATAAGATTTTGTCATAATATAAAATTACAAGATTATTAAAATCTGTTCAGTAGAAAAAAGTTAAAGCCAAATGTATATCTAATTTTATGACTCACTAAGTGTTCCTGTATTAAATAAAAAAAACGTTTATATATCATATCGTTTCTAAGTGTATCTGCGACTGTGTATGTAAGAAACATAATGCATAACGAAACATAACTCATTTGTGAAGAGGGTATGGCAGATTCGGCATAGCTGAATATATCATTCTTACTTGTTTTATTTGATTTTTTCTTTTTTGTAATTCCCGCCTCTACCGTGAACTTTTGCTTAATTTATGTGTCAGTATTTAACATTTATTATATTACGCAATAAGCAATATAAAAAAGTGTATGTAATGAAAAGTTTATTAGACAATTGACATCAATGTTTATGCTCACGAGTTCACATTAACGCTTAAGTTAATGTTAAATCTAATATAATGCCAAGTTAACGCATAAAAATGTTTGTAAAGTATGCGAATTTGAAAAATAAATAAATAAATAAATAAATAAATAAATAAATAAATAAATAGAAATTAAACTAATTAATGAAAGACGTATAAGTCATGTAAAAGACTTTTAATAATAAGATTTTGAATTTTTAATTTAATCGATTAATTTCATAACGTATACAGATGCCCAAAGGAATTTTAAAATCGCATCAAGAAGACAACGAATTAAATTTTTTATGATCAGAAATTTTTCAATAGAGAAATCGGTAGTAAATTAAAAGATCGGAAAGTTCGATACGCAATTTCATAGAAAGAACAGAGTAATGGTGTTCAGAAACTTTACAAGGGAAATGCACAATTAACAAAAAGAGAGATTAAATTTGAAAAAGCAGAATCAACTAGTAAAAAATTGAATTTTACAAAAATATGAAACAAACTGAATTATACAAAAAATATATAACATTAAATGGAAGAAAGAAAAGTGTAAGAAAATTCATACAAAAATGCATAATATGAGCACACAGTTGGAAAAGGTAATTTTCTCTGGCGAAAAATAACTCATTCTTATATTATTGGCACAATTTGAGATTAAACGATGTTCGAAGTTCAAAATGTAAAATTTGTTTTGCTCCAACAAAAATAAAAAGTTAAATTTTTAACGAATTGATGGCAGATGCTCGCTTCTCTTTTATGAATGAAGAATGCATATTCTAGCAAGATAATGCATTATCTCTCTTGGTATGCTGTGGTATGAAGATACTGTACACAAAGCAATTATGTGGGAGAAAATTGTTGTGAAATCCATGTCAGACCGTATTTTTGAGTTAATGTACCACAAGAATCACCCACCCTTTTCGACATTGCTTTAGAGGTTTATGAAATTAAGTACGTTTTTAGGAAATACATTTAAAAATGCCTTTAGAATGAAAATCATTTACTCAGATATCTGTATATTACTTGTTTTTTGCTGAACCGAGATAATTTCCTAGAAAAGGTTCACAAAGCAGAAGAGGTGAACAAAAATGACTTATTCTTTAAAAATGCAAAATTGATCTTAATATTTCTCCACCATTTTGGAGGAAATATTAAGATCAATTTTATATTCAAGGTACATATCAAGCCTCCAGTACTGCCTTCCAAGACCATATTTCGTGTAGTTATAAAATAAACAGTTATTTCCAGAAGAAGAAAATCTGTCTCATTTGGGAATGTAGGGGTTAAGACAACCATGCAAAAACTTTCACTTAATTTTATTAAATATATATTTCTATATAATTTATGACTTCATACAAATATTACTATGCAAACGTTAAAAGATTCTTAGTATATATATTTGTTACATTTTAAGAAAAATACAAAAGAGTTTTAAAATCTTACTTATTTATTATTTTCCCTTTATTGTGACACAAGTGGGAAGATAAGTCAACAAATTATTATTGTTATCCTTAAAACATCTAGAATTTTCTTTTCATTTTTATATTTCATTACAAAAATATTCTTTGACATTAAAAGGAAACCATTAAAAACTAAATATACTGAAAAATATGATTACAATTGTCAGCTTTTTGACTTTGAGACTTTTATAAAGATTTATTCAAATTCTTTTCATAACTGCAATTCTTTACAGCTTTTGAATTTTGGTTATAAAATAAAATAATATGAACTAAAGACTGAGATCTTAAAATTCTTAACTCACATTTTCCTTTATAACTTTTTATCTGAATACTGGTCCTCCATAAAGTTGACCGAGTATTCAAATATCTGCAGTAAAAATGTTTTCATTACAGGAAGAACTTGTCTCTTAATAGCCAAAAAATTGAAAGCAATTTGAAAAGGGGTCCTAACACATTCGGTAGGAAAGCAGCCCTATTAGCTTAGAGATCGTACTTTTTGGTACGAAAAGTTAAATCTTATGTAGATTTAAAAACACACAAGGTTAAAAAAGTTCCGGACAGGAACAAGGCTAAAAATTTAGTGATCAAAAAGAGAGCACAGAAAAGTCAAGTTTTGTAAAAAAATACTCTTTCTGCAAAATGGATGGCGAAGCAAATGTTCTGGAGAAAAGCAGTAGCAAATTCTTGGATATCATTTGTCACAACGGGATCCATTAAAATCTAAATTAACATCAATGAATGTTTACAATGAAAAGCTATATCCATTCATAAACTTCGTAATGCTTCCACTAATTTTTGTCTTGACTTAGCATCCTATCACTATTGGAAAATGAGCATGTTAATGCAGTATTTGTACCAAGAGAGACAAATCTTCCAAACTACATGAAGCTAAACCCATTGGGAAGATATTGGGCTCTAGTTGAAAGTGAATGGAAGAATACCAAAAAAGGTATTCAAACTGGGCTAAAGTTTAAATGAAGATGAATGCCTATTGAAGCAAAGTGACATAAAACGTTATAAAAATGTTAATGGAAGGGTTTTCGAAAAAGGCTCCAAATTTCATCACTAGTCATCAAAACTATTATGAAGGATACATCTCTCCTGATCCTACACATCCTTTATTTTATCTTTGCTGGTATCTCATATGGAAGCATAACTGGTATGGAAGGTACTCCTCCCCCTATTCATCGCACAATCTTTTCGATAATTATTATTTGCTTTGTATGAGGACACATCCAATCCATCCCACAGTTTATTCAGTAAAACGGTTTCTTGAGATAATAGTTGGGACTAAATTAGCTGTTGTAGTTCTTTAGATATTTGATAATCAATATTTATCTTTCCCCAAGCCATTTTGAAGTCCATACGTTACATACACACTTACATACATACATACATACATACATACATACATACATACATACATACGTACATACATAAATACGTACGTACGTACGTACATAAAAATATCCTATTTTATATATAGATAGATATGTGTGTCATGAAATTTTCGATCTCACTCCCTGAATGTTAAGTACATTCTTAGAAAGAAAACATACCGCAAAATATATCAAAGTAACTATTAAATTTAGCAGAACTATGTCTGCATATGAATGATTTTGCGGAAAGGCAGCATTTAAGGTGACCTGACAATTTAAAGTGAATTTACAATCTCGGGTTTGCTTCTAAAGCTGGCACTCTTTAGTGGCGAAATAATATATGTTGCATTTTATTTTCGTTTAAGAAAACATTTAATCACTTTTAACTTTATCCTTTCTTTTTTTGGTGTCTTGGGACAAATATAAAGTTTTCTTAAAAAAAATGAACTCTTTTTTATTTTCATTATTATTTCTCGATTACATTACACTTGAATTCTTAACAAATAATTTTTTGATTGTATTACACCCTGAATTCTTGGGGGAAATAAAAATATAATTAAAAATATATACTTTTCGTTTGAACACTTATTGAAATTGTTATACCTTTTCTAAGACGTTCGAGGTTTGTAAAATGATTTTATTTATTTATTTTTTTTTTTTTTTTTTTTTTTATAGCATTTTTATAATAACAAACTGCAACAATTTGCAGTTTCATTTGTTTTTTTTTCAAGTTTTTAGCTTTGAAAATAGTCGCTATTTTCCCCTTCTAACATTTCAACCCTAAAAAGAAACAAAGTAACAAAAAATGTACTCTAAAGATTGATGATGCTGAATTGAAATTGATATTTTAAGTTTACTTCTGGTTCAAGTTTACAAAGTAATTGAAAGAAATCGCAACACAAAAACAACAAACGTTTAAAAATGAAATAATAAAACGACGAATATAGAAAAGGGGAAAAAATACAATAGATAAATAAATGGTGGAAAAAATATTGCTGTAGTTAAAAAAGTTTGACATACAGTGAGTGAAGAATTAATAGATTAAATGTTGAACTTGAATTAGAATCATTGAAATAAATGTTATTTTGTATTTTTTTACGTGTGATTGATATTAAATTAAATGCACTGAAATATTTATCATACGTTAACCACTTTGTTAAAATTGAGAATATATTTTGTAGCATACTTTTAGGATTGTTTTAATATAAATGAAAAACACTTGGCGTATACTTTATATAGAATTATATTTAATATTATTTATACATAAACAAGCATACAATACCTCCTTCACCAAAATATTGGTGATGAACGGCCCTCGTACAATTTGATTTGCTGATTTATTTTTATGTATGCAGTATATTATTGTGACATTAATGTGAAATTTATGCGTTTTAAAACGAAATTTATGGGTTATATGGGAGCTGCAAAAAATTATGAACCGCTCCTCGTATAATTTCACACATCAATTTTAGCTTTTTTTTACCCTAATTTGACCAATTATTAATACAATACCAATGTGTATGAAAGGTTTACCTTGTATAAGAAGCGAAGGACCGTCCCTCGCATAGTGTGGTATATTCTTTTTAAATAAATAAAACTTATTGAATTTTACCGAAAATCTGTGGTTCTTATTTTGTTCACATTCAAGATGTCTTCAGCGTATATTAATTTTTTTTTAACATAGAAACCGAATAAAGACGTTAACACTAAAGAGAAATATCGAAAAATGCTTCGAAATGAAAAATTTTAACCCAAATATTATTCGATTTAGTTATTATGTTCAATGTCAAATAAATGAATACGTTGTTAATCTAATTAATATGGGCGATCAGAAAAATGTGCGTACTAAAATTATTAATTATTTCCATTAAGTACTTCAAAGCTCTGCCGTCAAACTGTTTCCAATGTTAATAAATAGTACCGAACGAAATAGTCAAAGAATTTGTGATTTCACAAACTACAAATCGACGTGTATTAAAAAATTTAATTGGGACCAAATTCTGGCTGAAGTAGATCTATAGATATTCGATAATCAATATTTGCTTTGTATGGGAACTTCTTCTACCCTAATACTTTCCGTCTTAACTTTAGTCCAGTAAAACAGTTCCTTGACGAAGTTATTGGAACAAAATTTGAAAATTCTCCCTGTAACGTTTCTTAAGACTCTATAATCAACATTTGCTTTTATATGAGAAGTACTCACACCCTGAATCCTCAATATTTTATGTATTAATTTATTACAACAATTTAGCGTAGTTTTTCCTCAATTCAACTAAAATTTCGTACAGCTTTTTTAAAATATGGTATTAAATTTTGTAAATTTTGCGGTTATGTCAGATATATATCTATAAATTTTTACTATTGGACCAGTATAACTAATTTTAATTAGGAAACGGTTTATGATAATTAGACGTAACTCGAATAATTATTTTAGAAATGAGAATATTTTCAACAGGCAGACGAATATATCGACACAGATTTTAATATGGCGTAAGAATATATATTATATGGGGTCTAAGCTTTCGGCTTATGAACAAATTCGACTAAGTCGGAACTCCTCTATAGCAACCCAAAAGTTACGGTAATTCTCTATTTTCTAAAAATTTCATTTGAATTGCAGTTTTTACATAATTCTGAATTTTTATATATGTTTATTCGATTTTTATAAATTTCTATAATAGAATTTATTGTATCAAATGCCATTTTTTGGTTTACTCATCTGTAGACACTAGTGTAAAATTAATTGATTTGTTTGTTCTTATTGTTTTCAGCAAAAACAATTCTTGGATGGTTTGTAAGTTATCGTTTTCAAAGTATTTTGAGGTTTCTTGCAAAAAAAAAAAAAATAAAAAAAACTTTTATTTTTTATTTTTCCTTTAGTACAACCAAACAACTAACATTTGTTATAACGATAGTTTGTTGCTTTTGTCTTTTGCTTTGTAACAAAATATTTTACAGAAAAGTTGCATCTTTTAAAAAATTTTATCTTTTGCACGATATTGAAAAACTTTAAATTCTTTGTTTTATGAAAATGAAACTTTTGATTTTAAAAAGGAATCAAAAAAATATATTTTAAGAGAAAAATATTTGATGTTTGAAAATTTTAATAAAAAGCACAAATAAATATTAAAGATTATAAAAAATTTAACAAATCAACTTACCCTTCACTTCCAAAAGCCTTAAGCTCACGATCCAATGTCTCCTTGACATTTTGTTGAGAATACAAGCCCATGGGTGAGTTGAATTGTTTGTGTACCAATTTACGTTGAACAGCGGCCATTTTTATTATTTTTTATTTTATGTAATTAACACTTTTTTTCTTATATAAATTTCTAAATTATAAAAATCAACTGAATCTTTTAAACTTGCTGCAGCTAAAAAAATATTGAAAGAAATTTGAAATTAAATCTACTAAAATTTAAAAAAATTGTTAACAAAAAAATCTTTTATTATGAAAACTACTAATACAATGTGTTTGAATTAAGAAAAAGAACTAAACACCAGATATTTTTCTATCTTAATACTGCTGCTACTGAAAATACTAAAAATTAATGAGGAATGAAAAACATTTATGCAAAAGAAAAAATAAAACTAAACTAAAAATCTAATGTTAAAACACTCAAGGAAAGCTACAACAACAAATGAAAAGACAACAAAAAGTTTTTTAATTACTCTAAATAGATTTGTTTTTCCGTTTTCTAAAAATAACTTTTTTATCTATAATTTCGTTGATCGTTATTCGTTGTGGTATTCGCTATAAAGAAAAAGAAATAATAAAAATATATAATTTATTAAATTTTAAGATTAAAATAAAAACAAAAGAATTTATGAAATATATACGTAAAAATATTGTCAATAAAAATTTCAAATTAGTTTTTTAACTAATTAAAGATATCACACCGGTTGATGACTAAAGAGATGGTGATATTTTATTCGAATTTTATTCTTACTAGAAAAACTTTGAAAAGACTTTGATTTTCTCTGTGAGAATATATTTTAGTCAGGTAATTTTATATAGAGAAGAGAGTATATTAGCATCATCATACTATTTGTAATGCCAAGAAGGAATCGTAGATATCAATACTTTATCAAGTGAAGCTTTTATGTCATACACCATTTTTATAATCTCGGCAATTTTCTCTCGGTAATTTATTGAGGAAGGTCTACTGCACCCGCGTGTAGCTCCAGAAAGAATCAATAAGAACTCAATGAAATTTGGCCAGATTGCTTGTTACTCTTTTAAGCAGTTTTTTATTTTCAAATAAGACCACATTTAGAACAATAACAAACAAACTGGTCAAATTTCTTTGAATTTTCCAATCACTAGACTAGATCTGAGATATATATATGTCTGAGACAGAATTAAACCGTACTACATTGCCATATCGAAAACTCATCTAAATCGGATTAATGGAATATCAGTGTGTGATATTTATTACAAATATAATTTATTACCGTAAATGAATATAACACAAAAGCTCCAATATAAAGACTTTTCTTGGAATAAAATTTTAAGCATGTAAAACTTTTAGATATGGAATAGTTCTAATTAAATTCTTCACAATAATATTTCTTACTGTATTATTAATGCAGCGATTAGGCCCCATTCAGAAATAGACCTCCCATTTTACTGCAGAATAATTCCATCAAAAATTAAGTACATTTTTTTAATTGTCCTAAATATAATAATTTTATGAATATCGGCGCTTATTAGACCGAAGGTCATTTATAATTCACTTTATTTTCCAAAAAAGAATTTCAGTTTATGAGCCTTTTAGATATAAATACTTCAATAGATTTTGACTAAAATTACTTTGGACTTGGCGTAAATTTGAAAGTTAAAATTACTTGGAATTAATGTATTTAAATAAAATCAGGAAATAACATCTTCGACTTCTAATTCTTAGAATACCGAATCATATTTGATTGGTAGATATTTAAGATTCTGCAGAGCCGAATATAGGATTCATATTTATCATTGCTACAATTTAAGCTTTTTTTCATTGGAAAACTATTAGAACATCAGTTTTATCGAATATACAATATTCAAATTTTTTTTCCCAGGAAATCCGGGAATTTCTTAAATTTCCATGAAAAAAACCGGAAAAAATAGAACCCTTAAATTGTGCTGATGTTTGTAATATACAGAAAAAATTGTTTTACAACTTATAGTATACTTTTCGACTTAGAATCACTTTCTTAGATCCATTTTGACATATATAAAAATTAATTCCAAATCTTGCAAAAAGAAACAGTAAGAGGTAAGAAACCTAACTAGATATGTTGTTTAAATGTCTTATCAGGGTTTCTAGAAATGAAAAGTGGTTAAAAAGGTTAAATGATCGAGGTACTTCATTCCACACCCCTATAACTTTGCCTATAGAGATCCTTAAGGTCCCAAAACTAAAATGCTATGTTGGCGCCAGATCAAGAAAATATAGAAAATATATTTAAATATAACTTTTAAAATAGCTTCAGCATAAAAATTGACAAACTCTGTTAACTGAATCATTTTAAAATGAGTTATGAATAAACCCATTTGGAATTTGGCATCAAAGTATTTTCTTAAGTGGAAAATGTTATGCAATCTATAAAATTTTGATAGGCCATAGGGTTTACATAAAACTTGATACATGATTAAAGCCTTCATAACAAAATTTTAAAGTCTACCAACACTTGAAATAGAGCACTAATCAACTTTTCTTTAATAAACATTTCCTCCACAAGTGGTGATGAGGGTATCTGAGCTTTGACTTTCCATATGTAACACTAGAAAAGAATCATCTGAGACCTCATAAAGTATATAAATTATTGAATATCTGTTGAAAATATTCTCATGCCTAGAATAGTTGTTATAATTTAATGAAACTTTGCCACATTGTAAATTTAGGAAAGCTGTTATTAACCGATATCTGAGACAACTTCAATATTCCGAAAAGAATATTTTCTAAATTTTTCTATAGAAAATAATTGCATTTAAACATAATTACGGTTTTAGGTACTTCATCATCGTTTATGCAAATCATCAATATATTATAAATAGGAAAAAAAGTAATAGGCAAAATCTTAATGCACCCAATATTATCATGTAAGTCGCAATTTTCAAGAAAAGTTCTGCAACCATTATTTGATCTAGCTCCATTTAAGGCTCTATCCCGAAAAAGGTTTTCAGCTTATAAAAGTTGTTGTAACTGTATTAGTATATGTTACTAATTTAACTTATCTCGGTCCATATTTAAAGATAGCTTTCAAATAAGGGTCCTTCCCAGAAAACAGTTTTGAACTTATGAAAACCAATTCGACGCAACTATTCTTCTTAACATTTTAAATACAGATATGTTTATAATTTGGCCAATATTGGTTTTGAATATGACGAATACCGAATAGCCATTTAAGGCCCTTTCCACAAAAAAGTTTTAAGTTTAGTACTCCTTAATTTTATTGAAATCTGGTAAAAATATATTTTAAATTCTGTATACTTTATGAATCTAATTTGACATTTATCGGGACATATTTGGTTATCATTTCTTTTAATACCACTTCTCGGAATTCTATTAAAATTCTAACATTTATCTAAACGATATTAATATATGAACCAATATTCACCGGTAATGTCACTGTAATAGTTAATTCGAAATCGGTATTTAGGCGATTTCTTGATGCGATATCTTTAACTGGTGAAAATGTTTGAATAATGTAAGTGGTGGAGGTTACTTAAGATTCGAAACAGCCGGTATATATATCCCATTATCATTCCATACTTAAAAAATAACAATAGTAAATTCATATAGCTGCGGTCAAATTAATAGCACTTCTTTAATAAGTCCAATTTGAATAAATTTTTTTTCTTATTTTATGGTTTAATAAAATTAACAATAAGTTAAGAAGATAAAGAAGAAACAAAACATTTCTATTCATTATCTTTCTCTAAATTATTTTTCCAGAAGAATTAAAAAAAAATTGGCGTCAAAATAATAGCATCACCTGGTCTCAACTAAAATAAATAATTGTTGTTTCATATTTTCAGTGGTAATTTTATCGAATTATCTTATTATTTATTTTTAGCATTTTAAAGTATTTCCATTGTCAGTTATAACTATATTCCTGCACCTTTTCAGGATAATTGACTTTCATGCCTGCTCTCTAGTTGCGTAAAGATTACTATTATTGATCGATTTAATACCCGACCCCTTTGTTTTACATGTATATACACAAATTTCGAATGGATTTACATCGGGAAACAGGACAGGCCATTTCATTACAGAGATTCCATTATTTTGGAACTATTTTTTAGTTATTTCGCTGGTATGTTTCGGGACTTTGTCTTGTTGCATGACCAAAATATGAAAACCACCTCCATATCAACCGTGTTTGAAAGTTTTTGTTGTTAATTTTTGATTATATTCCTGGCAAGGAGTTCTTCTTACAAATGAAAATATTTTAGACTCATCCGTTCACAGAATACTTCTCTCCTTTTTCCATATACCATATCCAAATAAATTTTGGTAAACTTTAATCATTTGGAGCGAAGCAGTTATGAGGGAGACTTTTTTGGTCTATGGGTTTTCATATTATATTCAATAAGCATTTTTTAATTATTTTTATATTCTCCGTAGCTGAGATAAATATCGCCTTCTTTATTTATGGTAATATATGATGTACGATTAAAACTACCATCACAGTTTTTTTGTCCACGTCCACTTTGGTACTCCCTACTATGGTATTTCTACGCATTTTATTTGTTTATCCAATAAACTTTCTTATTTCGGCATAACTGTATTCTATAGAACCTTTCTTTTTAACGAGTTCACGCTTTTTCACGCGTATATACCTTAAGTCCAATTTATATTTTTTTGTGTATTTAAGTTTTCTACCTTAAAAGTGATTAAATATTTAATTTATTTTTAAATATTCACTAAAATTAATTCTGTTTTCCTCAAAAGCCCTTTAAATTTATAAATTTATTTGTTTATTTAAAATTATTTTTATTTTATATTTTTATTTTCTAATTTAGTTAAGCTAATACTATTTAAATATTTATTTAAAACATTAATTTTAATTACTTTAAAACAATAGAATTCCTTTACTGGGTATGACACCCGTTTTGTTCAATTATGATTATTTAGTTTTTTAATTAAATTTTACAAAATGTTTTTAATTTAAGTAGAGCAACAAGTACATTTAGCAATGTTGATGGTACTTAATGGTTATTGATCAAAATAAATATATTTTATAAAATATTTTATTTAAATAAGAAGTGAGATATAAAAATTCTTAACACACATATATGTTATAGTGTTTATCACCTTTTCATAAAGATATATAACCTTCGTTTAAAATCATCTACTCTTTTGGACACCCTTTTCTTGCTCTTCAATTTTTTAACTTGAGTCCAACCCCACTCTACTGGCTTTAGCTACGAGCAATTTGAAGGATTTGAATATCTGTGTGTAAATGCGACATTATTGTTCTTGTACCACTCAAAAGCTTGTTTACCATAGTATCAGGATACCAAGTATGGCTTATGAAGTTTTATGAATGGAAACAAAATTTTTTGTAAACATTCCTTATTGAAAATTTCGGTATTTATAGAGCTCGTTCTAAATAAATGACTTCTTTTTCCGCAACTGCATATTGCTTTCAATACCATGAACTTTTTGGAGAATCTTGAAATCTATCAGAACATACTTTCCTTGATGTTAATTTTGGTATTATAGAGCCCGTCCTAACAAATGTTTGTGTTTTTCCGAAACTGCATATTTCCTGCCATATCAAGAGGTTTTTCGTGAGTTTTGGCTGTTTTCGGGTCCTAAACTTCTCTTCAACATTCCCTCGAACATTAGAAACATACAATTTTGAGCAGCAAGTTGCGAAAAATTCGTCAAAGAACACATTTCCTTATCCATTATGTGGCATAAATACTTCATTTAGAAAACAGTACTATAAGTTCCATGCTCTGACTTTGCCTTCTTAATTTTAGCAGCTTTCTTGAAAGGAACTTTTTGTTTTAAAACAACAGCTTTAACTTTCGTACTAAATAGTCCGAGCAATGAGCTAATCAGAAAGTCTTCTTATCGCATTTCTTGGAAGCTCTTTTGAAAATGCTTCCTATTTTCGACTCTAGAAACATAATGCGGATAATTTCTTTACTTGAACCAGGTTTCTATTAATAGAAAAGTTCCCTCGATAATGCTAAATAACATTGGAAACAGGTTGACGGCAGATCTTTAAATGTTTGGCCAACTTTTTGTAAGACCAATTTCGGTTTTTGTTGAAAATATTTAATATGCTGAGAACGCGATTTCTTTTGGTCACTCATTTTAATCAGATTCACAACTAATTCTTTTGTGTGGTATTAAATATAATAAATGGCATCTTTTGCGAAGGTTAGTTTGAAAAAATAAATAATTCTTAACGTAAGAAGGAGAAACGTTAAGAATTTTTTGATCTTACTCCATATATTAATAAATTATAAAGCAGATTCATAAAAAGTTAGGAATGAAAATATTACCTACAGCAAAAATGTTGTATCTATGAGTTCAAAATTTAATTGATTCTTCTTTTAGCAAAAACATTAAACTGATTTTTTTTATTTTACCAAGACATATATATTGCATGGCCTTTACCATGGAGTGACCGATATTTTCATGCTTTAATTTTTAAAATATGTGGTATTAAAAGAACGGTTTAAATTACTTATTTTAGAAATTTAATAAAAGTGCCCAAATTTTTATAATTTGTTAATATTTTTTAATAAATTTCTTTAATTTCATATAAAACAATGATATTAATATCATTAAATATTTTGCAACAAAATAAAATTTTGTTTTAGTGTAATATTATATGGTCCGCCAAATTTTTTTATATATTAACAATATAATATTGTATTATATATACGTTGTTTAAAAAGTTATTATCAATGTTGGATAATTAAATTTAACTGCACAATTACAATGAACCTATTAGATTCGATGTGAACACATACAAATAAGCTTTTGTCTACAACACGCTCTAATAAGTACATTGAGAGAAAAATTGAATGCATTTTTTATACAAACTTATTTTTCAATTGTTAATTGACCAGAACATTGATTGTATCCATGTTACTCGAATTAGTACATAACTAAAGTAGTCAGAAAACATTTCAATGGAAAAGACGTTTGCTAACAGTTATTAATTGATAAAGGCATATTGATAGTTTTGATTTCAACGTAGAGAAGAGGCCTGGAAAATTTAAAATTCAGTAATTGGAAGCATTGAAGGAGATCGTACTTTATCTTGCAATTTAAAATTTTTCACTCAAGTCTCATATACAAGGCCAGAAAACGCCTTTATTTTGTTTATATCAGATGGATATTTTGTATTATGTGTTGTTTAAATATCGCTCATTAAGGGCCTCCATCATTCAACATATCTTTTAGAATTCATGTTGAAATCGAATATATGATTATTTTTAACACTTTTTATAGAAATATTGTAATGTAAAAACACAACAACCGATTTGACAGACATAAATAGTTCTGCGCTAATTTCCTTAGATATATGTATAATTTGATCATTGCTGATATTTAGTCGAAACTTATGTTTTTAAACTCTCCACCACCACAAGTGGTGAAGAGAGTATATTAACTTTGTCATTCCGCATTTAATGCTTAGAAACATTATCTCAGACCCCATAATGTCACGCTCAAATTCCACAACAATGGGCAGAGCTCAAATGGTGGCCTGAGTATTTGCTATTGTTCTGAGAAGTTTTCTGCTTTAATCCAATAAAATCGGTTAAGTATATATCAAATTATAGACCGATATCTTAGGCAATCTCAATGTTCAAGCGTAGAACTTTTGAAAAAATTCTTAATTATAAATCGAAAAATTTGAATAAAATTTTGCATTAATATTAAGTTTTATACACCTCATTAACCTTCCAAAAATATCAAAATATCAGTAAAAAAAGTTATAGCGCATTTGTAATGAATATTCGGCACAGTCGAATATAACTTTCTTATTAGTTATAGTTATGTTTTTTTTTTTTGAACCTCTTTCAGACAAGAAGGTATAATATTCCATTTCTAAAACCCTCAGCCGTATGTTATAAAATCAATGCAAAATTATTGAAAAAATGTGAAAGAAAAGTCTGCGACAATAATCTGTTTCATAAAATCAATAATGTTCAGGAACTGGCCAGATTTTACAAGATTCAAAACTTGCCCAGTTTATTTAGCAGATTTGGAATACATCATTCAAACAAATTGATTGATATTTGTACCCCAAAATATAAATAAGAATTATTAATGAATCCCAGTTCAAGGCACTTATAGAATTTTGACAGTTGTTTACGACTGCAACAAGTCTTTTTATAATTTTAAACGATATGTGAAACGAAAGAAACGAAATATTAAGAGGATCGAACCATTATTTCTGGATATCACTAACAAGAGTTCAAGTCTAACATATTCCACATACGAAATTTTACAAGAGTCGGTCCAAATAAGCATAAATAGATAATACAAATCGATTTTGTAGATTTTGATTAAACGTTAACACTAAAATCAAAATCCCAATTTTGGTATGTTTCTTCATATTTTTTTTGCCGAACATCTTTAGTAATAAATATTTTTTGCAATTCTGAAATTTTTAATTTCTCACAAACTCACAAAAAGGGTCAAAATTGTATTTTCATTTAATTGATTCCACACCGCTGGATATTCCGAAATGCCTCTCATTATCAGATAAATATATATTTTATTAATTCAAATCTCCGATTGTAGCACAGTTTTTTGTATAAGTGTTGATTTTCAGCGAATATTCAATACATTTAAATTGCATTTTATCCAAATAGTTGTTGCCGGTATAGGAACGTGTAAATGCTTTTGTTTAATAATAGTGTTATTGCATGTCATGTGTCTATCAATAAAATATTATTACACATATGAACGAACTATTTTTGGCATATTGAACATTTCTACATACACACTCATACAATAGATATAGAGATATGTATATATGAATATCTCTATACACAAAAAAAAAACATACCATGTAAAACCACCTGTTGTTCATATATTCTGTCCGTTTTT
>PYHX02000413.1:53359936-53362632 GCA_004302925.2 Cochliomyia hominivorax
ATATTTTGACTTATTTCAGACTATATTTTCGCTTTAGCACACATTTAACGGCCTATTCCGAAAAGGAATTAAATATATAATATTTAATGGTATTGCGGTCTATAGAGTTCATATTTAGTAAGAGAAAATAACCATTACCTATCAAGTAATGTTGAAAGAGGGACTAGAATTTTGCCCATTTACTTCTTTAACAGATTTTCATTGACGTTTCATAAAACCACTTTATTTTGCCTGAATTTCAGTAGCTTCCGTCTAAAACATTCTTAAATTGTTTCTTTTTTTTAATTGAACAGAACTAATTAACATTTTAAAATTTAGTTTGAGTAATTTAATTAAATAATCGGAACAACCACTGTTCGTAAAATAAAAGATAAATTAAACACAATAAAAATATGTTTTCCATAAGACCATGAAAAAGACTTTAAGATATTTCAATTGCGCTAACAATCGGCAACACACATTTAAAAAAATGTTTTGGTAAATATAAAGGAAATAATTTAGTAGATAATGCTTATAATTCTGAAAATTTTTAAAAATATTTAATTTTGAAGGGGTTTTCCAAATTATTTTTTTACGAAATTTTCCTTTCAATTTGGAAAAAATATTTTTATGAATTTCTTTAAGATTTTTCTTATCTATATGTTGAAGCATATTTTATATTGATAATATATCCCAAGAGCCAAATCTTCTATTCTGATGAAAATTTTGTGAAATTTATCTGAAAAATGAATATATGATATATTGATATTTTTGTCCAGCCGAAGCTTCTTCGGAATAATATGAACAATATATCTTTCAGTTCAAGTTAATTTTTTCACAAAATATTTGCAAAAACCTGATTTTTCGCTTTTCGTTTAAATTGTAATCACATATTTGCAAATTTGCAAAAAAAAAAAAAAAAAAAATAATATAAACTAAAAAATGAAGAAAATAAGTTGTATGGAAAATTGCTAAAGACATCATTTGTTTCACAAGATGCATTTTCTCTGTATTTGTATGTTTGCATATATATGGTTTGCTTTTCCGCTTTCAATACAAAACGTATTAAGCTTCATTTTCTTGTTTATTTTTCATATACATATTTTTATTATTTTAGTTTATTTTGATATCATTTTATACTACCATTTACCCGGTGCGCCTTGCTGCACAAAAGTTTTGCTTAGTCCTAGATACGAAAGAAATTTAACAAATCACGACGTATAATAAAACAAGCACCGAATCTTAGATAACTTCCACTATGATTATTATGCAAAAATTAGCATGAGTTGACGATATTACACACAAAACTTATTCGTTCACACAGCGGAAAAAGCCCCTATAAAATCTATAGAGAAATAACCTAAAAATATTGCTACCGAGCTCCTAGATTTCATTAAAAAAATAAGTTAAGGGAAAGAGATTACATTCGAATTTCGGAATTTGTCTTTATTTAAGCTCAAATATATTTTCCGGAAAGGGGCGTTATATTGGAGCTATAGAAAATATATAGAGCGATATTGTTCAAATTAATAACGTGTACTGATGAGAGCTAGAAAATTAAAATATAATTTGTTTTTTATTTAATAGTTTTAGAGATGTTTTCCAGGAAGGGGCGTTATATGGAAGCTATAGCAAAATATGGACCGACAATAAAAATACTACATATATTCAAGACAATTATAAAATCAATTGCGCCAAATTTCAATAGGATCGGTTTATAATTAAGAGTTTTACATGCTTAAACCCAATTTCGGGAAGGGTCTTATTCTATTGATGAGATTTTGATGACTTTTAGTATGACGACGAAAAAATATATAATTGTATATTATTTGTTTTGTCCAGTTATATTTTGATGAAAAAATTAGAAAAGATCTGTTTCGAAATTTTGAGGTTGTCTCAGAAATCGGATTGTAACCTTTTTACTGACCCTATCCCTATCTCCCTGTTCTCATCGGAATTGTTTTTTGTCTTTGGAACTTTCGGGTATATTGGGATCATTTTGCGAAAACTTCATCTAAAGTGGCGTTTTTGAATACATACATTACATAACACAACATTTCTTATTGTATATATAGATATGTATCTATATATTTTTAGTATATAATTTTTTTATTTTATTTTCTTCTCTATATGATGATGTGTTTGTTATTATTGTATCTTTTTAACCCCATAGCAAAAGTGGCAAATAGGTCATAAGTTAATTGGCTTGGTAACACTCTGGCATAAACTATTGTCTAAACATATCACACACATTTGCACAAATATAGATATTCTTAAATACCACATAACTATGTAAATTTGTACAAACACATACTTACTACATGTTTAAATGTATGTTCAAAATAGTAATTGTTTACTAGAGTATGAGAGTGTCTGTGTTTATGTTTTATGCTTTCTATTCTAACATACAAATAAAAAAACAGTTACTGCAATGTTTTATATCGTTTATATGCAATTGTAAACATTTCCGGTTCATGTTTGATATTGACAACAAACTTGTTTTTGTTTCATTTTTTTCGTGTTGTTGTTATTTGCGGTTTGTTGTTTTTAGCATATGTGGTATTTTTTATGCGTTTTTAGAAAAATAAAAACAAATATTTCAAATGGTCCTTGGAATGGGGTTTGGGGAGATGTGTTTTTTTGTTTTTTAAAGAAGATTTAATGTATTTTTTTGTTTATTATTGGATTTTTTAATTTATATAAATTTATCATAGAAA
>PYHX02000413.1:53962732-54255793 GCA_004302925.2 Cochliomyia hominivorax
AAATTTGCATATCATCTTATTTTTTTCTCTTTAAAACCGACATTAACGCATAACCCGCAGCTATTTATACTTCATCATCGCTCAAAAAGTCATCAAAGTTGGATAAATAGAAAAAATCGTATAAGCTTTTTATAAAGCTGTTAAATTGGGACCAATTCTACTGAAATTCGGCCCAATTATTTTTCCAGTTTTTTTTTAATGTTTGTTACTAATTTAACAAATATTGGACCATATTTTCCAAGTTCCCAAAAAAATAGTACCATAATTATTTTAATTTTCTTGAAAGTATTTCAAATCTTATTCGGATGATTGCATATTTAATTTCACCCTAAACCAACGTAGATGTTTGGGGTATTATGCATTTGTGCTAATGTGTGTATCATACAAAAGATGCTACACCTATTTTTCTGTATACCAATCGGCTCAGAATCACTTTATGAGTCGATTTAAAGATGACCGTCCGCCTGTCGCAATTTTCGAGATATCGTATCGTAGGTCGCTTAGGAACCTATACCAAGCTAATTTTAATTATCGAATATCTAAAGATATTGAGCTATGAAAGCTAGTGGACCAAATGAAGGCCAGATGCAGGATGAGATGTAGGCTCCTTACAAAGCAAAGAGTAATTTTCAATTATCTAATGAACCATTGAAGTGCAAGTATTTAAATTTCACTTCAATTACTTTTCCAACGAACAGTTTTTATGGACGGATGGGATCTGGAGAAGACACCATTTAATGTAAATATTAATTAATGCTTTTCTGTGGAACTATTACAGCGAAAATTAAACAATTTCATAATAATTATTCTCTTCAAGAAACGGTTTTACTCAAAAAGAATTAGAACGGAGAAGGTTAGGAGGCAAAGCAAATATTAACCATTGAATATTTGAGGAGTTATTATAGAAAAAATCTTCCGGTTTGGTCATATCTCCGTTGCATGATTTTTTTTTAAACATGTCACAATTTATGATTTTGTTTTCTGAATCCAGAATGAGTAGAATTTTTGTGCGTCAAAATGCATTGGGTAAAAGCTAATCCTTTATACAAATTACTTATGTTCCATCCTTTTCAATTGGAACTCGTATATTAATTTCATTTTTAATTGCCATTTTTTTAATGAAAATTATTAAAAATTCTGTAACATTCATCATAAAAAATCTACAACCAATAAAAAGACTTTCTTTTGGTGTGAAGAAAATTATTAATAAATAAATTTTTATTTTTATTTATGATGAAACGTTTATGAGAATGAATTAACGCATTTGGTTTTGCATTGAAAAAAAAACAAAAAAAAAAACAAAAAAAGATGACAAAAAATTGAAAAGAAAAACTCACACAACATTCTGGTACAAAAATAATTTTCATTAAAACAGCTAAAAGGCAATTTCAAGGAACTAAATGAAGTTTTAATGAGTAAAGCAACACATACTGTTTATTATTTTATTATTGTTGTTGTTATTGTTGCTGCTGCTGCTTTTTTATATTTATTTAAATGAGTAACAGAATAAAGAGTTATATGTTTGAGTATGTTTGTAACAGTGTGTGTGTATATAAAGTATAGAAACTGAGACATGAATTATTTTCCATTAAGTCGTTTATATAATAAATGTATGTGTATGATGGTATGTGAGTGTGTGCAAGTATTTTATTTAAACTTTATTTTGCAACAGCAAATGTTTATGTTAACAAATAAACACCCAATGCTGTTGTTGTTATTATTATTGTAGTTGTTGTTCTTGTTATTACATATTATGTGGCTCTAGCAGGGGTTAAAGTAATTTGCAGTTGGCTTATTTTCATTTAAGTTCTTTTTTTCATTTTCTTTCTTTATTATACTTTCTCTTACATCCTGGTGTTTTATTTTATTTTTTTTTATATAATTTTATAACTTCATGAAAGCCATCAAGCCGGGCCACATTCAAAAAGAAAAAAATTTAAAAATTTCAGTCATTTTATATACTTGCTAACTCTTTTTATAGCCGATGTTCTGCAACGACATCAGATATAACACACCATCATTATTTGTTGTACTAAACATTTTCGTTTAGCTTCAAATAAATAACAACATCAAATCAGAAATTTGGTTCAAAATATGTTTCAAACAAAACAAGTAAAAATTTTATAGCCAGACAAGTCCGACTATGAAATACCCTACAGTACAAAGGTGGTTGTAAATAACTGATGCAAAAAAATTATTTCTTGCACTAAAATTATACCACATGCCAAATTTTATTAAAATATCTTTAAAACTAAATCCTGTACTTTGTGAACAATCTTGAGTCGACTGAGAAGAGGAAGTGATTATGAGTCAAATGGTATACAGAAAAGTAATAGCAGAACTATTTTTTTGTGTCCAACCATCTATGATGGTGTAGGGTATAGAGAACACAAAAAATTAAACAATAAACAAAAATTATGCCAATAATTTATTTTTGTAGGTTTAACTGATGAGTAATAAACTACACTTAGAAAAAAAAAGATCACAAAGAACTCAAAATAATTGTTTAATGTCTGAAATTTTACAACCCTTTGATTTATTCAAATTCAGTTTTATATGAACACTTTTGAGATATATTCCTATTGTTTTAAAGAAACACACGATCTAATTTGGTTTGGGAGGATAATGAAGTGTTAAGCTTCACTTTGAATATAATATTTGTGGAAAAATTCCTAAAATTTATTTTTATAAAAAAATTTATTTCTTTTTACAAAAAAAAAAATATCAAAATATTCTTTTAGAAAAAGTGAACGATGAATGATTTTATGTGAATCGATATTTTATAGAAATAATTGTGCAAATTTTGAACCACAAAAGTTATCTTATTGAAATTTCACATGGTTAGAGCTAAGGTATCTCTAAGTTGGACTGGAAGAATAAAAAGCCCTACCTGGTCAATGGAAAATAACTTATTTAAGGAAGTATAGTTAAGATAGAATTTTCAGCCAAAGTAAACAGTTTTAACACAACTATTTTGTAGTTATAAAAACCATACACAGTGCGTCCAAATATTTTATTAAATAATTCTGTAACTTTTAAACCGTGAGAGATATCTCAACGAAACAGTTAAGGCTTAAGAATTTTAAAATTAATCTAGTTAATGTGAAGTAGAATACATGCTGGTCAATGACTCAAAAAACTCGAAAAAATAGTATTAATATCTATAAAAATTGCCTCTACATGTTTGAGTTGCCTCTTATAGATTCAGAGATATTAAAGTCGGAATAAATTTTTAACTTCATTTATTTTTTTAACATAGCGGACTTAATGTGGATTCTAAATTGTTTCTAACATGTGTGGCAAAACCCCTATAATATTGCAAATAGTACTCCTGCAATAACTATATAAATAAATAAATGCGTTAAAAAGTAATATTAATCTAAAGTTTATCTTAAAAACAAGTTTTACGTTTTTTTACAAAAAGTTGGCAACATTCTTATTTTTATTTCTTCAAGCCCTATACAAACCAGTTCAATTTTGAAAAAAATAAAATACATTTAGTATTAAGTTAAAATCGCAAAAAAAACTGTTAAATTAAAATTGCAAAACATCATCATGACATCATCTTTAAGTTACCTTTAACATAAAGCTGCAAATGTAAGATCTTAAAAACTTTTAACTTTTTCTTCAAGTGTATTCTACATATTCCACTTACTAAACAATATTTTTTCACCTTCTGCATTTCTGTTGGTGAATCATAACCCTCAGTATGAGATTTTAAAACATCTTCTTAGTCGGTTACTGATATGAACTACAAAATATCGAAAAAAAATTATTTTAGAAAATGTGTTACGGCTACAATTTCGTTATTTCTTCTTATCCTGCTGCCACACAAGAAAAAGCAACACACATGTATTTTTATATCCTACACCACGGTAAAAGGTTGGGGCATTATGCGTTTGTGCTTATGTTTGTAACATGGGAAACAAAATGGTGTTACCATTTTGTTTCCCATGTTTCTGATTCATTTTCTGAGTCGATTTTATGATGTCCGTCTGTCTGTCTGTCTGTCTGTCTGTCTGTCTGTCTGTCTGTTCGGCTGTCTGTCAATGTAGACTCTACAGGTCGCAATTCTTGAGATATCACGATGAAATTTGGTACATATCATTATTTTGACTTAAGGACGAAACCTATTGAAATTGTCTATGTTCGGTCCAATATTTGAGGTACCTTCCATACAAATATTTCACCCGGAATAGGATTTCAATGTCATGAAGTTTCTTAATATAAAGCGATTTAAAGGAAATTTGGCACCAGTAAGTGCCAAAATATGCGAGTGTCAATACATTATTATTCATAGCTGCCATATAAAACCGATTCCAGATATCACTTTTAAGATCATACATCTCACAAATATAAGCAAATATTTATGTGCAAAACAATACGAGAATCGGCTCATAATTTCTTGTAGCTCCCATATAAACCCCCAGAAAAAAATAATTTTAAGACTTATAAATTTCACATAAATGTTGGAGTTACAATAATGTACTGGACACTTAAGAATAAATTAGAAAAACAAATTATACAAGGATCATTCATAGATTTCTTATAACTAGAATTTGTAACCAATAATATGGTGTAGGGTATTAAATACTCGGGCTTGACCGACTATACATTCTTACTTGTTTTTATATATACACAAGTTTGTGTGTGTGTAAATTTGTATGATCTTAGAATATGTGTGTGTGTGGTTGCAGTTGTTTTATAGGCTTTATTGTTTCATGTTGCACGCGATTGCAAATTAAGTTAATTTTGAACAATAACAACAATTTCTTTAATGGTCTTCTACCAGGTGGTTTCATTTATTTTGCTATTTATTTCTTTTCTTTCGGTTATGATTATTTTAGCTACAAACTATTAGATGTAACTGCCTTTAAATTATGTTGGTTTTATAAAAATGCATTTTTTTGTGATGTTTTTTTGTTTTTGGTTGAATTTGTTTAACGGCGTGAGAAATATACATAAGAAATAATCTCGTTTATAGTTGACATTTGTCGCATATTTTTTATTATATTGTTCTTTTTATATGCCATTTAGTGACATAATAAGGAGATTTAGATATTTGTTTTCTCTCTTTGTTTATTCTTTGTAATAGAAAACTATTAAATTAGTTTTATTTATGTCAATCAATTTATTTAATGTAAACAAAATGTAATTGTAAGTATTTTTTACCATTTATAATGGGAGTGATTAAATTATATTTTTTATAATTTGTTTAATTTCTAAAAATAATAATTTTTTTATAAAATCCACTACATGTGGTGATGAAGATATATTAACGCCAAGAAGGAATCATCGATGTAGTGTTCTATATTTATTCTTGCATCAAATCAAAATCTGAGCCGATATGGCTATGTCCGTCTGTCTCACACTTAAAATAATTGCCAGAGTTAAACAAAACTTATCAATGTTTTTTGTTGTCCTAAGCATTTTCCTGCTATATCGGTTCATTAACAAAACATTATAAATCGATATCTGAGACAATCTCAAAATTCCAAAATCAATCTTCTAATGTCTTTTTAATAACTGGTTTCAAGTTGAATTCAACCAAAACATACAGCTTTATATACTTCATAAGCGTTCGAAAAATCGGATCAGTATAAAAAAAGGTTTAAACCAAAATATTCAAAATTGTGATACACCCCTCAATAATTAAGCTGAAATTTTCCTCATGTATTTTTTTATTTTTAAAAATCAACCGAAAAAACTAAATTGTGCTAGAACCCTTATTTGATGTAGTTCCTACATAAGGTCTCTTCCCGAAATATGGGTTTGAATTTTTAAAATACTTAAATTTGGACAAATTTTATTGAAATTCATGGAAATTATTCTTTTAACAGTCCTTAATGGTTGTTATTAATTTGACCTAAATGGGTCTATGTTTACCCTTCTAAAGAAAGCAATTTTATGCTTTTAAAACTATTTGGCATAATTACTTTGTTTATGGTCTTAAATAATAATTTGACCAACAACAGTCAAAATATTTGTTATAACTCCCATATAGGGCCCATATGATTCTTCTAGCTGTATATTATATATTATTAATTTAATCAATTTCGTTCTAAATTTTGTTATTAGCTCCCATTATTAGGGCCTCTTCCCGGAATATGGTTTTTCTGTTTTTTTTTTTTTTTTTTTGTTAAAGCTCCTAAATATGATCCTAAATATGAGTATGATAAATCAATTTTATTTAAAATCTTCACAATTTTGTTTCTGTCCTGAATATGAGTTTCTAATTTGGCGAGTATCGGTCCATACTTTACTACTGCTCCCATTTAAGTCTCCTTACCCGAAAAAAAACTTTTAACTTATAAAAACTCTTTACTAGAAATAATTCTATTAAAATCCAGCCTTATGAATTCTCTTACTACCTTAAATATCGGTCCATATTTTGATATATTTCTCATTTAAAGCTTTTTCCACAAAAAAAGTTTAGAAATCCTTAATTTGATATAATTTTAGTGAAATGTGGTACAATTAGTTTTTTAAAGTGTCTTAAATATAAATAAATCTAATTTGACAATTATAGGACCATATTTAGTTATTGCTTCCTTAAATCCCATTTCCCGGAATAGTGTTTTGGGTTCAAAAGCCTTTTTTAACATTTTAAAATTTTTTGATGAAATTGGAATGTAAAATGTTTATAAGTATATTCGAGAAAATATTATCATATTAAAGGCAGATTTATGCCATTTAAGGCGATATTCAGATATTACAGATATGGGAAATTCTGGGCCGTATTTTCTGGTTGTATGCCAAAATTGATATTTTGGGAAATAATTCAATAACTTTTGATCTGTTTAAAATATCTTAATAATTCCAATCTAGAGAGCTTTTTTAATATTTGTCAGATCTCTACAAAATTCCTAAAGATATATGAATGCGATTACCATATAATTGTATGAATTCGTTAAAAATTTATATTAATCTTCATATTTGAAAAAAAGATATTGTTTTTGTTAGCAGATTTATTCAGATGTTTACAATGTTTTTATTACCTCATAAAGAGTGCGTTTAAACTTTCCGATGAACTTGGAATAAATATCTGGACAAAAATCCTAACAAGATGTGGTAAATTATTATAATTTTTTCTTAAATCGCAAAGCTGGAATAGTTTTAAAATTGTCTTTAGAAAAAGTGTTTTCTGATAGAAGACCTTTATAATCGCAGGATAATTATTAGAGTTAAAAATGAGCCAAATTTTTAAATAAGATTTACACGGTTGGAAATTTAGATTATTTTTGTATAGAAAATTGGAATTCTTTTAATTTCCTGATGCATGAACAAATAGATCTTTTCGATATTTTAAGTTAATATCATTTGTTCGATTTTCAATATTTTCAATCTTAATTTTTTAATAGAAAATTTTCAAAATATTTTTAAAACATAAAAATTTTCATTAATGAAAACTAACAAATTCTTAAACGAATATATAGAGAATTTGATCTAATTTATATATATATATATATATATATATATATATATATATATATATATATATATATATATATATATATATATATATATATATATATATATATATATATATATATATATATATATATATATATATATATTCGGTTATTTCATAAATAAATGACAATTTAATTCTTTAAATTTAAATCCTTTTTTTGTAAAATTAAAAAAAAAAAAATTAAAAAAATATATAAATATGTATGTTTATAAACATTTCTTAGTATGTGTGTATGTGTTTTGTTTGTTTATTATATTCTTAATATTTAATTTCATTATTTTCATAATAAAACATTTAAATAATGCGGCTTTCATGTCTGGGTCATTGAAGCATTTTTTTGTTTGTTTTTGGGTTTAATTTTGTTACTTATTTTTGTTGTAATATTTTCTTTTTTTGTAAATTTTTGATATAATTTAAAACCCAAATTTATATATTATAATAATTTCCACATATAATAAATCAATGTTAGAAATTTCATATATATATAATAAAATATAATATATATAAATAATAATATATATATTATAATATATATATTTATTACATTTTTTGAAAAGTATAATTTTCATAAAACATTGATTTAAATTATAATTGTGTGCAAAATGTATTTATAATTATAAATGTTGTTCAAAAATTTGCGTGTTTTAAATCATATAAAATTTACAACAAAAATTTAACAAAAAACAAATATAACAACAAATATAAGTAACAAAATTAAACCCAAAAACAAAAAAAATGCTTCAATGACCCAGACATGAAAGCCGCATTATTTAAATGTTTTATTATGAAAATAATGAAATTAAATATTAAGAATATAATAAACAAACAAAACACATACACACATACTAAGAAATGTTTATAAACATACATATTTATATATTTTTTAATTTTTTTTTTAATTTTACAAAAAAAGGATTTAAATTTAAAAAATTAAATTGTCATTTATTTATGAAATAACCGAAAAAGTTATAAATGTGGATTTGTTTAGTCAGAAAACCCCCCAAAAAAACGCAAATTATATTTATTTTGTAGAGCAAACTTTTCATTACCACTTTGATTTGCAAATATATTAACACATTTAAATAAATATACACATGTATATAATTTTAGGGACCAATTTATAATAATGTACCCCACCATCAGGCACCCAACAATTATTATAACACTAATAACAATAATGCACCTTATGCACCAAATAGCCAACAAGTTGATTGTGAAGCATTTCCCCCACAAACCCCCGAAACCCCAATTATATTGAAAGACAAACAGTTCAGTAGATTGCCATCTCAAGAACCAAATCAAACAAATAGTGTACCAACCTATCAACAACAGCAACAACACGAACAACCTAAATATCAACAACCACAATTACAACATCATAAACCACAATACCAACAACAACCCCAACAATATTATCACCCCGAACATTCACAAAACCAACAATCTTCGTTTAATCAGCAACAGCAACAACAATATCAACCAAATCAACAAAATCTGCCTTATCACCCACCACCACCACAACAACAACAACAACAATACCAATCTCAACCTCAAGAAGACCATCACCAACAAGCACCCTCTGGTTGGAAACATATACGTCCACCTCAAGCTAAACCCGAACATATTTTTACTGGTGCCAATAATTATGGTCCTAGTGATTCAACTCCCTCTGTAGCTTCTCCCATTTATCAACAACAATTTCAAAAGTATCACCAATCTTCAACATACGAACAGGTACTGCCAATTTTGTGTGAGATTTAGCCAGAGAAAAAATTGGCAGCTTTCTTTTAATTGAATTACAGTTAAGCTTTAATACAAAATCAAAATACTTTCTCTATGAAGCTTAACGTGTCACGTAGCTGAGTTTTACTCCAAAAAAAGGCTAAAAAAGCTTTCTACATTTTAGCTCTATTTTCGAAAATACAAATAAGAAAACTTTATTTTAAATTTAGTAGCTTTAGGCTTTTAAGCTTCTTGTTAAAATGATTAGTTAATAGAAAACGTTTGTAAGGACTTTTCATAAAATATATTAGAGTTTCAAACAAATTTCCAGCTTTTAGATGTATATTATGTAGAGATACCATTAACATTTACTAACCTCCAAATGTACAAATGCTGTTTATAAAAAGCTTTTACTGATTTTAATTTTATAACTGAAAAATGGAGAATTTTTTATGGAGACTTCTTTTGATGTTTTTCAAATTTTAATTTGGATTCTGCTTTTTGAGAGGATTAGAGGGTTAAAGATGATATTGTATAGCTCAACATTGCCATTGATAACTTAATTTTTAAGCGATTAGTAAGTGAATCTGGATTTTGATTTCATTAAATCACTTTTCTCATTAAAGTAAAAACGTTATAACCATTTCTTCTCTCTTCGTAAAGCAGTGGAAAGTACTTATAGCAAACAGGAGCTGTTTCAAAAGTATGGACTTCCTTACGGACCAATTAAAATATTTAAATATTTAACCGATAAACCGAGTGTTTTCAAATGTTCGAAAACGAAACCATTAATCTCTTATAATATATTAAATCATGAAGTGTTTTAATGTAATTTGACTTCCAACTTCTTCTGGTTTAAAATCTACCACACTTTTGGAAACCTTTTTTTGTGCACTTCAATTCTCTTTCAACTTGAGTCTAATATCCCTTCACTGCCAAATCAATCCAAATTAAGTGGACACATTATAAAGTCTTCTGAATAGAAACAACCTATTTTGTAAATAATCCTTGTTGTAATTTTTGGCATTTAAAGAACTCCTTGCCGCAACTGTATATTGCTGGTCATAACAAGAACTTTTTGGAAATTTCTTATCGGTTTTGGATCCAAAACATTTTTCGTCTTTCCCTCAAGCATCAGCAATATAATATTCTTGACCAAAAAGTTGCCAAAAGTCTTTCAGAACACACGTTTCGTCATACATTTTCGTTCCTGTCAGGAACTCCTTGAGCTTCTTAATTTTTGAAATCTGCATTTGCTATAACTTTTGGTACTAAATAGTTTGGAGGCTGCTTTCCTACGTGATGTGTTGGGAGCTCTCTTGAAAATGCTTTTCTTGTGGCTTTAGAAACATCATGTAGATCATTCCTTCTACCTGATCCTGGTTTTTCTATCAATGGACAAGTTCTATCTGTACTATTTAATAACATTGAATAACATAGATTGTTTTGACGGTAGACCTTTGAATGGTTGGTCAACTTTTTGCAACAATTTATTCATTTGTTTGACTGGCCTTTGCCCTTTTTTAACTGGTTTCTATTTTACCTTTTTGTTCTGAACTTTGTAGTTTTCTAAAGAAATCTTGAGGGATATGATATGTGAAATGTTAATCAAAATGAGTTATATCAATGTATAATTGTTGTTTGTTACCCTGATATGAAATCTATATATATATATACCTCCCTATATTCTCTGTAAACTCTTCTCCAGATCTGTGAATATATATGTAAATATTCTTCTCTAGAAATTAATTTTATGCAAAAAAAGTATTAAATATTTAACTGCTTAATTAATAAAAATTAAAATATTTTGCTTTTATTTTCTTCTAAAAATTTCAGCCATCACAACGCGCTTAAAAATTAACAATAACACCTAATGACGCCTAACAGATAACCTAACCCTAAATTACTTTAACCTCAAAAAAAAACACTTAACCGAAACACAAAACTAATCATTGTGTGGTCTTGTCTCTCTCTCTCTTTTTTTCTATTTCCCATACAAATATGTTTGTTGTAACTCAATCTATATGTTTTATTACAACACCATCCCATCACAAATATATTAAATAAAATAAATGCACCTTTTTATAACAAAACAAAAAATGTGAACGTCGAAAATGAAAACCAACCTGCATGTTTTGTTAAAAAAAAAAAACAAATCGTTCCGCCATTGTTGCCATAATAAATGAATAAAATAAAATAAAATAGCAACAATATCGTGCACCATCCTTTGATAATTATCAACAATCCTATCCTCAACAACAATATCAACAACAACCTCCTCAACATCAGCAACAATTTGCGCCACAACCTCATTATCAAGCTCAGGCTCCAACCAATCAATATCAACAACCACAACCTCAGGTGGGATCACCATATCAGCAACAACCAGCTTGGGCCCAACAACAACAGCAACAATATCAACAACCACCATGGGTGCAACAACAGCCACCCCAACAACAACAACAACCACAACCTCAATATCAAAATCAAACTCCATTTAATCAATATAACCAAGCACCTCATCATCAACAACAACAACAATACCCATCACCACAACCCCAACCTAATCAATTTGTACCACAAACCAATCAACAACAATTTAATTCTTATTCACAGCCCCAACAACAACAACATACCGTGTCTCACGATCAGGTTGATCAACAACAATATCATCAACCCCAAATACAACAGGATCAACGTGGTGCCAGTCCTGGCATTATAACTTTACGTAAAGAGGCACCCATAACCCAAAAACCAGCACCCGTTTATACTTCTCAGCCAGCAGCCGTTAGCTTTAGAGGTAAGTATAATTTATGAATTGAACATTTTGTTCTTTCTATAAATTTAATTGAAGAATCTTCCGCTGACGGTTCTATAGGAGGCTCCAATATGCGCGGAGATTTGAAGTGGCCACCACCAGAATACAAAGAGGCTGCCGCCAAAGAAAATGAAGAACGTCGCAAATTGGCCATGGGTCCCGTATGCAGGCCAAGGAAAGTTCATCGCGTAAGTATTCGATAAATAATCAATTTTACTTAAAGAGTGAGATTGAATTTAATAAATCGGAGAAGATTTATCTTAGACTTAGAATGATATTACTCACTTCGTTGGAAGAGTTCGACTATCTGGATATTTTAGAAAAAATCTTAAGACTTTAATATCTCATTCACTTTAAACACAGAATTCTAACCAGTTGGATAATTCCTTCGGCGATAGCGTCAGCTATTACGGAAAGAGCTGGTAGTTGGATCACTCCACGGGATAAAAAAAATCTTCTCTTCTCTGGAATGTAAACGTCAATGTAATATTCGATTCTTAAAATTGTTTTTAGTGTTTTATGCCAGTTGATTTATCTGGCAAAAATCACAAAATTTCGGAGTTCATGTTAATACCGAATTTATACTATTTACCATGAAATATATGATTCCAGACATGCCTTATAACTTAAAAGGAGTTGAACTTTAAGCACCTCATGTTTAGTACGAAATATCCTGATATGAAACTGAAATCCAAACAGTCATATAGTCCATATTAATGTAGTATTCAGTTGTATGATGGAAAATTTTTGAGAAGAATCTCATTAACTTTGAAGGGATATTCCCATTAAATTCAGAACTACAAATTGCGGGGTACTAACGTACACTGCCAACCAAAGTATTCCTCACTATACTGCAATGACTACTATATAGTCAGCTGCTATGTAGCTAATAGGAGTAGTTTTAATTATTACGAAAGTAGACCATTCGAAGCTATAGCGATGCATTTTTTTAATAATAATTATTGTTCAACCACTCCTTTCGCGAGCGAGGTTTTCACTGGTAGTTAATTACAGTCTGTAGGAAACATGTTTCATTCAACTATATTTCACATACTTTCGTTATTCTTTGTTTAAAATTACAAAAAACCATTGTGACTTTCACAAAACAAATAAAAGTGTAATATTTGACAAAGAACGAACAAATAATACCCTATACTATGATGCAGTTGCCCCAATTTGCACCTCTATAACTCCGCTTAATGTAAAGCACTAAAAACGCACATCTTTTTCTAGAAATTATTCTGTAACATTTGAACTGTTACAAATTTCTAATTATATCTCTTATAGTTTTAGAGATATGTATGAATAACAAGTATATTCGGCAATGCCCTCCACCACAAATTCGTGTGAAATAAATACGATAAGTTCCAAAGATATACATATACACACATACACTCACAAACGTATACTTTATATCAACACGTTTATTAAACGACTCAGATTTTGATTTGATGCGAAAATATATATTCATTATGCGGTCTGAGATGATTCCCTCTTAGAGTTACACACGGAATGACAAAGGTAATATTCTTTACCACTTGTGATGAATTAATTTCTCTAGATGATGTTTAGTTTAGGTTGATTTTTAGCCAGAATAAACATTTTTACACAAGCGTTTCATCAGAAATTTATATTATTAATTAAATTCGAATTTCAATAGAATCAGTCTTTATTTAAGAATTTTAAAAGCTTAAAAACGTTTTCGTGAACGTAGCCTTATATGGAAGCTATAGCATAATATGGACCGATAGATGACAAATAAATAATATACATTCAAGACAAGTAAGAACAATAAATTTGTCAAATTTCAATAGAATTAGTCTCTATGTAAAAACTTGAAAAGTTCAAATGTTTCCAGCAAAGGGACCTTATAGCAAAATATGGACCAAGATTTGTCAATAGTTTCATTCTGTATGTTAAAGTTTAGTTTTGTTTCAATTTTTGTTGAAAAAAATTGAAAATATCATTTTTGGAATTTTGTGGATGTCTCAGATATCGGTCTATAACTTTTTTGATAACAAACCGATATAGCTGGTTTTAAACAAGAAATTGCTTATAACAATAACAAATAATATGGAGCCATTTCATGGAATTACGACAATTATTTAAGGCGTGAGAATGTTGTGCAAGTAGACACAGCTAAATCGACTCAGATTTTAATTGTTTGCAAGAATATATTTACTTTATGGGTCTAAAATGATGCTTCTTTTCGTTATTCAGGGGAAAACAAAGATAATATTCCCTCATCACAACTTGTTGTAGTGGGGGATTTAAAAAATATTAGGTAAAGGTGGGTTAAAAAATATTTCTACTTTGAATCTGACATTATAGGATATTACCTATATATGTAACCATATTTTATAGACATTTATAAGGACTATACATATACAAAATTTTTTTTGTCTAAATTTGAAGGGTCACCAACTGTGTCCATGACCAGATGAAATGAAATCAAAAGCACCTCTACGCTAAACCAGTTTACAAATTACAGAACTGTTAACTAAAAAGTCGATTTGGACACATTGTGCAACGTTTACAGAAAAATATTTTTAAAGTTTTAATCACTGGTGATGAAATATTTTATAGCGCTTTCTGTCACTCGAACAGATAGTCAATCATAAAATCAACCACACTTTTGGGCATTCTTATGTGCTCTTCAATTTTCTTTTAACAACAGCTCAATATCTCTCCAGTGGCCTTGGTACCGGACAATTTAGATTCCTTGATGTAAATTTGGTCTTTTGCCACAACTGTTTGCCATACCAATAACTTGTTTACGAAATTTTGACTGCTTTTGGGTTCTAAATTTTTCTTAAACATTCCCTCGAGCAGCAAAATGGGTAAATTTACCAGAACATACATTTCACCATTCATTATGCTGCAAAAATATTTTTTTTGAAACTTGACAATTTCCATGCTCTGTTTTCGACCATTAAATTTTTAGCAGCGTTACTGTCTGGAACTTTTTAAGCCTTGTATGTTTTTAGACCTGTATTTACTTCAAATTTTTCGTACCAAAAAGTCTGAGTACTGAGATAACCGGACTTCTTTTCTACCGGATGTGTTAGGAGGTCTTTTGAAAATGCTATTTTTGTTTGGCTGGTTTGGTGGATCAATATTTATACCTAAACCAGGTACTGTTTAATAACACTGGATAAAGTTTGACGGCAGACCTTTGAAGGACAAATTTTTTCTGGTGACATATTTAAATGAGATTAACAATATAAACATTTGTGACTTGATCAAATAATTAACACACGTTTTAAGGAGAAACATGATTAAGAATTTTTCGTTCTCACTCCTTAAATAAATAATATTTATTTTTGTTATTAATTATAACTTCTTTTTTTCTTTCTTTAGGACTATACTTCATTCTTTGCCAAGAATGCTTTGAGCCATCATTATCCCAGTTACAAGGTTCCTCCAGGCACCCAACATATGACCTGCTAATTAAGCCACTTACAAATACAGTTAATAGTTAATAGAAAAAATATAATCTCAACCAAACAAAGATGACGGAAACCCCACTGCAAACTAAGGATAATGATTTACCCACAAATTCTGTTTAGGAACTTAAAACCAAACTAAACTTAACGATATAATTTTTACTAATCACTTAACGAAACAATTAATTGAGTTAAATAAATAAATGTATGCACTTCATTAGTTTTTAAGGCTTCAAATATAAATGTATGTTAAACAGGTTTCTTTGTAAAATCAAAATAAATGAAAAAATGTTAAATTTTGATTTTATACAAAATATGAAAAAAAATATATAAAAATTTTAGTTATTTATTTATGATGAAAAAAATGTTCTTTAGCTAAAAAAAAATATTATTTATATAAGAAAAAATTAAAATAATAAAAATATTTAGTAGTTGCAGAAATTAATGAATATTTTAACGATTTTTTCTTCTTAATTTTAAATAATTAATTATTGAATTCATTAACTTAACCCCTTATTAACGAACACAAATAAATATTATTTATGACTAAATGTTATTAAAATAATTAATTAATTAATTACTATTATTCAAACGATTATTAACCTTTAACCCTCTTTTAAACGCATAACCAAAAAAAAATATGATATTGTTATACGCAAAATATAATAAAACGTTAGAAATTTATGTTAAAAAGAAAAAACAACAACTGAAATTATAAATAGGGAGATTATAAATAGGAAAACGACGTGAGACAAACTTAAGATCATTCAATTTTAAGTTCATAATATATATTATAACTTTAATTTAATTATGATTAATGTCTATCAAGAGAAATGCTATAAAATTTAAACAAAATCATGGACGATAAGTATTTAATACATAATGTATTATTTTCGTTATATTAATTAAACTTTCTTTATATGAAATCATATAAATCTTCTTATAAAAAAGAAGATTGCATTATGTGTCAAATACTCTATCTTAAATAGTTAGTATGTTTTCTTGTTCTTATACAAAATTTCTAATTTTACACACTTTTTGTCAAAAATTTATTTGAAATTTTATATAATTAAGATCATTTATATAGAGAGAGAGGATGCACATTTCAAATTTGCGTTTGACTTCAAGTGTGTTCATTTCGAATTAGTATGAAACACTTAAATATACTAACACAACTATAATTTATCAAAAACTTTTAAACTATAAAAATAATAATAAAAATTATAATAAAAATAATATAAATAATTATAATTATAATAATAGTAATAAAATTCTAATAATAACCTTGACGTTTACTTATTTAATACCCGAAAAAGAAACAACAAAAAATATCTAAATATTTAAATTATAATACTTGATGTTTAATTTATTATCTACACTTCACACTCAAAGTAGTGAGTTAAGTGTAGTATTACTTATTATTAACGAGAAACTATTATTTATTGTTTATTTGTGTAATTAACACTATAATTATCATTTTTGTTCGAAATAAGTTGATTGTAAAATTAAAAAAAAAATACTGAAAGCAATATCGAAAAATAAAATAAAACTAAAAGCCGACAAAATTAAAGAGTTTTAATTAAAAACAGGTAAGAAGTTGTTGTACATTGTTGTTACCAAATATTAATAAAAGATACACGCATGAAGACATTTCTTAATTTATGTTTATTATAATGATACTCACACTTATAAGGAATAAAAAATTACGTGCCGACCCTCTTTAAATGTCGCCCCTTAAAGTGATATTGGAAAGGGTAGTACATGGAAAGAGTAGTACATGAAGGAGAAGTACATCCTCACATAATTAGCAAATATATTTAAGAATATTTAATTCTCTAAAATCGTCTTATATTTAGGACTTTTGTGAACTTTAAACATTATTACGGTAGGAACATTTGTATTTAGACTAGGTGAAATAATGGAATCATAAATAACAATTTCATTTCAATAGGACCAAAAGAGTACCACATGCCAAATTCCATAAAGATATATTTTAAACTGCGGTCTGCAGTTTGTTCATAAGGTTTACAGCCAAACAGACAGACAGACGGACATCATTAAATCGACTCAGAAAGTGATCCTGAGTCGAACGGCATACTTATAAGTGTTGGTAGTACAATTTTTTCAGTCCGTTACAATTTTTGCCCAAACGCTCAATATCCCAAACACATATGGGGGTGAAAGGTATAACAAGAAAAGAGTGATATATTTGGCTCTGCCGTATTACTTAAATTTTCACCACCACTTACATTAAGCTAACTTTCACATAAATTAAAGATATTGCTTCAGTAAACCAATTATTCATTCATCAATGTCGATTTCAGAAAAAAAGGATCTCTATAAATAAAATGAAATATGGTGGTAACTTATTCTCGAAATTATCTAAAAATATTGGTACCATATATTGAAAACATTTAGATAAATATCAGATTCGATTAAATTGGTTCATATTCACTATTCGCCCAATAATTGTCGAATTAGATAAGTATTTTAAAAGCGTCTAAAAAATAACTTTTAACAGTCTTATAAGCTGGAAGGCACGATATTTATAAAATTTGTAACATATAAATTTAAAATATGGAAATAATTGCTTCGATTTTCAATTCGATTGGTCCAAATTTAAGTCTTTTAAGCTTAAAATTTTTAGCTGGAAAGAAACATAAACGAGAGCTATAGAAAAATATGGAAAATTGTTAATCAAGATAGTAACAGATATATATTTTTTAATAATATGAAAAGCTTTTAATACAATTTACAGCAAACAAGAAGAATAGAGCCAAAAAGACGTTAATTTGTAATCACTCATATTTTCCTTAAAAAAATATTTTATGTGAAAAATTTCAAATTTTTGACTTTCCGTCAAAAATCGACATTTTATATGAAAAACTTCAAATTCAGTTTACAACGACACCAGAAAAGTTTGAGCCAAAAGGACGTTAATTTGAAATCAGTCACATTTTTCTATAAAAAACCTATTTTTATACCCTCCTCCACCACAAGTGGTAAAGAGGTTATATTAACTTTGTCATTCTGTGTGTAAAGCTAAGAAGGAATCATCTCAAAACGCACAATGTATATATATTCTTGCGTCAAATCAAAATTTGAGTCGATTTAGCTATGTCTGCCTGTCTGTTTTTGGTACGTTCACATCCACAAAAATTGCACGTCTAAGTTCGAGCGATGAACTTCGTAAATTTGTCTATTATAACTCGTTAAATTGGAAAAAGTTATAACCAAAAATATATCTAATTTTATGACTCATTTTGTGTTTCTATGTTTTATTAAAAAAACATATTTATAAAGTATTAGTTTGTGAGTGTATATGTGTGATTATGTATATCTGCAGAATCTAACGAATTTATGGTCGAGGGTATTGAAGATTCGGCATAGCCGAATATATATTCTTACTTGTTTAAAACTTAAAATCAATTTATAGCGAAACTAGAAGAGTTAGAGCCAAAATGACTTTTATTTGTAATCACTCACATTTTAAATAAAAAATAGATTTTTCATACGAAAATCTTTAAATGCAAATAAGAGTTAGAGCCTAAAGGTCTTTGATCACTGTAATCACTCACACTTTCGATTAAAAATGGATAGACATACAGCGAAACTAGAAGAGTTAAAGCCTAAAGGACGTTTGTTTTAAATCAAAAATAGATTTCTTATATGAAAAACTTCAAATGAATTTTACAGCGAAACTAGAAGAGTTAAAGCCTAAAGAACGTTTATTTGTAATCACTCACATTTTCCTTAAGAAATCGATATTTTGTGTAAAAAACTTTAAATGCATTTTACGGTGAAACTAGAAGAATTTGAGCGTAATCACTCACATTTAACATCTCTCTTTCCAATTAAAACACTTATTTCTAATAATTTTAATTGATTTTAACGTTTTTTTTATTTAGAATAACTTAAATTATTTATGCAAATCTCTTGTTATTTTCACAGTTTTTTTATAGTTTTAATTCACTGAACTAATGAACCCAATTGTAGTTAATGCTTTTATTCAATATTTCCACATACATAATGTAATTTGCAAATTAATTTTATTTTAATAATAAAAATATAAATCAGTCAAAATTAGTTGCTTTAAACAAAATTATTCAATATTAATAACTTTATTGATTTTTTTATTAATTAATTTATTTTTATGTTTTTTATAAAATTATTTATTATTTTTTGTTTGGTGTTGTGTTGTGGCTCGGAAGCATAAGTTTTCAAAACAAAATTAATAACAATTGAAAGAAAAACTGTTTTTGAAAGTGAAAAGTTAAATTATTTAATAAAAATAATATTATTTTGAGTTTAATTTTTCATATTTGCGTAAGAAAAGAGGAAATTCATTGAAACAATGTGGCACTTAAAATTATTAATAATTAATTAAACAAACAATTCGCATTTGTTATATATCATAATTATTATAATAAGTTATACTAAAACACACAATTTATTTATTTATTTATTTATTTATTTTTTTTACTTTGTGTGTCTGTGTATGTGTTAATATGTGTATTAATTTTTTAAATAATAAACATTTAATTTAGAAGGGAGTTTAAATAAGAAAGATGAAAGAAAAATAGGATTAAGGTGGTTTTTTTCTAAGAATAAATGCAAATTAATTTTGATATCTAAAATAAAAAAAATATTTTTATGTTTTCTTTAAAAAGAAATTAAAACATATTTTAAATAAATATGTTGTTTGTTGTTTTTTATTTATTTATATGTAGCAAATTATTCTACATCATACTTTACTAACCTGAATGTTAAATGTTTATTTATATGTAGCATATGTATGTACGTATGTTTATTTAAGTTTTTTATTTCTTTTAATTTTGTTTATTTTTCTCTTTTCTAGTTAAATTTATTTGATTATTTATTATAATTTAAAATCAAGATCACGTTACCAAATTTTTTTTTAATTTGAATTATGTTTATTTTTTGATGAGTGTGTGTTTTTTTACATGTACGTTGACATTAATATTATTTTAAATTTTTTCTCCACCTTGAGAGGAATGACCAACTGGCAGATCAACATCCATTTGCCGTACATTGGATGAAATTTGTGAGTCGCGCTCTTTCGACTGACCTTCAGAGTCAACTGTTGATTGTGATTTTTCTACATTAGCTGCTTCATTTGTTTCGTCATCATCATCATCATCTGCTAGTTCTTCCTCAATTAGTTTACGTGCTAATTTTACTGCTTCAAATTCTTTATAATGTGCCTTGCGGCGACGTTCGAATTCTAAGCGTCGAGCTGAAATTTACAACAAATGAAAAAAATGTCATATTAGTTTTTGTGAATTATAAAGTTAAACAGGGTAGAATCTTATATTCAGCTATTTCGAATCTCTAATAACATCTACCACACACAAATGTATTGTACAACAACACAAAGTTAGCCACCTCAGACATTTTGATATTTTAAAATTCGACAAAAACTTTTTAATGACAAACAATTGTTTTCCTATTTAATGTACACTTAAATGTACAGGATATATTTTCCCTTCTGTACAATACGCACATTGGAAGCTTCCGCGTGTATCGACTTAGTCATAGCCACCTTGGCAGCATCGAAATAGGCTATTTAACCGACTTACTGTCCATTAAATCCCCGACGGTTTTGAAGGAACTTGATAGCAAATACATGTGTACCTTGGGCGCTTTAGTTTTTGTTGGAGTTTTCTAGTCAAGTTACCAAAATCTTACAGTCGGCCAATTTAGGTTTCCTGCCTTGACATTCTTCTACACCTGTAGTATGCGGACTATTCAGTTAGTTTTAATAACATCCAACTCACCACAGCCTGTGATCGCACCATGGGAATATGTAACCCGGAGATTATAAAGCCCTGACCAGGTACATGATCATAACTTCTTGTATGACATCGAATTATAAAGTTTTCTATAGTTTATTATTGCTGCGAGATTTTGAAAATGCAACCGCCCCACAGGGAACAGACGCAAACCCCAAGACCCCATTAGACCGGTTAGCTCAGTGATTGAACTATTTGGTAGGAAAATTTACAGCTAATGCAAGTTTAAATCCTTACAAGGTCAAAAAGGATCCTGGATAAAACTTAGAGATCAAAAACAGAGCACAGAAATTAAAGTCAAGTTAAATAAAAAATATTCTTGCTGCATAATCCCAGTCAAAAATTGTATATTGTTGATGCTAGTGCGAAAGTTAAAGAAAAGTTTATAACCCAAAAACAGTAAAAATTTACAAAAACAGTTCTTGGTATGACAAGTAATATGCAGTTGCGACAAAAGAAGCCAATCATTTGTTACAACGGGCTCTATAAATACCGAAATTTACATCAAGGAGTGTTTACAAAAAAGGCATCCTTTTATAACACTTGATAATGTGTCCACTTATTTTTGGGCCTATCTTGGCATTTTGTAACTATTGTTAATAAAATCTTGAGTAGTACAAAAACAAAAATATAGTATTTGTGAAAAGAAAGTCAAATTCTCCAAACTTTGAAGATTTTGGGCTCTTGTTAAAAGATTTATTTCTAAAGAGCACCAAAAGTGCTCTTTAATACCTGGTGGAGCAAAGTGACCGAAAGCACAAAAAAACATTAATGGAAGGGTTTCCAAAAAAGGTTCAAATTTTCTTCCTTAATGATTTAAATAATAAACATATTTCTTTTTTTGTAAATTGTTATAATACAATTTAGAATTTTTCGATCTCACTTTGTTTTTTTATAATATGAAAATATATTTATTGTTATTGAAATGCAGGGTCTTTCAATGAAAAAAACATTTTTGCATTTTTCTCAAGTTTCTTAACGAATAAAGAACGTATAAATAACAAAAAAATTAAATTAAATAAATTAAATGTATTTAAGAATCAAAATTTCTTAGTATTAAATGAGTGAATAATAAGTTTCATTCGAATTTAAAAATTAATCATTATCCCAAATTTCCCTGGTAGGAATTTCCATTTTTTTAATTTTATTATTAAATTACATTTTATAAATCCTAATCAATGTGTAAATATATTTATTCCTCAGAAAAATCAAATTCCCTGGAAAAGTACCATTACATTTTCAGCGAAATTAATGTGCATTTTCTAAGCACTAGAATAATACTGTACATTTAAATTAGCTTGCTTTTCTATTATCTCTGAGTAGAATCTTAAATGTGATTGATGTCTTGTTATATTACTAATCACATACAATACATTGATAGACTCTTAATTGTACACAAGCAAATAAATTTCTTGGCAATTTCAATGTGTAAATAATCACACTATAAATTAATTACCTTTCTCTTCCGGTGTCTCTTCAAATTCTTCATCAGACTCTTCTCCATCATCGAATGAAGGCGTTTGTGTATTGGCAGCAATGCGTAATCTTTAGTGGATAAAAAGAAAGAACATAATAAATATTTGCATAACTGATTTTAATGTGAAACTTACTTTTCAGCTAATAATTCAGCATCTAATTGATCCCTTTGTGGGTCTGGTTCTGCTAAACTATATGGAGTTTTGGGTTCGTCTATTTTCATATGACCATAATCTTTATCAGCTGGATGAAATGTTTGCAACACATTTAGTTCATCAAATTTAGCACTTTTGCGGCAACTACATATAAAGAAAAGAAAATACAAATACGTTTTAATTTTAATATTTAAATAACAATACACAGTGATTCCAAAACGATTTTATACCTTCCACCTCTACAAGCCTTACAATCCATAAAGCATATATTTTTGCATCGTATCAAAATCGGAGTCGTCTGTCTGTCTGTTCGAAACATTCCCACGGTCACATTAATAACGATGTTAATAAAAACGAAACCACTAAACTTACGGGTTTCTTTATTTTTTTATTTGATTTCTGTCACTTTGCTCGTCCATCGCCGCTTAAAAACTATCACAATGTTTGGAATGCTTTTTTGTGCTCTCCAATTTTCTTCTAAAAAGTTTGGAAGATTTGCCTCCCTGGATGCAAATACCACATTATTGTTCTTGTACCACTTAAAGGCCATAGTGATAGGACCCCAAATCATGCCAAAAATAAGTGGACACATTTTAATTTCTTATGAATGGAAGCAGCTTTTTTATAAACACTGCTTGATGTTAATTTCTATTTTTGTAGAGCCCGTTGTAACAAATGACTGGTTTCTTTTGCTTCAACTGCATATTGTTTGCCGTACCATAAACTTTAAGAAAAAACGAGTGATTTTTGGTCTTAAACGTTTCTTAAATATCTTTCGAGCATCAGCAAAATACAATTTTAACCAGGAAGTTGCTAAAAATCTAATAGTACATATGTTTTGTCATCCTTTGTGCAGCAAGAATATTTTTTTTAGAAAACATGACTTCAGTTTCGATCTCTCTTTTTGGCCTCCAAACTTTTAGCAACGTTCCTTTCTGCCACTTTATGAGCCTTGTATGTTTTTAAACCTTCATTAGCCTTAACTCTTCCTCCCAAATAGTCCGAGCACTGAGCTAACCGGGCTGCTTTCCTACCGGATATGTTGGGAGGTTCCTTTTAGCTTAACCGGCAGACCTTTGATTGTTTGACCAACTTTTTGTAGGACCAACCTGCATATTTAATAAATCTAGTACGCAATTTTTTCTAGACACTAATTTTAATTAGATTTACCAAATATTAATTTGTATCTAACAATGTGGAAATTTTAATAAGATACGGTGTTGTGAGAGTTCAAAAGTTGCAGAATTATTTCCAACAAATAAAATGTTTTGGAACCACTGAACGTAAATTTATTTAACTGTAACATTTGCGTATTAATTACTGAGATATTTAGGTTATTTGTGTCATTATTTACATAAATAAATAATTAAAAGAATTATACTGATAAGAAATTAGATTATAATTTTTCATTTATATATGAATGTATATAATTTAATTAGAAATATATATTTACATGAATCATTCGAGTGTGTAATTAGAGGGCATTCGGGTGAAAGTTTTATATTAAATAAATCAGTTTCGAAGGAAGTCAAAAACAGAAAGAAGTAAAAACTTAATCATTTAGTATAGTAACTAAAAATAGCACATTATACGAAGTTTTACTCAACATACTTTTTCCACATAACTGTTTTTAATCCACTTGGATTGCCTTTGCGAAAAGTATTTAATCAAGACTCCAATTTATCCTTAAAAAATATTTTTTTCTAATTTGATATAATACAAACAATAATTCCATCAGTTACTGTACTGTAAAATCGTGCTAAGAATTTATAATTAATTTATACTGAACTGAATCTTTTAATAAGTTTTATTTAGATTAACAAAAATTCTATAAATTCATTCTTTAAAATATATAAAGCAGCATTATAAATGAATCATGGCAATAACTTATTGAATACATTTCAATTCAATCCATGAACTAATTTATCGATGAAAACTTGATATTGGAATTTATTATAAAATATAAAAAAACATAAATATTTCAATTCATTTTAAAATAAATTTTGGTTGACGAAAATATTGATTTAGATGAGTCATAATACAAGTGTATTTTCTAAAATTTACAATTCAATTTGTAAACGCTCTTAGAGCACAGCTAGCGCAAGGAAACACTTGCTTTGAATGAAAGAATTTCTGAAAGGAAGAGAGCAAGTAACAATCGTAAGAGAAATTGATTATCTTTTGTTTTATAATTTGTTGAATTGTAGACTGATAAGTCTGTTTTACGTCTTACAGTTGTGAAAAATCCCTAAAATACCTAAAATCCAAATCAGTATTCAATGGTTTATTTATATTTACTTTCATTGAAGCATTTGGGAATTGACTTTTGTAATGTAAGATAATTCCAGCTTTACGTTCCGAAAATTGAGGAATAGATTTCTCAGGAAAACAATTGAAAATTTTCAAAGTTCGTAACAAAAAACCAATGTATTTAAAATGTATTTAAAACCCGAAACCGAAAACCGGTTTTGAATAATTTACATGAGCAATGTACTGTATGCATTCTTAGACATTATATTATGTATCGAGTTTGCTATTTCCGTCTGTTTTAGACCAGTAAACCGCTTTTTGGCATAAAACCGTATTCGAAAACGTTTTTTTTTAAATAGCCCGTTTTTCAAATAACTCGAAATCGGTTTTCATAAAATGTCGTTTTTTAATACACTAATTATAACAACAGATTAATACAACCTGTTAACGTTGTGCAAATTAAGTACGCAATGTTAAATAAACTAAATGAGAAGACTTGAATATCTTAAAACCATGAAGAATAATTTGCTGACCAACCGAGCTTTTTAATCCTCCTAATCAAATCGAAAACACCTCAATTGTAACCATTTTAAATTTTATTTTTATTTCCAAAAACTCGTTTTTAAACCATAAATCTATATATATAATTGTACATATATAAATTTATAATTGTTTTTTTCCGTTTATGAAGCTAAATGACTTCAAGTAATAAAAATACACTACGATATACAGAATATAAAATTTATTAAGAAAAATATGTAAATTTATTTAAAAAATACAAACACAAAAGTTAGGAAACTGCTGTTTTCATTCATGACTTGTTTCAACTAGGAAGTGTCGCAGTTTACTATCCCTACTTTCGTCTGATCAACCGTATATATCGTACGGACAACTGACTATCGAACTTACATGCTACTTTTGACATATCTCTTTGTCAAATAGATCCGTCCTTGCTGCGCTTATTCAAAGTCCGTTTAATATTTTAAAATTAGTGAGAAGTGTTCTCTTAAAAGTCGTTACTAAGCTCTCACATAAAATCGTTGCCTCTGTCATCGGAAACACTCTGTCCGTCCGTGAATTATCCCTTTGTAGGCCAGTAATTTACCATTTTGCTCAAGATCTGGTCACATGGTCAAACTCGAAAGCTACATAAATATCCTTTCATGTCTACATTTCTCTTTACTATAATCTTCGTTCACCAATATGCCTTCAATTTTCTTGTCCACTTGTAAAAATTCCTTCCTGAATCATTTGTTAAATTTGTCAATATTAAAAGATATAAAAAATAAGTCGTTATAAAAAAATAACAAAACACAAAAAGAAATAAATAATTAAAAATTCATTAATTCAATAAATCACACAACTATGAAAATTGCTAAATGCCAAAACACACACACACATATTGAATATTGAAAAAGAAAACAAAAAAATAATCTCATAATTACCTTGCACCAGTACGATCAAAACTGCTTGAAGTTTTTAAAATGCCCTTTTTTGGTCGTTTACCAGCCCCACTAGTGCCACCAGTACCACCTCCACCAGCTTCAGCATTACCACCATTGGAAACACTTTGCATATTTATTTTTAAATATTATTAATTACTTTTAGATAAAAACCAATACAAATGGTGAAAAAGTCTTATTGTAAAACTTCTTATAATTCTTAGACTTTATTTGTATGCTTCTAATGTAGACAGTTTGATAATGATAATTATGTTTGTATATAGTATTTTGTATATAGTATTTTTATAGTTTTTATTTTATTATTTTTGTTTTTAATATTCGTTTATTGTAGATGGCGATAAACAGCTAGATGTTTGTATTCTGTTGTAAATTCACTTAAGCTAAATATTTCTGAAAAGAAAAAGAAAAATTAAATCAATTTAGAAAAAATAAAGGAAAAATATATTTGATTAAAATATGGAGGTGTTACGAGGTTTTCATTGTATGATTATTATAGAAGTGTTGAAGGCAAAAAAATATATATATAAAACTAAATAAAGAACAAATGAAATAACTACAAACACATTAATTTTTTTAGATACAAATAATGAAATTGTAACAGATTTATACAGATTAGATAATATGAAAAATTGCAAAAAACGTAGAAAATAAGCATCACAAACATCTGTAATAATTTAAACTTAATTTTCATTATTAAAATTTTTCATTTCAAGAGTGAGAGTGATTTGTACTTAAGAGTGCAGTATATTATGGTTTTAAGGGGATAATTCGGAAGCTTGATGAAATTAAGTACCGACCCTTGTAAAATTTTTTACCTAGATTTTTGCTTATATTTATCTTATTTTGACCAATTCTTATCACAATACTTGAGTATATATGTGATTTAAGCCGTGCAAAGTGTTATTTTTAAGGGGAGTTATATGGAGAAATAATGGGCCGATCCTCGTATAATTTGCCACATCATTTAAAATTTCAACCTGCATTTTGTTCACAAGGTTTATAAACGGACGGAGATCGTTAAATCGACTCAGAAAGTGTTTCTGAGTCAAACGGTATCCTAAAAAAAGGTGGTAGCGATATTTTTTTCATTGCGTTACAAACTTAAGCACAAACGCATTATACCCCAACCACATATGCTGTTGTAGAGTATAAAAACAAGAAACAATCGCTTTACAAACAATTTATAAAAGTTATATATATAAAGTTATATCGAAAAAACAATTTTCGATTTGAAAATTTTAAATATTTAAAGCAGGTGCGAACCTTTGGTAGATCAACTTTAAGTGTTATTTTCCATTTTTGCAGACTTGATTACAAGATTTCTGAAAACTACCAAATTTTTTCATTTAATTTCTACATTTCTATTATTCCTAGAAGTGTGGATCATCATTCTCTTTCATTACGAGTACCATGTTATATCCGCCAAATATTTTGGAGCATTAGTGCGTTTTAATTGATATGAATTATTCCATTGTTATTTTTATGTACTTAATTTTACTTACATTTGAAATTTTAAATTACTAACAACAAGGAGAGAAATAAAATAAAGGTAGAGCCAGAATAAAACCAAAATTTTTTTGTTTGTTAAAATTGTATTTTTAGCTACGATTTCTTTAAAATCGACTTTAGCTTTAAAATCTAGCAAACTTTTGGACACTTTTTTTGTGTTTTTCAATTATCTTTTAACAAGAGCCAAATACCTTTCTATTGGCTTTAGTACTGGACAATACTAATTCCACATTATTGTTCTCGTACCACTCAAGTGCTTGTTAATCATAATGATAGAATGTCAAGTCAGTGGACACATTATTAATTCTTAGAAATGGAAGCAGATTTTCTTTTTGGAAACTGGTTTTATATGAACAATTTCTCCCTGTTCTGTTTAACAATATACTCATTTATTTGGAATTAAACATAATAAGTGGCATGTTTTATAAAGGTAACTTCATCAAAAAAATGAAAAAATACTTGGGTAAGAATATTATTCAAGAACGTGTGTTAAGAAATTATCGATCTCCCTCCTAATTTTTATATTGTTATTGCAGCAATATTTTTAGTATAATCTTTGACCAACTTTGGCGAATGTTTCGGGTCATAGTGAAGCTGACATATCCATCGAAGACTTTTTCTCTCTAAACATATGAAGAGTCAAAATGTCCCTGAAAATAAATGGTCCACGATTGTAACAGCTGTAAAACAAGTTAGTTAATTGTTATGATTCAAGGAATGGTAAGGAATTTGAACAACTCTGTAGGTTAAGTCCATAGATCTTCATGCTTCATTCCAATCATGCAAGAACTGCGAAGTAGGAATGATATCCTCAAAGCAGTGATAAATTTTGCTATCCAGTGTACTCCCCTTCGCTAAGTGATACGTATGTAGGGGTTTGGATAAAGAAACCCTATTGGCTACTTATAAAACGTTTGGCCGATCAGTGATAAATTATCCTGATCGAGCGTTCATTCCCTTTGCTAAGTGATACGCAATGAAGAAATGTTTAACAGTTTATCTATAATGTACTCATTACATGAGGAAACGAGGATCTTATCGGTTAAGAACATAATTATATAAAATATGATACAATAGTTATTACAAATTTCAAGAATTTTTTTCATTTTCATTCCATAGTTGCAATACCTTCTATTCCATATTTTATTATATTTAGATTCGTTTATTATTTAATTTTGTTTTTTGTTAAAAAAGCAATAAAACGTTGCTTGGGTTTCTATAAACATATTTTGTTATATTTCAAAAAATTCAATTCATATAAACAATTATCTGATAAACAAATTATATAGTTTTTTTATGATCAAACATTTATTTTTACTTTAAAGATAAAAAAGCGTGTGTCTGTCTATATTTTAAACAAATAGAGGTATGTAAACTATTTTTTTCTTTTTCTTCAATTTTTCTAGTATTTTGGCTTAAAAATTGTTTGTGAAAGTAATTTGCAACTCTAAAGATTTTAACACATTAACACCACAGTAAATTTTAAAGTGATTTTTTTAAATAATTTAAATAGAATACGTTAAATAAATTCGATATTGAAAATGTTATATTGAAATCTATATATTTTGTAATTTAACAATTATTTTAATTACTTGAAAATATTTGTAGAACTAATCTGTGGTTTATATGATAAAAATTGCAAAAAAACTTATGTTTTATTACGAAAATCGTTTATATTTATTGAAGGAAAACATAAGAAAAAGCTTTAGAAAAAATTTTATAATAAAAATTTTGATAACTCTTTTGCACAGATCACATGATCGACAGTTTAGCTTTTATAATTAATCAAAGTTTAAGAAGACAATGCATTTTTAATATGAAATTGGAATAAAGACATCATCGCAAAGTAACCGATAAGTGGAGACCTAAAAGTTTGTAATAACTGGAGAGAAATTACTCTATTTAACATCATATACAAAATATTGTCAACCAATAACCTTCGATACCATCAAAGGAACTGCCAAAATAAAAGCACTGAGAAGAAAAGAAATTCCCCTCGTAGATAGTCAAGACTATGTACGAGGACAATGAACTATCAATTATTCACAACGGCAATATCAGCCAACTATTTCAAACAAATACTGGAGTAAAACAACAATGCGCTATATCATCTGAGCTATTCACCAATGTATTGGAATTTGAAATGTTGCAAGGCCAATCAGTCGAATGCGTAGATAGCTTCTGCAGTCTACGTAAGGAGTTATTTTCGAAAAATTCCTAACACGCATTTTTCAAACTTTAAACTTAGCTATTTTAATCAAGGTAACTTGATGACTTGTAAATCATGTCAGATATTATGTTTAATGTCAAACCAATGAAAATATTTAAATATATATTGTGTACTTACATTACTAAATATTTTCTAAAAAGCCCTAACTTAGTCCTACAAAAATTTGGAGAAGCATTCAATGGTCTACTGTCAATCTGTTTCTTATCTACCGGGAGAATTTGAAAAGGAATGATCCACATAATGTTTCGAAAGACAAAAATATAAAAAATTTCCAAAATGACTTCCAACACTTCCGGTAGGAGAGTTAAAGCTAATGCAAATTTAAAAACATACATGGCTCAAAGCACTGCTTAAAATTAGAGGCCATCAACATCCTGGTCAAAACTTTTATGGTGCTGATGCTCGGAGAAATGTTAAAGAAAAGTTAAGAATCCATAAGCAGTCAAAATTTCCCAAAGAGTTCTTGGTATGACAATATACAGTTGTGGCAAAAGTCAAATTTACATCAAGAAATGTATAAAAAAAGTATCTTCTATTCATAAGACTTCATAATTATTTTTGGCCTGACTTGTCGTGCTGTGACTTTAACGAACAGGCTTTTGAGTGGTACAATTATGAGAAAGAAAAATCCTCAAAACTACCCGGAGGTAAGGCCAGTGGATCTATATTAAGCTCTTTTAAAAAAAGAAAAGAATAATACAAAAAAGGTTTCAATAGTGGTGGATTTTAAAGGAAGATGGACTATCTGTTTGAGCAAAGTGACAAAGTGAAAAAGGGCTCAAAATGTCACCACTAGTGATTAAAACTATATTTTTTGTAAACTGTAATAATTTCAATTAAATAATAATAAAACTGTAAGTTTAATGGTTTCGTTTTTTATTAATAAATAAGTTTGTTAAGAATTTTTCGATCTCACATAATAATTTCCTACTGAGGAATCAAAATAAATAAAGCCTTTTTGATATCATTACTTTTATAAAAATATATCAAAAAATCATAGAAATTGCTCATATATCCAATTGTGTTAAACTTTCAAATGACATCCATATTGTTAACATTCATTTAATATGAAAGGAGAAAATTGAATTTTGTTTATCAAACTTTCGAAAAATATCGAGCGGAAAAAATCCATTTTTATTTTCAATTTTAATTCTACAATCAATGTGAACTTGATAGCGTATAGTTCAAGATTTATTCCTGACTGTCTAACATAACATCACAATATAAATATAATGATTAAACTTGACCTTCAAAATAGGGCAACCAATTCATTGGATGGCTGACAACTGAAATGGAAAATATTTTCAATCCTTTTTAGAAAATATCAAAACAATGTAAATATATATTTATATTAATATAATATATGTATATACAAAATATAAACTATGTATTAGATATGTTTTGTATATTTACATTTGTACGTACACATGTGTAAGTAAACAAATTTTCTAAATAAAAAACAAATTAAAATCAAGTACGAATGACCCCACTAAACGGATTTGCTAATGCATACGGTAAATACAAAAACAAGGTACAAATAAAATAAAAAACAAACAAAATAAAAAAAATCAACAAAAAAGTGAACAGCATATAATTGGGGCTACACAGTACAAATAAGGGGCATATGGGGAAGAGAGGATATCCATCATGAATATATAACAACACATGGTTTAAATGGTACAGTGTAGGTGTTTTTGTTGTAGTTACTATAATGTTGTTTCTACTTTTATTAAGTAAAAAGCAAAAAAACTTTCAATTGCAATGTCTGGTTAAAAGGAATACATTGTTTTTTGTTTCCCACTGTTGTAGGGGGATTAAGGGAATATGATGCAAAATATATTTCGTAATCAAAAGAAAACAGAATGATGCATCAGTTAACAATTGGACTTTAAAATGTAACATTTTAATTAAATATGATTACAAATATTATTATTGTTGTTTTTGTTGTTGATGATGACAACATTGACTTAAATAATGATTAACTAAGAAGTTCCAAGAATTAAATTCTTTTGATTCTTTTTTTAATATTTACTTACATTTTCAATTAAACATTTATTAAATGATAACGATTTTCGTTTTCATCAAATCAGCAAAATGTTCAAAATGCACAAAGATTCTTTATATACAATATTTTGAACCAAAAACTATTTTATTAAGTTTTCCTTTTTTGTAGATTTCTTTTACTTTTACTTTATTTTTATAGACCATTAAAAAATTATTTCTTCCAGATTCTTTGTCAATTTATTCAGATGTTTTAATTCACAAATATTTGTTCTAAAAATATATCACTTGATGTTTATTTTTATAAATATCTATATGTACATATATATTTTATTTTATAATTTATTTTATTACGAACCGTTTGATACCAAAAAAAATCGCAACAACTCCCTTTCTTTTCTGTTTTTGCATTAAATTTGTTTCTTCGATTTTTTCCATTTGACAGTAGTGATGATAATCTAGCTTTTTTACTCGAATACAGCGATTTTTATTTTCGTAAATTTCATTTAATTATCAGTGTCAAAAAGAAATCTAGCGTTTTTAATGATTTTGAATGTTGTTAGAAATAAATGATTTGAAAGCAGTTTTGTCAAAGATTTTTTTTGTGAAATTTCTCGGAATAGTCCAAAAAATCCATTTTAAGATAAAATGCTATATTCGACTGTGCCGAATCTTAAATACCCTTCATCACTTACATAATGCAAAAACTAGCATGGCAACACATATTAAAGGAAAAATTTTCCTACATGAGAAGCAATATTCAAGAAAACAATTATCTAGTTGTTTGAATTTCGATTAAATTATTTTATATATAAGAATCATGTAATCCTAAAACACTATTACGAAAAGTGGGATTGTAACTTAATATGGCTCGATAATTGTCAAGCTAGTTTCTTATATTAAAGACATTTCAAAAAACTGGATCAAGTTTAAAATCACGTTTTGGAAAGGAATGTTGTATGGGAGCTGCAATACAATATGGACCAATATTGTTCAGATTAATATCATATATTCAAGATAACTAGAGTAATAATATTTGCGAATTTCAATAAAATTGGTCTCTATTTACTATTTAAAAAAAATCTCGCCGAATTTCAAAAAAGGGGCGTTACATGGAAGCTATAGCAAAATATGGTCTGACATTGTTCAAATTAATAACGTATATGCAGGAGAGCAAAAAAATATAACTGTTCTGAATTTCAACAAATGGAATTTATCTTAATTTGATTTTTTGTAAGCTCAAACCGGTATTCCGGTAGAGCAAGAAAATTAACTGTGCCGAATTTCGATAGAGTTTGTAGTTATTTATTAATTTTATACGATCAAAATTGTTTTTCAGTTCTGGGCGTTATATCGGATCTATAGCAAAATATGGACCTATATTAATAAAATAAATAACATATATTCAAGGCGGTTTGGAAATTAGTTGTGTCTAATTTCAGTAGAATCGATTCATATTTAAGAATTTTATAAGGTCGGGAAGGGACCTTTTATGGAAGTTAGTTCAAATAATGACCCCGTCACAATATAGTTTCTTTGGGTTTTTTATTGTAGCATAATAGATACATGTGGTATATTTCAGAAAATTAACTCAAAAATTGAGGTGTATCAATTTTTGCATATTTCAGCCTATTTCTTTTGATTAGAAGAACATACAACTGTAAGTTATAGTTGAATTTCTGTGTAAATCTTGTTACCTTGTGATAAAAAAAGTCCTTTCCGGAATTTTGAAGTTGTCTCAGATACCGATCTATACATTTTTTTCCAATGAACCGAGCACCGGCACGGCGGTCAATCTGGTAGGAGTGAACACTACAAGCCTTTCTCGTGCTTTTTCCACGGCACTGAATGGATAATGTCTTGAAGAGGGCTCAGCGCAGAAGGATAAGCAGGACTGCAGGATGCAAAGGGCTTTATGGTTGAGGATTGATCCTACCCGCACAAACCCACTTCAATACACTGACGGAGTCTACAAAAGGTGAGTCGTTCCCACGACAATTGGATCTACGTTCCGGAACGACCCGAGTTAACACTCGGCCAAAGATTGTCAACCCAGCGACAACTGTATCAGCCGAACTGTTACAACATCAACACATAAGGAGAGTCGTAGAATAGTTGGCAATGACAATGGCAATGAAATTGGATACATCAGGTATCTGTAGAACGTGCGAGGGTGAGGATGAGGTGGAGTTAGTGGACTTTGGAGATTCTCTCGACTCCAGCTGACGAGGATAAAGTGGTTGGGCCGTCAATTTCTGAATAGGCTAAAGAATTTGGCAGTAGTGCAACTGGCGACTTTATTAAAGGTATTCCAAGTATGTGTTGGCTTTAAATACCGCAATCAGATTAGATACTACATTGGGCATCAATCTTTCTCTCTTCTCTCTCTTTCTCCCTTTTTTCTTTTTTAACATATGCCCACTATTCTTTTTCTTTCTCTCTTTACAGAACTCCGACCCTACTTCGGATGAAGGTGTATATAGGCGAGATATGTACAACACCATTCCCCATCCTACCTTACCAACTTTTAACCAGTACACATTGAAATTAAATTCTTGTTATTTTGAAAAAATTACAAAAAAGGTGTGTAAGTTAGGTACTTTTTGGAATTTCGAATGTTTGGGGGTAAAGAAACGAATCTATATTTGGTATTTAATTTTTTATAATTAAGATAAAAATGCATTTATTTCTTAAAACAATTATTTATTTAATTCTTCAAATATGTTGGCATTGCACCACCAAAACGTTGTATCACTTTTCTTATCCATACAAATTGTTTTCTAATATTAGTATAAACTCCTGGAAAAGCTTTACGTGCACATCCGATACCATATGATACTATACCATATTGAATGCCATTATTAACCAGCGGACTACCAGAATCTCCCTCACAAGCATCTTTTCCTTGCGATGCAGCACAAAAAACTAATCTCGTTACTTGAAAAATATGTCTATATTTATATTTGCACGTTTTTTGTGATATTTTTGATACAGTTACACCCATTAGAACATCCGAGTGTTTGTTGGAGCTTTCCTCTCTAAAACCCCAGCCGCTTACTAGAAATTTATTTGGAAGCCTCATATTTGGTCTAGCTAATCGTATAGGTCGTATTTTTCTAGACCATTTTAATTGATTTGTTAATCTTATTAAACCAATATCGTGGCTGATGGTTCTTTCACTAAAACCCGCATTTACAACAGCATAGCGGGCAGTTCTTAGAACACCACCACGTTGACGAAATCGAGATCCAGCTCTAATTTTAAATTTTCCACCACCCTTAATACAATGGGCTGCGGTTAATATCCAATCAGAACTAATTATTGAACCGCCACAAATAAAAGATCCATCATCGTAAATTGCTACTTGATAAGGCGCATTAACGATATTTAACGGTCTGCCACCAACAATACGAGTTATATTTGCAAGCGAATCAAGATATATATTTGTAGAACTTTCCGGGAAATCTGTTACATTTAAACCTGTTGATGAATCTGAAAATTCCTCTGCGTAGCAGCAAACGCATATCGAGAATCCAAATAAAATTATAAACTTCACTGGCCACATCTTAACGTTAGTGGGACTTTTCAAAGAATGAAATTTATACGCAAATTTTGTGTTGATTTTACATCTAGATTTATATTTTTTGCCTAATTAGAATCAAATAAACAATAGTGTTTATTGGTTTCGATCTTGAATGGTTTGCATTAATGCAAACTTTTAACTTTCAAGTTTATCTTTTTTGACTTATTAATTAAAAACTTTTACTTGTTAATCCCATTAATTTATTCAAAATTAATTTATGGCTTATTCCGTTACGTGTTTTTATGCATATACAATATTTGCTTTGTATGGAGGGTACCTCTTTCTCTCTATTTTGCCTCGTGAAAAGTTACTTGAAATAAAATTTTAGGGCCAAATTTGAAAATTCTCCATAGAGTGGTTCTTTAGATTTTCAATAATCAATATTTGATTTGAATGGGGGTACCTCTTCCCGACATTTTTTTATGTTGCATTCGGGTATATGGGGATCATTTTATGAAAATTTCAGAAAAATTATTAAAAATTTCAAATTTCAAGGAACTATTTCACGAGACAAATGTGGGGCGGATAGAATGAGGGTGATAGGAAGCACTCATAGAGAGAAAATTTGTATCATCGAATATCTAAAGAACTATAACAGCTTGAATTTTCGAATTTGGTCCCAATAATTTTTTCAAGTAACTTTTTACGAGGCAAAATGGTGAGGAAGAGGTACCCTCCATACAAAGCAAATATTGTATATGCATAAAAACACGTAACGGAATAAGCCATTTTACCGGACAGGATGAAGGACGGATAGGGCCATGGGGAGAAATGTTGATTATCGAATATTTAAAGAACTTCAATATCAATAGTTCTCAAATTATACCCCAATCACTTTCTCAAAAATTTGATTCTTATAAATGTTATGATGTGAAAAACATCTGATTTTTTATATGAATTAATTTCATAATTTAAAATATTTAAATAATTTTTTAACTACTTAATATATTGAAACTTACATTTAATTACGAAATTCATTGTTTACATTTTTAATGACATACAGCTGCTATCAAAAAAATAGCACCATATAATCACGTCTTCTTTAATAAATCATAAAATCTATTTAACAAATTTTTGTTCCTTTATTATGGTTAAAAGACAGTAAAGAATAAAATAAAACATTTATATTCATTATTTTCTTTAAATTATTTTTTTCCAGAAGAATTGATAAAACCCGGCATCACTCGGTTTCAACTATAACATAAAACCAAAAATAAATGAATTTTATTTATTTTTTTAGTGGTATTAGCATTTTGTAGATATCACTTGTGTGTAATAACAGCCCTCTTCGGAATTATAGAGTTCCAGGCTTGCTCTGTAGTGGTCCAAAGATCTCTTATAGATTATAGATTGGATTTACATCGGGTGACTGGGGTGGCCATTTCATTACAGTTACTCTATTATTCTGAAACCATTTTTATAGTATTTTGCTGGTATGTTTTGGGGCGTTGTCTTGTTGCATGGCCCAACATTTCTTGCATATGGTAGCATTACTTTGTCCTGTATTTTCATATATTCTGACACATCCATTAAAGTTTCGATACGGTTAATGGGCCCAAAAACATAGCACGGAAAGCTACTCCATACCACAACACTAGAATCGTCGTGTTTGAAAGTTTTTGTTGTATATTTTTGAATATATTTCTTAATAAGAGGTCCATAAAATACTACTTTTAGCAAACTTTTATCTATTTAAGTCATGTAAAGCAGTTATGAGGGGGAATTTTTATGGTCTATGTGAAAGTCATATTATATTCCCTAAGCTTCTGATACAGACTAGTATTTATTTACTTTATTGATTTAATTATTTTTTATTTTCTGCTGCTGAAATGTCGCACTGGTGTCGCCACACTTCTTAGTCCGCGAATAGCTACTTTTTATTCCTAGGTTAATGTATTTATTATTATTTATCCAATAATATTTCATATTTCAGCATAAGTTTGTTTTTTATAAGTTCTCGGTTTCCTGATTTACAGTGTTTAGACCAACCCATTACTTAAATATTATTTACCCGCTTCTTGAAAACTTTGTTTATTATTAATAACAGATACAAATACTCACTTTTTATATTAAATATTATAACAATTATTTAGACTTTTATGTTTTTCCGAGTATAAAAACAGTAATTTTATTTTGATAGGTCCCAATCTGATGTTTTGTCTTTATAATCAAATTTATTATGTTATACTTTCAATAATGCAACTACAAAATTGTGGACAAAAATATTCATGAACAAAAACATAAATCAGCAATGAAGATGTAACATCTGAGTGTTGCTTTTATTTTGACCGCAGCTGTACTAAACGCAAAAGAAAGTTTTCTCTTCAAACATACATAGAAATTAAAAATGTATAACCATAAATTTAAATTAAATGATTCCCCAGAATTGATTGTGATGTTTTATTAATAAGTTTATAAAATACAAACAAATTTTGAGTTTCCTACAACTTGATTTGCATTAGAATTTTTAATACATTTTTAAATTTGCACAGTGGTCTGAAAGATTAGATAATTATGTAACTTTGGATCATGGGGTTTTTAGAAATGTTTCTCGAAAGTTGCTCAGCTCGTTTACGATTTCCGTTTTTAAAAATTCGCCAAAATTTTATTTAAGATTGATTTACATACATGTAGCCTTATATTCAAGACAGTTACAAAAATCATTGTGCCGAATTTCAAAAGAACCTTATTCCGGGTAGGACCTCACATGGGAGCTATAGAAAAGTATGGACCGATATTCGTCAACTTAGTTTCATACATTATACACAGTTAAACAAAAATTTCTGCGAATTTCTATAAAATTGATTATATTCAAGCTTTATAAGCTAAACTTTTCGGAGAAGGAACCTTATACATGAGCTATAGCATATAGGACAGTTATTATGTCCTATATTTTAAAAGAATTAGTCCATATTTAGGAATATAATTACAGAAATGACTGTGTATAATTTAAATAAAATTATATTCCGGATTGAAAAGTATGAAACGATATTCGTCAACTTAGTTACATTCATTAAACATAGTTAGAAAAATAATTGTGCCGAATTTTAATAAAATTGATACATTTCTATTCAAATCCGTTTTCGGAGAAAGGGCCTTATGTGGGAGCTATAGCAAAATATGGACCGATATTGGTCAAATTAATAGCACAGTTATTGTGGCGAATTTTAAAAGATTATTGAAAGTTTTATAAGCTTAAAACCATATTTCGGGAAAAGGCTTTATATGTGAGCTAGGTCAAATAATGGTTCAAGGATAATCTATTTTTTTTAAGTTGATCCTAAAATTAATTTTGACTAATTTCAGAAAATTATATTCAAAATTGAAACCTGTATTTTGGGGTGCATAAAAATTTTGCATATTTTAACCCATAACTGTTTTTCTACTAATCCGATTTTGATGATTTTTGGTGAGAAGAATAAATACGCATTTTATGGTTCAGTTTCAGCTAAATTCAATCACCTTTTGTTGAATATTTTGAAAAGATCTACTGAATTTTGAGGGTGTCTCAGTTATCGATCTATAACTGCTAAGGGACCGATGTAGCTGGTTTTAAATAGGAAACTGCTACAAACATTTCGTAAATTTTCATTAAATACAGAAAGACGAACATAATTATACTCGACTCAGTCAATGTCAATACATTGTTAAAAAAATTATAGAATATTTGCCACTTTTTTTTAACAATTTTCCAAGTGTCACATAAATACAACTCTAAAAATACAGGTTTTTTGTTACAGCTGATTAACAATTTCTCAACATCAAAAACAAAAATAGGGGGATAATCAAAAAGTTTTTTTTCATCGAATAGAATGATATAGAAATCCGTATTTTTAACTACGTTGTGTTATATTTCTAGGAAAGAAATTAATTTTATAACAAAAAGTTAAAATAACAATAATTGTAATTTTGCTGAAATATTTTGAAAAATTCATAACAGAAAGAATTACAAAGTAATTGGGGAATCCCTACAAAACAAAAGTAGTGTAAACACAATCTAATAAGAATATAAATTAAAAAAGAAAAGAAAAAGTTATAAAACAGGAAGTAAATTGTGAAAGTGTATCAACAATTATAAAAGAAATCAAAAATGTTAAATGGTTAGATAAATTACATTATTATTTTAAAATTAATTTACTCATTATAAACGAATTAAATTCATTTTTCTCAATTTATCTCATTACAACAAAAACATAATCGATTTGTTTTTATTTTACATGACAACTAATATTTCTATTTAATTTTTGTTGCTTTATTTACTAACACGCATGTATATATGTATACACATATTAATTAATTGTATTTATTTTTTAGCTTTTAAAATATTTTTTTACTTTTTTGTATTGTTTTTAATTTTTTGCAACTTATTTTATAGTAAAAGTATATTAAGTATCTATGGATATATCAAATATATGTATGTGCATATGCATAATACAAACATTAATATTCGTGTTCATTAAGGTGACCCTATTTGTGTACTTTTCAATTTTATTTTTGTACCCTACACCGCAATAAGTGGTTGGGGTATTTGGAGCTTGTGCAGAAGATTTTAACGTACGAAAAATGCGGCTCAGAAATACTTTCTGATTCGTATTTTAGATGTCCGTCCTTCAATTGCTGTTAGAACAATTGTAGAAGGTAGTTAATTGGTATGATTCATGTTCTGGTTTAACACATATGCTTCACCCCGTTCTTAGTTGTGCAAAAAAAACTCTTGTAGATCTCGGCAGATTCTATTCAATGTATGCGATACGTTTAGTAGCATGAAACGGTGGAACGTTGCGTGTCTCTGTGAACGTTAAGATTTATGTCACCTCATGTGTATGTTTTATTGAGGACATTTGTATACTGCTTGTTAAAGTTCTAACAGCTGAACTTTGGCAACTTTGAATATTTCTCCATTGCGTATCGCTTAGCAAAAAAACATACTGGAGCAGCATAATTTATCAATGTTCGCTTTATAAGTAGGTTTATTTGTCTCCACCCCAATTATTGCCGGCTAGAAGTTGTAGGACCTTACCTCGTTTTCGCATTTTTTAGTGTATACAGTGGCATAAACTGAAGAGGTAAATAAGCTATCAAATGTAACCTCTAAGATCTTCGGTTGGTTAACAATAAGAATTGGTGTGCGCGATCTTATCGTTCACCAATCTCCGTAGGCAATTAACTCTATGACCCTTTGCCTAATTGTACAATTGTCCGTATAAGTTATAACGTAAACTTCTATTGGTAGCACTGGGAGTTTTGAGAGGTACAAATTAAACAAGAGGACTTCTCTGTCTGAGCTCTTCACGAATAACTAACGGTCACCTAATATATTCACTTTCCATCCTTTCAAATGTCCTTTGTACAGAATTTTATGGCTGAAAGTGTCAAAAGCTTTAGACAGCTCAAGTGACATATGGTTCGTACGTTCGCGTTAGCCCTGCTGGTTCAAACCATGTTGATTTGAGTAGTAACGGCTAATATGGTTGTCTATGTAACGTTATTACTTATACATGTAAACTTTGGAATTGTACTAGGAGTTTAAAGCTTGTCTCTTTAATAGTATTTTCCTGATACACAATCTGGAAGCCTTGTGGCGATCAAGTATTTTAACGCATTGTATCTTGCTACTTTACTATATATTTTGTAGTCACGAGTGATGATTGCTTGCTCACACAAAGCCTTGAATATCTCCTTACGATGCACTTGGAGGCGATAAAATGTTTCATGGGCCACTTATGTCTTATTTTACTGTAACCCTACCATATAGCGCATTAAAGTGTATTATCTGAATGTATTCAAAAGTAATTTTGATAAAGTTGTTTTCAGAATCTATTATCACAATTAAGGCTGCAGAGTAAATTCTTTATTTTACTTTCAAGTAATATCCAGTTGCAGCAAAAATAATGAGTCCATTTATCATAATGTATGTTATGTATGCTAACAATTTGTCGATCTCACTCCTTATATTGTCGTTATTCTTATTTAAAAGCTTTTTAATTAAATTATGGTAATGAAATTTTCTTATCAATTCAGTTTTCTATATATATATTCATGTATACTTACATTCATAAATACTTCAATGAAAATATATTAATAATCTAATAATAATTATCTAATTCCGTCATATTATTTGCTTGGAACTGTTGAATAATAGAAACTTCTTAACAATACTTCTTGCTGTATTTTGTACTAGCAGACCCGGCAAACTTCGTTTTGCCAAAATAAATTTTTCAAGACGTTACTTGCCCTAAGCAAACGTTAGTGTAGTAATATACAATTTAATTTTGTTTTGTGTTGTGTAACCCCAACCTGATCCTATCAGCCCATTATTTTTTTCAGTGATGTTGTCCCACAGCAGCATAATTGCGCAAAATGTTTATACTCTTAAGATATTCGATTATCAATATTTGCTATGTATGAAGGATACTCCTCCCCCTGGCATTATCCGTCCAACTTTTTGTTAAGAAAAGCAGTTCCTTAAGGAAGTAGTTGGGACCAAATTTGAGAAATCTCGCTGTTATATTTCATTAGTTATTTCCTTTGTGAAGGACATACCCCTGTCCTGGTCCTATCCGTCCTACATTGTTTGAGAAAGTTGTTGATACCATACATATATATATACATTTGTGCACTCTCGTTGTTATAGTTCTTTAGATATTCGATAATCAATATTTGCTTTGTATGGGCGGTATACCTCTCCCACTCTACGAAAACTTCATGAAAATTGGCCTAGCTGTTTTGGAGTTTATACGTTACATATATGCATACATACACACATAAATACAAAAATTAACTTTTTAATAGAAAATATTTTTATTCTTAAATTTCTTAATTCTAAAATTTAACAACTTTTCTTAGTTTTAATTGAAAGTATTTAAATACATATTAAAATTATTGAATCATAAGTCATTTTCTAGAATTAATATATTGAGTGTGAATATTTTTAATTATTTTATACGTTTTGGACTTTGTTTTTGATACGAATAAAAGTGAATAGCATCATTATTTATTCGAGCGTTTAATCATCATAGAAATAAAATTATATTTTCTCATTACTCTTTGTTCAGTATTTCATAGAAATGAAAAAATTATATACTATTTTTAGTATTTTTAATTGTTCGTTTTTTTGCAATTAAAAAAACAAAATAAAAAATAAAATTATTATGCCGGCACAACAACATGCTCATTTTGTGCCACATAATGTGTTTGTATGGTCACAATTTTATGTACATACATACCACCACTACCAACCACTACATGTTTACTCTCATCCCATATATATGTGATGCTTTTCAATTCTAAGGTCATTACAGCATTCAATGAATAACCTTGAAATAAAGTACTTTATTTTAAAGTGTTGCACATTAAATATCCTCAATCCTAAATTTCAAACAAATTTTTAAATCGCGACGCGTATTAAGAAATCAAATGGAGATTTTGTCAAGTTGGAAAACTTTCTCCATAATAGTTCTTCAGAAATTTGATGAATAATATTTATTTATTTATTTAAAGAAGGGCACCACCCTGACCACCTAAACATATTTTTATCTAGTAAAAAGGTGTTAAAATTTGGGAACTCTGTAGTTCTCAAAAGTTTAAAGAAAATACATAAAAGCTATGGCACTGCTACATATTTTCCTATTTCAAACATCTTAACAAAAGCAAAATACTTAACTAGAGGTACCTTAATTATTTTTCTATTTTTTACTTCTTTTGAGAAGAAAAAATAATAATTTTAGGTTGGAAATATTTCTGTGGAGTTTTCTCTTGTATGTTTTTTAATTAATTTTTTACAAAATTTTAAAATTTTTATAGTCGATCAAGCCCGACTATTTAATACCCTACACCACATTATCAAAAATTAATGATCGACCCTCCTATAAATATATTTTCTAATTTGTGTTTAAGAGTGCAGTATATTATGGTACTAATATATATGTATGATTTGTACCCTTTAAAAGAATTTCTTCTGGGGGGATAGTACGGGAGCTAGATCAAATTATATACAAACCCTCGATTTTTGCTTTTATTTATCTTAATATGACCAATTCTTATCACAGTACTTGCGTATATATGAGATTTAAGGGCTTTAAAGTGTTAAAGGGAGTTATATGGAACCTATGAGAAATAATGGACCGATCCTCGTATAATTTGATACATTTTTAAGTATATTTTTAGATTTATTTGGCCCAAAATTTGTTAAAATTGGTTTATATTCATGAATTTTATGATCTTAAGACCTCATTCTGGGAGAAACATTTGTATGGGAACTAGGTGAAATGCCATCATCACCAATTTTAATAGGCATCGTCCTTGGGCCAAAATAATGACACCAAGTTTCATCGAAGTATCTCAAAAATTGCCTGCATTTTGTTTACAAGCTTCACATGGACATTCAGCCAGATGGACATCGTTAAATCGACTCACAAACTTAAGCACAATCACATTATACTCCAACCACTTATGATGGTGTATGATATAAATATTTTCTATTCCTAATAAAAAGAATAAGATGTTTTGTCATCCTCTGTCTGAAACATAAATATTGTTAGTCAATAATAATTGTTTTGAGTTATGATTACTTTGCCACAAACAAATATTATGTAGTTCGAATATTCTAGCATAAGACTTAAATTAATTTATATTTTAATTGCTTCTCTTTATTATTTTATTATTATCCAAGATCTCATTCAATAACGTCAACAAACAGCAACATAAAAGTTAAACTTACAAAACAAATCATAAAATTTCATCCTCTAATCGATCAATAATCATCATTAATACATACAAACAAAGGCAAATAAGAAACATAATTGAAATTCTTAAAATCAAGAAATTAAGGAGAAACGCTGTAAAATGTCATGGATGAGTTTTGGAGTGCTTGCAACTGGCTTTGGTATTAAAATTCACTTTATTTAATTACATTTTAAACAATTCTCATCTTGTGTTGTTAACATATATTTTGTGTTATTTTTACTTAAGTTATAAACAAATATTTTTTCTTAATAATTTATTATATTTTATTAACTATTTAGATACATTTTGTCTCATATATCTTTGCAATCATAAAAAATATGATAAATTTTAACTTTCTTAATGAATTCCAACTAAAAATCCTTTCATTATCATTTTTTCTGCACACATTTCATTGCTATACCTTTTCAAAAATTTTCCAAAAAGTCGATTACACTACTGAAATGAGATTTTTTGTAGTTCTTTTTTTAATGAATGAAATGCAATTTTTAAGGTCTAAGAAAATACTCCTTGCAAAATTAATGTCTTAAATGCTACTTGTGAACTAATATCTGGCTTGCTTGAAAGGCAAGTTTAAAAGGACTATTGTATTTCAATTATTATAAGGGCAAATCCGTCAAGATAAACGATGCTATGTTATCTTCCACAATCAGGATAATACACAATACTAAATCCTGACTATACGACTAGCCATACAGGCTAGTTGAAGTAGCAATCCTTGCGAATTAAAAGTAATATTTTTAAAACTGTATCTAATAAGTATAAATGGAGGAGCATTTCCAGTGAAAAATAACTGAGGGTAATGCAAATTTATGACAAGAAATCAAATATTCTTCACTTATGTCTAGGAAAACAATTCTGCTCATATATCATAATAATGAGAAATATTCTAGATATTGCCACCAAGCACGTTCCTTAAATGGAAATTTGAAAACTTCACTTTGGTAGTCGGAAAAGTTCTTTTGTGATTGTCTTTTCCAAAAAAAATACAGTTCTATGCTGAATGCGAAATTGTGTTTATGTGAATTTTAAATTTTTTTTTATTATTATTATATAAAAGTAGGGTTATTTCGCTAGCTAATAGTAAGAAATATTTGATATTTTATAACACTTTTAAAATAGTTTCATTGGAAATACTTAACTTATAATCCTTTTTCGCTAGAAGAAAAACCAACTTAAATACTAATGATGAATAGTTTCAATAATATTGAGATCAATTTGTCAAGTTATTTACCCTAAGCAGCCTTTGGAGGGTTTTAAGATGAGTTTTTTTGTTAATTTCCTTAACGGTTTTGTCCTATTAATAGTTGAAATGTTCCTATTCTTTGTAAATTGCCTTCCAAGCACTTTTTACATCTAAATATGAGAGCACTAGTGGATTCAAAGGCATTAATTTTACAAAGAACATTTTCATTTTTCCTGATTCCATTTATAAAGGAAATACAAATTGCAAAAAAAATCACCAAAAAATCAACATTTTTAATGTTCTCATTATTTTTGCAAACATTTATAAGACCATTTCCAAAATGAGTAAATTTCCGATTTTGTTGTTTTTGTTGTAATATGTTGTTGTTGTAACAGCTGGAAATAAATAGTACATTTATCAATAAATTTTGGTTCATGTTATTGCTCAACTCCAAGCCTAAGAATCTGGCAACCTCGATTGGTTGTGTCCAAAGATCTTCAGGACGAAGTAAGGTTGGATTGGACTGGCAGTTGAATAGATGTCATGTATTATGTGGTCTTTGACCACATGCAGGAAATAGGTTTGGGATGGCACTGTCAATACGTGACCAGAAGGCATTGAGCCTATTGCTCCATCCCGATCTCAACATCAACAACGGAAGAGTTGTAATATGTTTGTCTATTTTGACGTCTTATGGTAGTAAACAGGTATATTAACGAAATGTGTTCAGGATAGTTAAGGGATTTTTAGTTGAAATTCATATTATAAAATATATTTTATTATTGCAAAGATATATTTGACATACTGTAATATTTATTTGAAATAAATAAATAAATATTAGATTTTAAATATACATTATTTAAATATATATTACTATTTAGCCTTGCAACGTTTGTTGGGCGCCGATGCTCCACCAAATAAGGTATTGGAAATTAAAAGTGAATCTCTGGGTACGTTACAAGTATTAGTACGTGATGAGGCCATGGTAATGTATGCGCCACCCTTTAATTCAAATGATAAAAAATATTATGAAATAGTTTTACAACGTCCACATACGGATTCGAATACAACATCATTTAGTTTATATCGTTCACCATCACAACAAGAGACTGAAGATAAATTTAATGCCTTCTTACATCGTTTGCCCTTGTTCGTAAGCATAGTCAAAGAGGTAAAAACTACTTACATAAATGTACAATATTAAATTTAATTTATAATTAATGTTTTTTCTTTTAAAATTGTTGTCTTTCAGTTTTATAATGTTAATGGTTTGCAAAAATTATGCGATACCTTAACAGAAAATCCCTCTTGGTCGATAACACATTTAGTTGCTTACTACAATCTTGTTGACTATATTAGCAATCCAAAAGTTTTACAATTTATTGATTATGCCGATCATGTTAACTATATGTCACCATTTCAGGTATTTTTTTTCTGAAATTCTTATAAATAATATTAATAATCAATATTTTGTTTAATAGCTTGCCATTAAATGTGGAAATGTTGAAATGGTTAAGGCTCTGTTGCCACTTTGTAAAATGGAACATTTAGACAATAATAGTAATTCAGTGTTTCATTATGCTGCCAGTACTAACAAAGAAATTTTAAATGTAAGTAAATTTATTACTATAAACTCTACTTTATTATGAAGTACAATTAATATTTATTTATTTTTATTGTGTTGTTATAAACACAATCTAATTAATTATAATTATATTAATTTTACAGAATTATCCCAAACCAAAATAACTTTTTTCTAGTTAGTACTCATTGTTTAATATGTCCTCTTTAAATAGTTTATAATTATAATAAAATGAAAAACAAAATCAACTATTTTAAGCAACTTTTAATATTTCGAACTTTGCAGCAAAGAATTCTTTTCAGTTCTAGATTCCAAAAAAAAGTTTCATAAATCGTTAAGTGTTTAAAAAAATTGTGCAAAATTGGAAGATGACCGCTGTATTAGTTTTTTAGATATTCTAAGGTGTGGAATCAACATACATATATGTTAATAACAACGAAATTCCCAAACCCATAAGTTTGTTTTTGTAATTGATTGAAATTATTACAAAAATAGGGTTTTAATAATTAGTAAAGAAATTGTAAACCTTTTTCGGAATTCCTTTCATTGACGCTTTTATAGTACTTTCTTTCACTTTGCTCAAACAGGGTTTTTTATGCTCTTCAGTTCTCTTTTATCAAGAGCCCAATATCTCTCCACTAGCCTTAGCTTCTGGTAGTTCATAAGATTTTCTTCTCTTGGTACAAATACCACGTTATTGTTCTTTTATCACTGAAGTACTTTTTTATTATAGTGATAGGATGCCAAGTTAGGCCAAAAATATGTAGACACATTCTGAAGTCTTATAAAAGAAAGAAGCCTTTTTTGTAAACACTTCTTGATGTAAATTTCTATATTTATAGTAACAAAATAATTGACTTCTTTTGTCGCATCCAGTATATTACTTAATATACAAAGAACTCTATGGGAAATTTTGACTGCTTTCAAGTCCTAAACTTTTATTCAATATTCCCTTCATTATCCATTATTTAGCAAAAATATTTTTTAAAGAAATTTCAATTTCCGTGCTCTATTTTTGGCCATTAAATTTTTAGCAGCGTTCATGTAAGGAACTTTTTGAGTCTTGTATGATTTTAAGTCTGAGTACTAAGCTAACCGACCGAACAGCTTTTCTATCGAATGTGTTGGGGCCCTCTTGTATGTGCTTTATGAGTTTAAGAAACATAATGTGTATCATTCCTATTATCTGTACCAAGTTTTCTATCATTGAACATTAATATTTAATAACATTTAAACAGTTTGACGGCAGACCTTTGAATACTTGCCCAATTTTTGTAGGGCCAAGTTGGGTTTTATTGAAAATATTTAATTATTTAAAAATCATGTTTTCAACTTAAAAGCATTTTCGGAACAATGTTAAAATTGCTTAGGTTTACAGCGAATATTATTGTTATTATAATTTAGACTAAATAAATTTGTATCAGTCTATTTAAATACAATATATAAGTCTATATACGCTTAGCAATCGACCAATACTGTATTTAATTGAAAAAAAATGTATTTTTTGATATTAATATGCTTTGAATATTATCTTTATTTTTAGCTTCTTATTGATAAGAGTACAGTTAATTTAAATCATTGTAATTCAGATGGTTATACTCCCTTACATTTAGCTTGTCTCTCCGATAAACCGGAGTGTGTTAAGACCCTACTTATAGCTGGTGCTGATGTTAATATCGAGGCGAAAAATATTAGTAAACTTTACAAAACATCGACACCAACCTCAGTAGCTGAATTTTTAAAACAAAACGCCAATAAACTCTATACTCAAGACATGAAATTTGGTGGAACCCCATTGCATTGGTGTTCTTCACGTGAAACCCTAAATGCTCTTATAATGCAAGGATGTGATGTAAATGCTACAAATTTTGATGGTCGTACAGCATTACATATTATGGTGGCAAGAAATCGTTTCGAATGTGTGGTTACTCTTTTGGCTCATGATGCCGATATTGATGTTGTAGACAAAGATGGTAATACACCATTACACATAGCAATTGAACAGAAATTAGTTCCAATTGTTCAATGTTTGGTGGTATTTGGTTGCGATATAAATAAAAAAAATAAAAATAATCAAACACCACGTCATATGGTAGGTAATGAGGCAAATGGAAGCAAAGAAGATGAAATTCTCTACATTTTACATTCAGTGGGAGCTAAACGGTAATTAAATGTTAAATTTAAAGACAGGGAATATATCTTAAAGTTAAAACATATTCTATTACATTTTAAAGTTGTTCTCCTGATAAAACGAAATGTCCACCGGGTTGTAATGCTAAAAGTACTTATAATGGTATACCGCCAGAGGCACCAGAAGCACCTGAAACTCGTGAACATATAGAAAATATGTTGGCTTCCACCAGTCGACAAACAGCTATGGGATTTTTAAATTCTGCTGCTAACAGTATGCTTAATGAAATTAAGGAAAAGGAGTAAGTTTAAGATGAAATGAAAATTAAGTAAATGTATGACAATTAAGTAAATGTAAATGTATTGTTGTACAGGCCACCAGTTGTTGTTAATACGGAGAAGGTTGAAAAAGGTCAAAGTATAATGGATGCTTTATTGGGTATGTTTACTACAAAAGCTAATGCTGAATCCAAAAAAGGTAAACAAAACTAATTTTTTCAAATTGAATACAAAAATAAAACTATTTAGTTTAATAATTGGCATTTTACATAGAATCTCCCACTAATAGTGTGGCTAGTTTAAATTCCCTTGGTGCAGAAGAAGCCAGAGCTACATCAGATCCCTCAATGTCTCCCTCACATTCAAATCCATCATTAAATTCGAACTCTTCACAAAAAGGCGATAAACCCTATGGTCGGGGACGTTTGCTTTGTTTAGATGGCGGTGGTATACGTGGTTTACTATTAGTGCAAATGCTTTTAGAAATCGAAAAACTCTCCCAAACACCCATTATTCATATGTTTGATTGGATAGCCGGTACCAGTACGGGCGGAATACTGGCATTAGGTCTGGGCTGTGGTAAGACAATGCGACAATGCATGGGTTTATATTTACGTATGAAAGAGCAATGTTTCGTTGGTTCACGTCCATATCCCAGTGATACCTTTGAGGCTATACTCAAAGATAATTTGGGTGAATTTACTGTTATGACCGACATAAAACATCCAAAAGTGATGGTGACAGGTGTAATGGCCGATCGTAAACCTGTTGACTTACATCTATTCCGTAATTATACAAGTGCTAGTGATATTTTGGGTATTATAACACCAATAAGTAAGTTTCATAGAATTTTCAAAATGATTTTTCTAAGGAGTTAAAAATTTCAAAGAGTTAACTCTTTAAGAAATCATGGTTTAAGGAATTATTTATACTAAATAATTTAATATTTCTTAAAGCAAATCGACGTGTACCTCCACCTGATCCCAAAGACCAACTAGTATGGCGTGCTGCGCGTGCTACTGGTGCAGCCCCCTCCTATTTTAGGTGCGTTAATGTAATATTCTTGAGAAAGATTCTAATATTAATATTTCATCTTTCTAATTGGCTTTAGAGCTTTTGGTCGCTTTTTGGATGGTGGATTAATTGCTAATAATCCTACCTTAGATGCCATGACCGAAATTCATGAATATAATATGGCTTTACGTAGCGTTGGACGTGAAAGTGAAGCTGTACCGGTAAGTTTTAGTTTTTTTAGTTGTTGGAATTTTAAATTGCTAATTCCATAACATTCCAGATCTCTGTGGTGGTTTCTTTGGGCACAGGTTTAATTCCAGTTACTGAACTAAAAGATATTGATGTTTTTCGTCCCGAAAGTATTTGGGATACAGCTAAATTAGCTTATGGCATATCAACAATTGGTAAATCCTATATAATTACTACACTGATACATATTGCTATAAACGAAAATTATTATAATCAATTTAAGTGGCACAAAACATTTAGGCATTGCTGCAATTATTTGTTATTTAATTCCCTTTTTAAACCAATATATGCAAAAACCTATTATCCGCTGTTAATTGCGAAAAATATGATTATTTTTTAATATTTATTGCAAAATAATATAAAATTTATCGGATCCATATGATTATTGCATAAAATTGTTAAAATTTGTTTACTGAATTCTGGCTATATTTTAAAATTTCTTTAAGCCAAAATTAAGTTTGGTCTGAACGCCTGTTAAATTATAAAAAAATACACATGTAAGCGTAATTTTGCATTACAAGAACTACAATTTGCAATTGAAAGTGGTGCAAATAAACCTGCACCGTTAAGAAGCCTCAAACGAACTTACAATACATCTCATCGAAAACAAGGAGAACGACGTCCTTATACGGGACCTTTTGATTAACAACAGCAGAATGATGCAGCTAAAAAGCAAAAGCCAATCAATGGTGCATCAGGCTGTTTATTAAAATTTCGTTTGTAAAGGAAATTTATAAGTTAATTGTTAAAATTTTACGCAAACAAAAATATTTGTTAAAATAATTAAAAGTTTCAAAGTTACAGAATTTTTTCTAAAAAAATAATTTTAGGGCCACTGTGCAGCGTATTTTATAATATTTTGCTTATGTGAACATCAAGAAACAAATATTTCAATATTTCATTTTTAAAACATGTCAGTTATAATGTTTAAAGTCGAACAAATAAATTTGTTCTTAATCTGATTAAAACGGGTGATCAGCTACTAAAAAAGCTGGTTCAAGTAAAGGGAATAGTCCTCATGATGTTTCCAAAGCCAAAATATAGACTATATGGTGCGAAAAGTTGAAGCTAATGAGTGTATGAAAAAAAGTTCGTGACAGGAACGCTTTTAGAGGCCAAAACCAGAGAACGTAAGTTATAGTCAAGTATTCGAAAAAATATAGATGACGAAACGTATGTTCTGGCAAAAAATTATAGTTATGGTAAACAATATGCAGTGCGGCAAAAGAAGCCAGTCATTTATTAAAAAGAGCTCTATAAATACTGAAATTTTTGAATCATTAGACTTCATAATGTCACTATGGCAATTGAGCCCTTGAGTGGTATAAGAAGAATAATGTAGTATTTGTACCAAAAGAGACAAATCTTCCAGGCCGCCCGGAGCTAAGGCCAGTAGAGAGATCAGAGAGGGCTCATGTAAAAAGAGAATTAAAGAACACAAAAAGTGTAGTTTTCATTTACATATATGTATGTTAAGAATTTTTCGGTCCCACTACTTAAAAACTAAAACTAAATAATAATAATCTCATACTAATCATTATATATAATAATTTTAATAGCAATATTATCAGTGTAGGTACACATATATTTGATAATTAAAATTCAAGATGCTCATAAAATATCTATTATTAAAGGTAATTTGCTTGTTGATCAAGCAACAGCTTCAGACGGCAGAGTTGTTGATCGAGCTCGCGCTTGGTGTAGCACAATTGGCATTCCTTATTATAGGTAAATATAATTTGTTGTTTTTTTGTTGTTATTATTATTATTATTTATATTTTATGTTATGTAAGTATAAAATATATGTCTTTGAGAGCAAACTATTTTGAAATGTATTTTTAATTTCTTTTGTATTTATGTTAATAATAACTATAAATAATTTTATCATAACAATTTGCATTCAATATGTAAAAATTACCAGTCATTGTCGCGCAGATATCGAGTGCACACTAAAGTCTTGTTTGTTGTGTTACTAAAAAAACATATCGGTATCGCGTATTATTGTTTAAGTATTTCAATTATTGATTTCGAACATATATTTGGAGCTTATATAGTAGGGACATGTGAATTGGGAAAACCAAGAAGAGAAACAAGCGCTCACATCCGCAATCATTCTCAGCGCACTGCGACCGTATATTACATGATCGCTTAAAAATATTCGAACTGAAGCAGCTATCATTATCTTTTAAAACATACCAATTGTCATGAAATCCTTCAACTTGGACGGGAAATCGTAAATGTGGAGTAATATATATCAAATGCACTTTTTGCGATTTCCCCGATGCATGATTTTTGTTGGTCAGACTAAATTAAGCTGTTCCACATATTGGAAGAATAAATCACCTAATTATATACGATGTAACTCGTGACGAGTCTGGGGCATTTGTATTGTGTACATACTTAAACCATTTACAAAGAAAGAACACTTGTAAAATAATAAATCATAGAGGTGGGAAAGTGTGTCGGTAGAAGATGTAGGCAAATTAGAATTTATTGAGTAAAGAATGAACAAGACAGTGTTTAAATACACTTTAGAACAACCTCAACCAATGTACCGAACAATTTTAAATTCTTTAATGTCTATTTCTTACTTTAAACTCTGGTCAAAATTTTATGTGTCTAATGATCAAGAGATAGTTGATGTAAAGTTTAGCACCCAAAAGCAGTCAAAATTTGCCAAAAAGTTCTTGGCCGTTGCGACAAAAGAGTCCAATCATTTATAACAACGGGCTCTAAAAATACTGACATTAACATCAAGGAATGTTAACAAAAAAGGCTGTTCTTAAGACTTCAGTTAACAAGCCCTTGAGTGGTACAAGATCAATTATGTGGTATTTGTACAAACTTTGTATCCATTTCTGTATGTAGATTAGAAAAAACATAAAAAAGTAAATAAAAATATATGTATTATTATTATTATTTTTTTTTTTAATTTTCACTAAAAATTCTTAAAACTGTTAAATAAAATTAGTGAAACCTAGACATATGCTTTACACTGTACTTTACATCTTATATATATTTTATCATTCATTTAATATATGTTTTTGTTGTTGTTTATTTTAATGGATTCTACTTTTTGTATTGTATTTCTTTCGTTGTGTTATTACTTGTTATAATTTTAAAATTTTTATGTGATATTGTATTTCCACATTAATTTTTTATATATATTTTTTTTGTTTCATTTCAGATTTAATCCTCAACTTTCCGAAGATATTGCAATGGATGAAAAGAACGATCAAAAACTAATAAATATGTTATGGTGTGCCAAAGCTTATATGTATGCGAATCGTAACAAAGTCATAGAAATGGTTAATTTCCTAAAATAGCATATAAGAAGAATTTAGACCGCCTATAGAAATATAAAGCAGGAACAATAAAAATAACAAAAATAAACATTTTACAAAAATTAAATATATATATATAAATATAATGGCCTTATGAATTGGCTCTTACAGATATGTGGACATAGTTTTTGTTTACAACAAATAATAATCAATTTAGTGATAATTTTTAATATATATTCTAAAACCTCTACAAATTTCAAACATTCAGAGCGGTCTAAATTGTATTATTATTTTTTTAATAATTAATTTTTGTAACATTTTTTAGTAATATTAGTTTTTTCCATCCAATTATATTTATACGAATAATTAGTACTTTATACTTTACTAAAGATTTGTTTACTATTATTTAACATTTTTGAATTTTTAGTAAAAATCCAAAGATTTTTTTCGAAATTGGCTGAAAATTTATTTATTTAATTTAAAGTTTCCAAAACAATCTTTTATAAATTATTGAATTAAAAATTTTCTAAAAATAAATATTACAACTTTAATATTATTTTTTGTAGTTTATGTATTACTTATGAAATTAAAAAAATAATATAAATTATTATCTATATATAAAATAGGAGTTGTGTACATATGTATGTATGTATGTATGTATGTATTTATGTAAGTAAATATGTGACTGGACCAATTTTGATGAAATTTTCACAGAATGATCCCAATATACCCGAAAGTAACATATGCTATAAAAAATTCCAATAGGACCAGGGGGAGGTCTCCATACAAAACAAATATTGATTATCGAATATCCAAACAACTTTAACAACGAGAGTTCTCAAATTTGGTCCTTACAACTTTCTCAAAACACTTTTACTGGATAAAACGTAGGACTAATAAGACCAGGGGGAGGGTCTTATTAGTCCTACTACTTTCTCAAGAGAGAGGGGTATCGCCCATGCAAAACAGATATTGATTATCGAGATTTCTCAAATTACAAATAAAATTTTAATTACTATAAAAATCAAATTTTAATTACTATAAAAATCAAATTTTAATTACTATAAAAATCAAATTTTAATAACTAATAATCTATTTTGATCGTATAAAATACAAATTTTGAAACGCCTTACATTTTTTTGGCAAAACGAAGTTTGCCGGGTCTGCTAATAAATAATATAATTGCTAAAAAAATATCTAAAAATCTAATTTTGAACTACGTTTACAATGTCTTATGATTTTATATAGTTTGAGATATTTCATTAGCTTAAACACCCATTCCGAGAAAAATCAAAACTACAGTAAAATATAACAGAGTATTGAAAGTATTAATCACAATGTATCCGAAAGTAACATAGGCCAATTTTAATTATCGCATATCTAGAGTTATTAAAAGGAAAGTTTTAAAATTTGGTCCTATTCGTTTTCTCAAGGATTTGTTTTACTGGACTATGATAGTCATGGAATAAGAAGAAGATCTATTAGTGCAAAAATCGTTGAATTTGTTAAAATCCTCATTGTATGGTTACTGATTTATTTGAGTGACCGTCAGTCATCATTTACGGGCCACAGAGTTCTTAACGGTTTGGTAAATAGTTTTATTACCACAATCCACAATTTCTTCACTCAGTGTAACTTAAAACTCTCACCATAACTTTTAAACACCGTTATATCAATGCCTTTTTGAGATATTAGTATTTTTGTAGAAAAAGTCAATGTCAAATTATAAATATAGCTTTAGTTTCAGTTTTTATACCCTACACCACCGTAAGTGGTGTTACACCTACTTTTAAGTATACGATGTCTGTCCGTCTGCCTACCTGTCCAGGTTAAGAATCGCTTCTTTGTGTAAAAAGCGATTATTTTGTACACTGCCAACTTTATACTAAAATCGGGTTTTATTGTACGATTAATCGAATCGGTATAATTTCTTAGAATTTTCACTTTATCTGAATAAAAAATGTTAAATAATTTTTTTGTTATTTTCAAAAATTTGTTAATTTTCCGATTAGTTAGTCGATTATACAGTACGATTAATCGACTAATGTAATCGAAATCAAAATAGTTGTTTAAAAATCGTAAATCGAATATTCATTTTGTTTACCATTCACTACATATTATAAATTTAAATAATACTTGCATCAAATTAAAAAAGATCATCAGCAACACTGGAATTAATATGGCTGTTTTTTGTTTATGTTTATTCAAGATGTTTTTGTAGAAGGAGATAACATTAGAAAACTATTTTTCTTCCACTCTCGTATCATTTTTTGTTTTATGTTCGTCGGCAGCGGCGGCATTATTTGAAGTTTTGTTTGACGCCGAGCAATAAAAATCAGTTGTGCACATACACACTACTATACATTTACCTGTGAGAAATGCAGAAAAAATTAAATTGAATGAAAGCCTGCTCTGTACAAAATGATGAGAACAGAGAGCAACAGTGGTGCATATTGTATGTGTGGAGTAAGCAGAAGTCAGGAAAAATGTGAACTGCTTTCAAACCCATAAAAATCAAAGTTTGTTTAGAAAAGTTAATATGTGCTTTATTACGAGTTTGTAAGTTGGTTTTATGATTTTTATGTTCTTCCGTTATTTGAGGAGAGAATTTTGATGTTCTTTAGGCATTTTGTTTTTGTAATATTTACACCTTATGAGAATATGCCTTGCAACAATGTTGTTTGAAGATGTTTGAAGCCCTCTGCCAGGAGAATTTGTTCGCTGTGCTGTAGCCGCAAGAAAATACAAACATTTTATTTTCAGTCTAGAAGTTGAGTAGAAAGAAATAAATTGTATATAAATATCTGGTGTAAAAGAAAGATAATTAAAAAAGTAAATGCTATTGAAAAATTAAATTCCTAATAAAAAAAAAATAACTAAAATGTCTGGTACAATATTAGAAAATTTAAGTGGCCGGAAATTATCCATATTGGTGACATTATTATTGCTTTGTCAAGTGGCTTGTTTCTTGCTGGGTGGTCTTTTTGCACCAGTACCGGCCGGTCATCAGAATATTTTGGGGATGGTTTGTCGAGATCAAAAGGAAAGACAAAATGATACAACATTTTGGCTGTATTCTCGAGGTGCTGGTCAATGTTCATCCATATCACAAGAGGAGATTGAAAATCATGATACCAAAATGGCCAATGGCATAGTTTATTTATTTCAAATGCCATTACCAAGGGATGGTAAACAATTGGATTATTCCAGATGGCAGCAGAATTTAATAGGTGTTTTACAAGTGGATTTGGCATATGTTTCGGATGGTACGCTTATCGAGCCACCCAAAGATCTTCAGTTAACCATTGATACACGTTTGGCATATCGCAATAAGGAAGATGCACCCCATGATTGGAAATTATATGCCCATTCCATTGAGCAGCGTTATCTAGATTGTCATCCCGTGCACAAGAGCCAACAAGAAACATTGTATTCTTGTGAAATGATTCCGCTCTTCGAATTAGGTTCTTTGCATCATGACTACTATCTACTCAATTTACGTTTTCCCATAGATACCGATATGAAGATGAATTTAAACATTGGCCACATGCATGACTTGACACTGACAGCAATTTATCAAAATGGTGGTTTTACCAAAGTTTGGCTTTCCTTGAAAACCATTTTATTTCCCTTTATTGTGGTCATTATGATTTGGTTTTGGCGACGTGTTCATATACTTCAGCGTTCACCAGCTCTTTTGGAATATATGCTCATCTATTTGGGTGGAGCATTGACGTTTTTAAATCTTCCCTTGGAATTTTTAACTTTGAACATGGAAATGCCCTATATGCTTTTACTTAGTGACATTCGTCAAGGTATATTCTATGCCATGTTGCTATCATTTTGGTTGGTATTCGCTGGCGAACATATGTTAATTCAAGAGTCTCCCCAAAAGAATTCAATACGTTCCCGATATTGGAAACATCTGTCAGCAGTTGTTGTTGGTTGTCTATCGTTGTTTATATTTGATATATGTGAAAGAGGTGTTCAACTGCGCAATCCCTTCTATTCGATTTGGACTACGCCACTAGGATCAAAAGTTGCTCTAAGTTTTATAATATTAGCCGGTATTTCAGCTGGTGTTTACTTTCTTTTCTTGTGTTTTATGGTGGGTAAAGTCTTTCGTAATATTGGTGCCAAAAGGACATCATTGCCATCTATGTCGCAAGCTAGACGTTTACATTATGAAGGTAAATAATATATAGTATGTGCAGTAGTTCCAAAACTATTTTTTTGTAAATCTGTAACTTTTGAACTGTCAAATATATATTAATTATAGTTGGAAACGTATTAAGCTTACATGAATATCTCTAAAATTATTGGAGGTAACCTAGACTTGTAAGCATATTTCTTATAATGATTTACAAAGTTTTTGACTTGTAAGCATATTTCTTATAATGATTTACAAAGTTTTTGGCGAATAAAAAAAAAACATATCCGACGTCGCCAACTTTGGAAGTTTACCGATTACACCCTTGTCCACCTATAATCATGTAATATTTTATTGTGATATATATAGCGGTTCAAAAATTCCAGAATTATTTAATAAAAAATCGTTTTGGCACCACTGTGTTACTTGTATAATGAAATTAATGTCTTTAAAAATATCTTATTACTTTCTAGGTTTAATTTATCGTTTCAAATTTCTCATGTTGGCCACTTTGTTATGTGCTGCCTTGACTGTTGTTGGCTTCATTATGGGACAAGTGGCTGAAGGTCATTGGAAATGGGATGAGGAGATTGAAATACAATTAACCTCAGCATTTTTAACTGGCGTCTATGGCATGTGGAATATTTATATATTTGCTTTATTAATCTTATATGCACCCAGCCACAAGCAATGGCCTTGTGCAAATTCAAATGAAACGACTCAATCAAATGAAAACATTGTAGCTGCAGCTGCTAATGAAGAAATTGAATTTAGTAATCTACCCTCCGATTCCAATCCCAGTGAAATATCATCTCTTACCTCATTTACGCGTAAAGTGGCATTTGATTAAGCTGTAACAGCGCGTATAACTATTTTTTTATCTAAAAATAATAATTATTGATATTCTAATTAGTATTTCATATTATAATCTTAAGTTTAATATCAAATAAGTATATGCTTTTTATGATCACTTGTGCCAATAGTTTTTTATGCACTTTCAAAAAAAAAAAGGATTTTAAACTTAAATATTTTTATTTTGAAACTTAGTTGGTAGTTTAAATGTCTAAATATTTACTTAAAAATTAAAATATTCAGTATTAACTAAATAATGGCAAAATATATAATTTTATATTTATTTTAGAATTTAATTCTACAAATTTATTCTTAATATCGTATATATAGATAACAATAACTTTATTTTAGTCTAAACATGACAATTTTTCTTAATATCAATTACTGTAGTTTTGAAATAAAAATATAATTTAAAAAATATTCTTTTTAATATATTCTGAATACTACTTCATCATTCTACAGGCTGAAATTTTGTTCATAAAAAGGGCTGTATTATTTAATATCTGAGGATATAAGCATCTTTTCCAACAGTAGATAAACCGTCATGAGTATATCATGTCTCTAAATGTTAACAGATGCGAGATATCTCTAAATGAGAGTAATTCGTGGGTTAGGCTAATTTGGATTCCTCGTCATATTAACTGTGCTGGGAATGACATAGTGGGACTGCCTTTGACTCAAATCATGGGTAGGTAAGGTTAGGTCATCAGGTTGTCATGAAATATTGAAAGATTTTTTCTACCTGAAAAGAGAAGAATTGAGACGGAAAGAAAATGTAGAAATAAAGAAATTAGGTTTATGTTAGAAGTTGCGGGTTTAAATTGGAAGTCTAAAAAATAGTTGAGGCAAAGTCATGTATAAAGAGAAAAGAAAAGGAAAAATGTTTCTGTCTAGCCCATCCAATCTTTTACATTATAAAAGCCCTGAACAAGTCTTGTGAGCATTCGCATCGCCGAAACAGTCCGCAAATTTTCAAGATTGTAAACTTCCAAAGAAGCGCATTTGCAAGCCACTGAAGAAAAGTTTCTTCTTCATTCAAGGAAGACCTATTCTTGATGCATGTACCCTGAATCGACAATGCCCAGATACTGCAGCAACTGTGTCCCTCAAGAGAGTTCACGAGATGTTAGTTTGGCACCTATTCCCTATAGGGCATTAGCTATCAGGTTGCTCTGGTTAGTTCATATCCTTGCACCCAAACTAGTACAATGTTCGATGCGTCTTTTCCGGACAGAGATTCGATTAGGATAATATTCGAAAACTAGCCCAATGACTTCACTATACCAAACACGAATAGGTTAGGACACTGCATAAAGGGCACTCATGATAGAAGAATGGAAGTTGCCCTTAATGACTTTCGCCGATAAAAGTTTTGTGTGAATGTCCTGCACTGGGAAAGCTTCGAAAGATTCCTTTTCTTCTTTTGTTTCAGGAAAAGGATTGTTTAAAAGAGCGACTATACCGCGCAATAATAAATGCTTCAATATTATTGACTGTATTGGGTAACACAATGGAATGAAATACTAAATATGTAGCATGTACGGTAGCTTTAGATAAAAATATTTCTGACACTATAGTAACGGAATCAAGTCTAATATTTATACAATGTAAACGGGTATATAAAGAATTGGCTAAGCCTTGGCGGCATATAAATTTTTATAAGAGCTTCAAAAACAAAAAATCGTTTTTACTTATAACCTAGGAACTATATATTTAAATCATATCATGTCTAGAGTATATAAAACCATTAAGATATTCCAACTGTTAATTCATTTTTCTCTATACATTTTGAACTTCATCGCAAATATTTAAAATACATTAATTTATAAATTTCATAAAAATAGCACGTGTAGACTCCGAGCAATAAGGTGACACTGTCCAAACACTTTTGTTTGATGACTGACGAATGTTTTTTTTTATAAATCGCCCTGTTTAAACTTATTTGTTTTTTGTTTTGTTTGTTTTCATCCCTTCGTTCTTTATTATTGTTATTCGGTGCATAAATATATAATATGTATTATATTTTTGACATTTTCTTTTCGTGTTATTGAATAAATAGAAACAAGGAAACGAAAACGAGAAAAAAACACAAAATACACAAAACAAATTTTTTCTTCGACCATAATACCATCCATTCATTGTGAAAAAAGTTTGATAATCGTGTGTGAAAAAATATTTAAAAGAAATCAAGAAGCGAATTGGCGTAAAGTATTTTTTGGGGAAAAAGTGGGATACGATTTAAAGTCGCCAAAATTAAGGGCTATAGAAATCCAGCACAACCTCTCGTCGACGAAGCCGAGGAGGTGGAGACAGCACACGCCACAATGGCTGCAAATGATTCAGGCGTGGATACCAGCAATGATAGCAATGACGGCGTGACCGCTAGCATAATGATTACACCGCCGCCGCCAATAATGCCGCCCACACCAACGTCGTCACCCAATACCCACGAGTGGCCTACCATAAATCCGAATGCATTCCACCTTAACTCGGATGAGCATTTTGCGCTACCTACCTTACCGCCACTGCCATTGAACTCATCATCGCAGTCATCGGACTTTATGCCTAGTATCATCCATCCTAGTACCCTGCCCTCTAGCAGTCACAACTTTAAAATGCGTCCCCGTACGTGCATAAAGAGTAGGTTGCGTTTTAGTTACAACAATATTTTTGCCGAATCAACGGGACGTAAGCTTCGCTATGCAGCCTCTACAAACAATATCGAGTTGTTAACTAGAGTTTTGGAATCTGGAGCAGATCCCAATGCCTCCGATGAGTATAAACGTAGTCCGCTACATTTGGCTGCATGTCGTGGTTACATACAAATTGTGCAGCAACTTCTCAAATTCGGAGCAAATCCAAATGTTGTGGATTCATTAGGCAATACGCCACTACACTTGGCTGTCATATCGGCCAGTTCTAATAATTTCAATGTTGTGGTACGTGTTCTCCTACAGGGCGGTGCCAGTGTTCATATGTTTGACCGCAGTGGCAAATCACCACTGGAACTTGCCGAAGCAAAACTACGTTTACTGCGTACCAGATATGAGAATCCTACACCAGAAACCAGTAAAATTCTTGAAGACATGTGTATGCTAACTGCCCTAATACTACGGTATATGGTTAAACAACAGCGAGAACTTGAAGATTTATCCAATTTGGAAAAACGCCTTCAAAATCTTAGTACCCGCGAAGATCAAGAACAGGTTGTTTCACAAACTGCTGACGAATTATTAGCCAGCATTGAGGGTCTGTCGATTAATAAGTAAAATGCTGTATAAACTATAAAAGTACGAATCGATCAGCGAAAGATCACTGTTAATTTTGATTAAATAAAAACAAAATATGTATTGTCGTAAGTATTATAATTAAATATAAAACAATTTTTATTATTATTATTATTTTTTAATTTCTCTGTAAAAAATCATTTAAATAGTTTTTTTTAAGAATTATGCTCTTGTACCTATACATAGAGAAATAATGGTGTAAAAGTCGATTTAATAGATGCCTTGACACATATTATTATTTGATTGAAAAACGAAGCATATTGAAATTGGTCATATTCGACCCAATGTTTTGATAACTCCTGTACAAATGTCCCTCGAAATAGGATTTAGACTCGTAAAACTCACTGATATGAAGATATTTAAATTTAAATTTGGCAAATAAAATTTATTTTAGTCTAAACCCTGATGTCAAGTTTGAAGATAAATCCGCAGCTCTTATACAGTCACACTTCCGAAAATCACAGTAGAGTACATAAGACTCTAATTTCATAAATCAGTTAAGTGATCATAAGATTTATATGAGAAGAAAGTATAATACAACAACAAAAATACAACAAAATCTTCATACATAAACTCCAGTTCAGAAAATCAGCTCAAATGGCATAAATCAGAGGTCCAGTAACTTTTAGGAACAATTCAAGCATCCTTATTTTTCCCGTACCCTTGTAGTAGTAACTTAGGTAATTCCAGAGTAGGTGAGTATCACTTGGGTCCTTGGGATCTTATGAATTATGAATAACCTGCAATGATGAAAATAGGTGGCAACAAGGAAAAACTTGAAAACAAGATAATAAAGTAGTTGATAAATAATATTCGAATAGAAATTAGTGTTGGGAGGAGATAGTTCGTCGATTCAAGAGAAGTACCTCCCCATAATTTTTTAATTGATTGAATTTTTATACATATTAAAAAAATAATATTTTTTAGTCTTAATCACTAGTGACGAAATGTTAAACCTTTTTAGGAAATCCTCCTGCCGCTTTCTGTCACTTTGATCGAACATCTTCGTTTAAAATCGACCACACTTTTGAACACCTTTTTTGTGCTCTTCAATTTTCTTTTAAGCCAAATATCTCTCCACTGGCCTTAGCTTCGGGCATTTTGGAGGACTTGCTCTTCTTGATACAAAAATAAATAGACACATTATAAAGTCTTATGAATGGAAGCAGTTTTTTTGACAAACATACCATGATGCAAATTATGGATTTTATACTGCCCGTTGTAACAAATTATTGTTTTCTTCTGTCGCACCTGGCTTCCCATATCAGGAAAATAACTATTTTTGTGTCCTAAGCATCTCTTAAACATTTCCTCGAGCATCAGCTATATAAATGTTTGACCAGAACATTCGTTTCATCATTAATTATGCAGTATAATATTTTTAAGACAACTTGACTTCAAAACTGTTCGAACCTTGTTTTTAAATTTGAATTAGCATTAACTTTTCATACCAAATAGTTCGAAAACTGAGCCAACCGAGCTGCTTTCCTACCGGATGTTTGGGAGCACTTTTGAAAATGCTTTCTATTTTTTTGGCTTAAGAAACATCATGTGAACCATTCCTTCAACCTGAGCCATGTTTTGTATAACATTTTTTGGTACTTTTTAATAACAGTGGAAACAGCAGAACTTTGAATGCAGCAGACCTTTGAATGCTTGGCCAACTTTTTGTAGTACCAAGTTGGATTTTGTTGAAAATATTAAATAATTTTAGAAAGCACTTTTTTCTGGTCACACATTTTAATTAGAATTAAAATATATTCATTTGTATGTTATTAAATTTAATAACTGACATGTTATTTTTAGACCTATTGAAAGTAGTCATATTTGGTCCAATATTTCAGGTAGCTCCCATACATACGTCCTTCCAGAACAGGGTTTAAAAGCAAGAAAAATCCTAAATATAAAGCGATCTAAACGAAATTAAAAAAATAAATTTTAAAGTATTCTTAATTGGTGAGTTAATAGTGCGATGATCGGTCCATTATTTCTCATTTTGAAGGACATAAATTTTGCATATACGTCGGTATTGTAATAACAACTGGCCAATTAAGCTACGAAGATCGCACCATCATTCTTTTAGCTGTGATATAACTCCCCAGAACAAATCATTTAAATGTACTTTCCTCTCAATCATATTTTTGGTTAAAAGATTTATTGAAAAACATGTGTGTTAAGAATTTTTCAATCTCACTTTTTCATTTAGAAATTTTTACCACATTATATGAATTTTTGGAGAAATTAACAAAAGTTTAAATAAAATATTTCTTAACAATGTATTGTTATATAGTTGTTTAATTAATTGTTTATATATTTCAGGTTATAATTTCGTTTCCTAATTTGGCTGCCGTGTGTTTGTATCGTTTGTATGACAACATATGTATGTACATTAAGGATTATATAAATGGTAAAATATTGAAATATAAATATATAGATATTTATATACATATTGTATAATGTATATATGTATGAAAAACTTTTCAATTGCAATTTTTCTTCAACACAGACGATATTATGTATACTTAAGATATATTATTTTATTTTCTATTATTACAATAATATAAACAAATACTTTTTATAGTTTGTAAGTTTACAAATGTTCGACATAATACAACAACAACAATAATAATAACTTAATATATCATAAAAAACAAATAGATATATACAAATGTAATGAAATTGAATTCTTATTTGTTATAAACATTTTCAAATTGGTATTTGCCAGAAAATCTTGTTTAAGTTTGAAAATAAAAGTAACATTAAAATGTATGCAAATATCCTTTGGATATCAATTTAAAATATATATAATATATAGATGTTATCTATATGCTCTAAAAATTATTATTACATACATATAGTTTAATCATGCGATTACAATGAAATATGTATTATACATATGTATAAACAAAGTAAACTTTACAAGTTATAAAAAACATTCATGTTGTAAAATGAACTGAAATGAAAAAAAGAACAAATTAATAACAAATAATAAAGTAAATGTTTATTTACTATTTATGTATGTATAGCATATATTAATTAATTAATTATTAAAACAATCAATTCAATCATTCATTGTAATATTTATTATTTTATGTTTTATATTTTACATTTAATTCTCTCTCTTTTGTTTTGTTAATACAAATTTTGGAATTATTAATAATTTTCGTTGTAATTACATAAAATTTAAAAATATATATACTTACCACTAAAAAGAAATGCATACAAACATACATACATACATATGTAAAACTACATACACAACGTCAAACAAAAAAAAACTAAAATACAATATTTTAAAACTAATAATTTATCGCTAGGACGAACAAAATGTATTTTATGTTATTGGTTTTATTGTAGGAATTCTGTATTTTCATTTTTTTATTATTTTTTTCCTTCCTTAACTTTACTACCTCTAATGAGGCCAATCTCATAGATACAATATCCGGCGATGATGCGTTGATACTAATTACATAATAATTCTAGATATATATAATAAAATTAAAAAAGTAAATAAATTAAATGTGTGTCTATGATTATGAAATTTAAAACAAAAAAATGTGTAAACATTTTGTCGATTCAATTTAATAAACCGAAAACCATTTCAATCTATTGAGTGTGAAAAATAAAGGCATTAGCCATTATATAATACTTAAACTTGAAGTTTTATTATTTAATATCTATAAAAAATGTATGAAAATGTATAAAAATTTAGAACATACATATATGTTAATGAAACGAAACCATAATTTCATTTTTTATTTAATTGTTATTAGTATTACAAATTACAAAAAAAATATATTCTCTTAGGGTTTTAATCACTAGTGATGAAATTTTGAACCTTTTCGTAAATTCTTCCATTAACGTTTTTATAGCACTTTCTGTCACTTTGCTCGAAAGAGTTCATCACTATTTAAAATCTACCACAATTTGGTACTTGTTATTATTTTGACCTGATAACGAAGTCTATTGAAATTGACCGTGTTCGATCCGGTATTCCAAGTACCTCTCATACAAATGTTCTTCCCGGAATAGGGTTTAAAGGTCATAAAAGTACTAAATACAAAGCGATTTAAACGAAATTTGACACAAGTAAGTCTTATAATATTATTATACAAACCCTTTTCCAAATATCACTGCCAAATTATACCAGGATCAGTTCATTTCATATAATCCAATTATTAAAAATTAATTTTAAAACTTATTAATTTAATATAAATCTAAGTGTAACAATAATGTACTGCGCACTTAAGAACAAATCAGGAAATCAAATTATACGAGGGTCGTTTATTATTTCTCGGGTATTAAACAGTCAGGTTTGACCGACTATCTTACTTGTTTTTTTATGGATTTAAATGAGAGAAAACATTATAACAGATAACGTTCGAAGTTATAGAAGAGGAAAATGAGGTATTTCGGGCTTTAAATACTTTTACCCCGAGCGTCAAGCTTTTGTTTCTCATTCAGCTTCAAACGTTTTTTTATCATCTTATAGCAAAAAACAAAGCTAATTTATAACTTTTGAGTTATTTGAATTTTCGACACTGAAAATTTTGCAAGATATCTTCAATTTTTTTTTAAATTTCAGTATTGCTCCGATCATTTTTATTTTGATACAAAACCTATAACTCTGCTCATGTATATTTCATATAAATCCTTCCAGAAGAACAGTTAGTTAGTTTTTTTTTCAAAAACAATTTCTGCCCCAATGTGCACTACATCTGAATGAAATTCAATAATAACAATGTTTATAGTGTATTAATATGAAATTCGCAAAATCGGGTTCTTATTCTAACAAGTACACGTCATCCTTTGTGGCCAACAAAAGAAGAAAACGCATTTTGCCAATATTTAATAAGATAATAAGCAAAAAGAAAATTTAAAAATAAACAAATAACGAATATTATATACAGTTTGTCAAATATATCTTTACAATTATAAAAAATATGAAAATTTTTAACTTCATTAATGACATTTCGTTGCTATACCTGTTAACTACTATAAGAAGGCAAAAATTTGCAAATAAATGTTCAGATTGCATCAACAACAATAAAAGAAGAAATTTTCTAATTTTGAAAAGTGTGAAATAAATGTTTGCAATAATTATGAAAACATAAGAAATGTGGAGGTTCTCGTTGAGTTTTTTTACAGTCTAGTATCCTCTTATTTGGATGTACAATGTGCTTCAAAATCAATCTTCAAAGTATTGAAACATTTCAATTATTATAAGGGCATATCCGTTAAGGAAAACGATCCTGTGTAATATTCCACAATCAGAATCATATACTATACCATATCCCAAAAGACATGTCAAAAAGGAACATTTCTAGTAAAAAAAATACGATAGCTATCATTGGAATCCTACCCGAATTTGTTGCAAAAAGCTAAAATATTCCCCCAATAATATCTAGGAAAACAATCCGGGCTTATTTTTTAATAATGTGATGTATTCAAAAATTTGTTACCAAGGACGTTTTATTTACTGTGAAATGTTAAAACAAAATTTTTTTTTATAAAAAAAAACATGAAACTTCATTTTGGGAGTCAGAATTTATGTTTTTGGTGCTACAGTTTTGTTTTTTGAAAGTATTTTTTTGAATTGTATTTGTTTGCAAACTTAATTTCTTTAATATCAGGATATAAATGAAGGCTTATTTTCCTATGCACTGGTGAAAAATATTTGAGATTTTGTAATACATTTAAAATTATTTTTTTATAAACAGTTAACCTAAAGTCCATTTTTCGCTAGAAGAGTCCTCCTTTCGTACAAAATTAATTATTCATTAATGAAATTGATTTTTTTCATATTTTTTATGATTGCAAAGATATATTTGACAAACTGTATACATGTTTGAATTTCAACACTTTTGAAATGTTCAGTTTATTTATTTCTATTTTAATTTTTTTAGAATATTTTAAATTATCTGTAAAATGCCAAGAACTGAATTTAAAACAATTGAAACTAATTGGACTGTAAGTTTTAAAATTTTTAAATATTTACAGAAAACATTTATTCTTTATACATATATTTTTAGGATTTACCCCTGCATCAAGTACTTTATGAATGGATTGTGAAAAACATAAGTATGCCCACAGAGATGAGTACGATTGTGGCATATATTGGATTAATATTGATAGTATGGTACTCATTGATATGGTTAACCCGTTTTATTATGAGCATTATATGGCCGGTGTTTCTCATAGCTTCAGCAATTGTAAGTAAACTATCATCTTGATGGTGTAAAGCGATATTCAACAGTTGTTCCAAACAATTCTGTAACATGGTTAGGAGTGATGTTGTTGACATAGATATAACGTCAGTCCAACGGGATATTCCTGTAAACGTTTTAAACACTCTACGGGATTTAAGATATATCTTGAAGAGATTTGCTTCATATTACAGTTTTGGGCTTATTGAAATTGGTCATAAATCTGTATTTGGCTGCTCTAAATCAGACAGATGTTCGTCAGAGCTCAATGAAATATGGTTATCAAGGAATTGGCTTACTAGATAAAATGCAGAACGGATAGGGCCTGGAGGACAGGTAACCCAGTACAAAGCCAATTTACAGCGAGATATTTTAAATTTGATAACAATCATATCTCCAAAAAAAGCTAATATTAATCATTGAATATCTAAAGTACTACTGGATGATAGCATTAAGATTTCATTTCAATTACTTTTCCAAGGAACAGTTTTACTGAACAAAATGTAGGACGGATAGGATCATGGTGAGAGATAGGTCCCATACAATGCAAACTATTAATTTATTCGAGATTTTCTGTACAATTATCTGCACAATCATGACTTTACTGCAAAAATTTTGATCGGACAGAGACAGGGTGAGATGCATTCTCTATTCAAAGCCAACTATTACGCGAAAATCTTCTAATTTTAACAAATATAAAAAGAATTTTTAGGATCCTGTGGGATCCTAAAAATTCTTTTTATTATATTTATTTTAATATATTTATATCGCTATCTACATAAGGTATTACAAATATAATACTTTTTATATCGTTTCAGATAGCTTTTCGTATTCTACAATTTTATGAGCCCGAGGATTTAGCAGATATGTTTTTTAAATCATTAACAATTGTTGCAGATACTCTAGTAAGAGCCAGATTCATTTATAATTATACCCTTCACCAAAGTGTTCGAATTTATAAAAATATTTATGATTGCATTATGCTATTTTACTATTTTCTATTTGGTGTTGAAAAATCCGAAGAAACAGAGAAAGATGAAAGTATTGAAGATACATTTGAGCCAGAAGAAACATTTCATATCAATTGATTTCAGATTAGAATAACACGATTAGAAATTTATAAATTTTATACCGTTACTTACTACATATTACATAGGTATCTATAAAATAAATATATTTCCGATAATTATTATATCCTCCACCCCGATAAGTGGTGAATACGGATATTTAAAGTTTTATATTCTACATGTAGCAACAAAATTTAAAACTTAGACTTGGTAAAGAAATTTCTTCTTGAGTCATGTTTGACTGTTTCAAATAATTGTTTCTGTCAACAGGTACCGTTTAATATATACAAGAATACCAAAAGTGCATATGTAATTTAAGATCTTACATCATAAATCACATATGCATTTTTTACTAACAGTAAATGTGAATTAATGTAATAAAGATCAGTCCATATTTTATCATAGCTCTCATATAAATCCAATTTTTCGGAATTGTGACAGAATAGTGAATTAAACTTATTGGTGGAGGGTATTTAAGATTCGGCATAGTCGAATATAGAATTCCCAATTGTAATTATTTCATCAAAGATATCTTTAGAATATCTTTTTTTAATTGTAATACCACAAGTGATATGGGTACTATGGGTTTGTGCTGATGTTGTAACGTTCAGAAAAAATAATTCTATCACAAATTTCAAGAAAATCAATAGATTAAAAGTGAATTTTAGAATGACCATTTAATAGCACTAAATAAGTCATAAAAGTTTTAAATTTAAATTTAAATTTCAACGAAATATTTCTCATAGCTCCCGTAGCAGAACATCGAAGGTACTGGTAGGTATTGTAATAATATTTGGTGGGATTGCATATGCACATTATTCAAAGGCTTTACTTGGACAGCATTTGCCTTTGACTAATTTCAAGGGTAAAGTTGAAAACGAGTTATACGAAACATTGTTAAACAGATGGGTTAATGAGGCAAAATGTCATACTGCTATTTTATCTGACATAGCACCAACCAGTCTTGGTTTCGGCAGAGGAAAGTACAGGAAATTGGTTTGGAAAAGGGGCATGAAAGAGTTATATAGTTTTTTTTTTGCAAATTATTAAATCTTGAGGTTATATTAGATATTATATTAACTCCATAACAATATATCATTTTTTAAAGTTCTCGTAATTCCTAAAAAATTTTCGAGAATTTCCAAAAATGGGGTTTTTTACATTTTTGATATATTTTTTTAACGGAGATATTGGGTAACAACAATTTTTATTACTTAAAATTTTTTAACACATTAGTTTTTTTTAATTCTAGCTTTTCGACTTGAGAAATTAAGTCAGAAATAGGCTTTAGTGAAAAATAAGTTTGAATGTTAGAAAATCTGTTTTTCTTAAAATTTAATTTTGAATCCTTTCAGAAAATTATAAATATAAACATTATAGATCTTTCCCGATTGACTTTTTCCGGGTACACTTCTATTCATACTTGTTAAGTACAATGCCAACTGCATAATCGCGAATATGTGCTGTACACTTGATTGACAATAACTGTTTTGAGAAATACAATGAGATTGAATATTGGACCCAAGTGAAATATTTCTAGGACACTGTCATCGAAACTAACTTACAAGTTAGAAAGTAGCTGCACGCAAGGACGGATATTAGGAATTTAATTGTATCAGATAAACAAATCAGTAGACTTGAAAGTGGAGTTAGAAATATTTTTTCCGTCCGTTATAAAGACCTTTTAAATTTTAAAAACAAATTTATTTTATTTTATTTTATTACAGATGTTGGCAATGGAAACATTTATCCAATATATCTCAAAAATGATTGAATAGTTTTCCATTATGGTTACTAAAAGAAATGTCGGTTAAAAAGGAATCTAAAAAAATGATTATTTTAAATTGATAGTTAAAGAAAAAAATTAAAAAAATAATAAATTAAAATTATAAAAAAATATTTGTAAATAACTTTCAATAAATAAAAATAATTTCATAAAAATTCAAAATTTTCTTTTTAAATAAAATTTTAAGTCTTTTTTTAAATTTCGCAAATTCATGAATGTAGAAAATGCCCGTTGCAGTACGTTTAGTTGAGGTATTAACCCTCATTACCCTGCTGGGCATTTTAACGGGAATCTCCATATTTGTTGTGTTGGCCCAACGGGCATCATTTGTCTTGTTACTTATTTTAACTGTAAGTATATTTAACTTTTCTTAAATGTTAATATAAGTTAAATCAAATTGATCTAATGGAAAGAAATTTTGAATATATAAGTGGTTTAGGTAAAAGATTTATATATCATAAAGCTTTTAAATCAATCCCTCTGCCCGTCTGAAACATTCACACGCCTAGAATAATTGTTCGAATTCTGCAAAATGTGGCCAAATTTTTTGTTATTGTTTTCTATTTGCTATACCGTTTCATTAGCAAAAATGTCTCAGACCGATATCTAAAACAACCTCAAGAATCCTTAAAAAGAATTTATACATATCTTTATTTTGTTATCCATATCAACTAAAATATTTGCGCCATTATTTGACCTTGCTCTCATATAAGGACCCTTTCGCGAATATAGTTTTCAGCTTATAAAGCTCTTAAGTATGAACCAATTCCATTGAAATTTAGAAAAATTTTATTTCAGTCTTGGATATATATAAATTATTAGACCAACTTAGGTCCATATTTTGTTGTTACTTTTTTTCACGGAAAACAGCTTTAAGCTTTAAAAATTAACAAATAAAGTCCAATTCTATTGAACTTTGGCACAATTGATTTTGCACCTATCTATATTATATATTATTAATTTGATCAATCTTGGTCCATATTTTGCTATAACTCTCATATATTTCCCGGAAAACAGATTTGAGCTTAAAAAAATTAACAAAAAAGACGAAGAACAAAAAAATATTGAAATTTGACACAATGATTTTTCTGAATATCTTTATGATATATTATTAATTTGACCAATCTCGGTGCATATTTCTTATAGCTCCCATAAAACGTCCCATTCTGGAAATCGAGTTTAAGCTTATAAAACTAATATATAAATCAACTGTAGTTTTTATAGAGGCATTATAAGTTTTTTGATCCAATATCTTCTACTCATGCTAATATTTGTATAATATAGTGATGGGTTTTATTTAAGATTCGGCACAGCTGAATATAGCATTCTTAATTATTTAAAATTCGCTTTAACACTGTAAATTTACATCTGTAACTATTTGTTAATATAATTTATTATTTCTTTTTAATTTACAGCCATTAACCTACATCGTTTGGGGTATTTTCTATGTTGCGGAAAAAATTTTGATAACAACTCTATCTGGTTTATTAAGTGTAACTAACAGTGTGAGCGATAATATGAATTAATATAAGTTTTTAATTCAGCATTTGATGTAATATAAAACAATATAATTAATTTTTAGAAAAATGAAGAAAAAAATTAAATGAATGATCACAATTACGATATAAAAATATTAATTTAAGATAATTTTTTATTTCCAAATTTTGTTTTCAAATATGACAGATTCAAAATATTAGAGTTAAATGAGGTAAAATATTAGAGGTGAAATAATGAGCCAGAGTGCACAATCGATTAGAAATAAAATCTGTAACATTTGATCGCCTAGTTGGATTTGCATGAAATTTAACGCAATGATAGCAGAGGATTTAATCCTTGACACTTTTGGTTTTGGATCCCTTTTGCGTTCGAAAATATTTTCAATCACGTGTCAAATATTTGACTTCTAATATATGTATATGCAAGAGTATTTCTGCCATCATGTTCAGAGTTTTTTATTTAGTTAAAAAACAAAATTTTTAAATAAAAACGTATTACAGTAGTATATAGTGAGATCGAAAAATTTCTAACAGTTTAAACCAAGTATTATTTGAATTTTTATCAAATTACCTTTGTAAATCATGCCATTTATCATGTTTAATATAAAACAAATTAATATATTGTTAATCTGATTAAAATGTGTGACCAGAAAATAGTGCGTATTAAAATTATTAATTATTTTCAACAAAATCCAACTTGGTCCTACAAAAAGTTGGCCAAGCATTCAAAGGTCTGTCTTCAAACTGTTTCCAATGTTATTAAACAATACCGAAAGAGAGAATGGTCCACATGATTTTTCTAAAGCAAAAAATAGAAAGCATTTTCAGAAGAGCTCCCAACACATCTGGTAGGAAAGCTGCCCGGTTAGCTCAGTGCTCGGACTATATGGTACAAAACGTAAAAGCTAATGCAGGTTTGAAAACATACAAGACTAAAAGGTTCTTTGCTGGAATGCTGATAATTTAGAAGCCAAAAGCAGAGCACGGAAATTGAAGTCAAGATTTATAAAAAAATATTCTGGATGATGAAACGTATGTATTAAATACTTTATTCTACTAATGCTCGAGGGAATGGTTAAATAAGTTTAGGGCCGAAATTCACAAAAAAACTTCTTGGTATGACAAGCAATATGCAGTTGATTTTAAATGGAATTGGACTAGTCGTTCGAGCAAAGTAAGAAAAGATTTCATCGCTAGTGATTAAAATTATAAAAGTAAGTTTTTTTTTAATTGTAATAATTTCAATTTGGTGTTTCTATAATATTTACCTGAGTAGAGTGTAAAACAATCTTTATCTGTGAAATGTTTGTTTGTAAAAAGGCAATTATTTATTTAAAATAAAAATAATACAAAATAATAAAGAAATCTAACTGGAACCACTCTTAGTAAAACTTTATATTGCACATATAAAGGAAAATATTCTGAAATTACCTCAAACTGGGCAAAATTTTATTCAGTCTTTCGAAGAATGGGGCTGCTAATCACAGAAGGTCCACATCAACAAGAGCTATATTTGCGATTCTTATCTGGTTACTGACAAGTTTAATTACCAAGAAATTCGCTATTCAAACAGCGACTAAGCTAAACGAGACGAGTAACTGGAAGGTACACGAAGAATGGTCATGTGAACATCTTGGGAGTGACTAGCGAAATGTTCTAGAACGACTAGGAATGTATACTCAGCGACAGCTGTATTAAATTAAAGTTTTTTCTTCAAAAAAGAATTATCACATAAAAAAAATTATACAAAAATTGGACTTAGTTGGTGGATGTGTCTATATTGAGGAATCCTACCTTCAAACGTCATTCAGACCTCAAGAATAATATTTTACAGGCTGAAGAGAGACTAATTGCTTGCGCTATTAGGATATTTACTGATAGCAAGAACGCAATTCATTCACAAACTGAGATATTCTACATCGATTATAAAATGGGGTGCAAACCTAACTGATAAATATATGGAATAACTTACAAGAATGATATATACAAAACTAGATGGGGCCAGGAAATCATTCCTTCTGGCATGGGCACTGTCGTTTTGGAATGCAGCCAGAAATTATCAAAATTAGAAGGAGTCTTCAAGGTATCCTTATGACTTAACTTAACAAAATCTATTGATATCAAGAATTATATTATTTTTTAAATCTGTTACTATCTAACGATAGATGAATGAAAGATGAAGGCTTAAACTTTCATATATTGTAGATAAAAGTGTTTCTATTCCTAAATATTAATTTATAGTTATCGTAAATAAAATAAATGTATAAAAGTAAAAAATCTATTTTAAATCTTACAAGTATATACATATTCTTAATTTGATATTCCTGGATTTAAGTAAAGCATTTTATTTTGACTAATATTTTCATAACTAGATTCTTGTAGTTGCCCACTAATTGCACTTTGTTCTGCAACTTTAGTGTGAATTATTTTCAACATATCGTCTAAACTGGTATCACAAGCCCGTTCTGATATTACATCAACAAAGTTTTGTATGTAACATGAAAAATTATTGTTATCTCGATAGTCCATATAACCATTGTTAGCAACATAACAGTCAATAACATCTGACATCTGTGGCACATGAGGGGAACGTAAAACTTCACCAAGTCCATCTGTTTGTACTCTTCTTTTATGTATTTCTTTATAAGGAAAAATAAAAATTTTAGGTCTACCTAACAACTGCGGACAATTATTATTATAAAAATATTTATGAACTTGTTCTATTTTCACAATGGAGCCATCATTAAATTTCATCCGTTGCATATTATTGTGTAGTTTCCCTTTTGTTCTAATGAATAAAATAAAACATTCTATATCTTTAATTTTATCCGAGCCTAATAGCTCTACTAGTAGTTTTGTGAACACTTGGAAAGTTATATTATTGTATGCGTATATTTTAAATGATAATTTCTGGAACAATGACAAAAGTAAATGATCATCATCGTCAAATTCTTGATGTTCATCACTTCTAATCAGAAAGAAAATCCCTCGTTTATCCTTACTTTCCATGAGATATGTACCAAGTTTGGAATGTATAGTAATATTTTTTGCACTTCGAACAACAATGTTTTTTTAGGTTGGATAAGTCTGGCGTCGTATTCTTGTAGAGTTACGTTGTTATTGTTGTTAATAGAGAGCTGAAAGTAATTTTGCAAAAAGAAATGAAATAGTTAGAATTAGTTGAGTTTAATTATATTATAAATATAAAGAAATTGGATTTAATTTATTTAGTGGTTGAATAATGACTATAAAATAAATCTTCCTATGATCAAATGATCCCAAAAAAGTGAATATTTATTTTATTTATATTTATTCATAATACCAAAACTACCTTTAGTGGTTTCGAGTTTATAATTCCAGTATTCAGTTCACACGAAATACTGGAAGATGAAATTTGTTATTTCGAGTTTTACTTCGTTTTTTTTTTTTTTTTTTTTTTTTTTTTTGGAATCTGAAGGATTTCAATTCATATCAAAAATTTTTATATCCTAATTGGGGTATTATGCGTTTTCCTTCCTGAATGGGGTTTTGAGGTCATAAAAGTCCTAAGTACAAAGCGATTTAAACGAAATTTTGGCAAAAGTAAATCTTATAATATTCTAAAAGTATGCAGTTCATTATTTTTCATAAGTCCCATAAAATATTTTTTTTTTTCAAATATCACTTTTAAGGGAAAAAATCGCTAATATTCTACATAAGGGCTTTTAAGGGTAGGGAAGTTGTAAAGTCCTTATTGGCAAAGCTTAGCTCTAATATAAGGATTTGATTTCAAGCATGGACAGGAAGGTTATCAGGATTCTATTCCCATTCTGCCACAATTTGCCGGTCGGCAATTTAGCAATTTTTGCTTTTGGGTTCTAAACGTTTCTTCAACAATTCCTTGAATTCAGCAACATAAAATTGTTGACCAGGAAGTTGCGAAAAATATTTTGCAGAACATACTTTTCGTCATCCATTAGAATATTTTTGTAGAAAACTTGTATGAAAGGTATTACTTAGTCGGTCGTAACCGACTATTACACTTACAAAAACTAGGTTACAGAATTAATATATAATCGGACGACTTTTGTTAATTGGTGAATATCTAGCTTCATCTACAAGAACATAAATTTAAAATAATGAATTTGTATTCATATATGGACATAAATGTCTATACTTTTGAGTATACTTTATTATTTTTTTAAGTGTTTTGATTGCGTTTAGTGCTATTTAGATTTTCAATGATTCTGTAAAAACTTACCTGTCCAGTGATTTTATCCACAATTTTATCGCCATCAGAGCTCTGGTTGTCATTATTTGTACTCCTATATCCACCAATATTGTAAGTCGACCTTAAGGAATGATCTTCATGAGCATTAAATAATATTTTCAATGCATCTTCATATTTTAGGCGGACAAAAATCCGATGCAACTTTTGAAATGCCTGAGGACCTCTCTTTGTAATTTTAATAAATAATTGTTTGTGACGTTCTCTTTCAAGTGTGTCATCATACAATGCTTTCGGACCTACGCTTTGATTTGATGGAGTGGTACGTTTTATATTTGTTATCATCGTGGAGCTTAATAGTTCATCATTACAACAAGCTTCACATAGTTGTTCAAAATCAGTATAATCAATTAATTTATCAATATTATTCAAAATTTTTTCTCGCTGATTTTTTTCCATTTTATGAATTTCAATTTTGTTTAAAACAGGAAATTTTTTGTTGTGTTCTTTAAATTCAATGGTGTCGCTTCAAGCGCTCATATCACACAAACGCATCCCAAGTACGAGAACTCCGCAGACAACAACACAATCGATGGATTGTTGAGCATTGTCCAACAAATGATTGCGGCAACTCCAAATTGCGAACTCTACCTTAATATGGAAAGGAAGAGCTCACGAATCGCAATTAAAAACTTAAGTATTTTATGGTCTTCACTTGTTTACGACGTATATATTTAAAATCAAATACACATGGTCAATGAATAAAATACGCAAAACTCTCGAAGGCAAGCAAACAGAGTAAAACCTGACCGTCTTAAGAGTTAACGACGATGACGCGACAGGTGTTTACTCACCCAGACCTGCTTCACGATCCAATCTTCACTCACTAAAAGTTTCTTATTACTGATTGCCTTCTGACATATGATCATGGTGAAATTTGCGTTGTAAAGACATCAATATTGATATTAATTAGAGGTCAAAGGGACATACTTAACTAATTTTCAGTTAATCAACCGCAGTATCAACATGCTTAAAAACTCTAAAAATTATCTTTTGCCTCTGAATGGGTTAAAAGATTTAAAACATTTTATATAAATCAAAGCGATTTCTTGAAATCCAATTTCAAAAAAGAAATTTGTCCAAAAAGGTGCGAAAATTTAAATTGAAAAAACGTGTGTTAAGAAATTTTCGATATCAATCCTTAAATATAGTGAATTCTTCTCTTTATATATAATTAATATGGACTCAAGTGAAATATCTCACTTAGGTTAATATATATTTTATATCATTTTGTTACTCTAAACGAACATTTAACTGCTCTTCAGCGGTTTTCATGATAACTTATAATAAAACCAGCCAATACCTTAAAGGAACGAAAGTAACGACTCTAGATTTATATTACCAAAGTTAGTTTGTCATGACAACCAAATATCCTTGAAGTTTATTCTAAAGCATAATAAGGTAGTCTAACCAGCTGGACTATGCAATCATCAACAAACATTGCACCATGTCTGTCATTCCCGAAGCTATTACTGTGATTAGGAATACAAATTAGTCTAAACCCCTAATGTCTACCTATTACGTTTAAATACATCCATCATTGAGTCATAAACGTCTAATACGTTTATTAGCTGACTACTTTTTGCTTTGTTGGATCTCTTGCAAATAAAGTATAAAAATTTGTTTACAGTGTAGTTTTAAAATTTCGTTCTATTCAACACTGCATGTTTATATATGTATTTGTAAGTTATTTATGTTCTTCTTTTATTTGAAGAAAGAATTTTGACGTTCTCCTAGTATTTTGTTTTTGCAATGGTGTATTTGTAATGTTAATACCTTCACCTTAAATAAATCTGCCTTGACAGTTACCTAACATAAATCTGCCTTGAGTTAAATCATTTAATGTTTATTGCAGATCACAGTAAATGTAGCACATTGGTAAATATAATAAATGTAAACAAAAATTTGTATATTAAATATAAAAAAGAATTGTGTAGCAAATGGATGCATCTATTAAATTAGAACCTAGCACATTAGAACCTGGGGATACAATTTCACAAACTGATGAATTCCTAGATGAAAACCCAAACATACAAAATGTGGAAACATTTTCCAACACAGAAATAAACAAACATCAGAAACGGGGAGTTAAAACTAAAATTCTGAAAGCGCGTAAAAAGAATAAAATTCATAACAATTCAAATATAAATGAAAAACAATCGACTACAGGTGTTTTTACAAATTATTTAAAAAAACAATTTTTACAAAAATTTCAGTTAGAAGGCTGGTCACCACAAACAATGCTCAAGTATGCAAATATATACAATCTTAATGTTAAAGAAGTAAATGGTATGTTTAAACGATATTCCAGAATTATAATCTGAAAGCAAGAAAATATAAATTTATTGTGTCTTTGTATTTAGAATATTTCGATCAGACTGCAAAAGAAGCCCAAATTAACGTTTATCAAGAATGTGATTCCTTGAGTTTTGGAAATATAACAGAATGGTTAAAATATTTTCAAGCGGTTGGAATTTCACAACAGTGCAATTATGAACCGGCTATAGTTATAAATGCCATTGCAAATAATGAATACCATCCTGAACCAAGTACAATAAAGGGAATTAATTTAAAGTAAGTTATTTTTCTGAGATTCTAATATAGAATTTTAATTGTTAGCTAACAGTGTTATCGTATCTTATTGATATAAAAAAGAGACAATTTGTATCAATTGGTAACACCAGTTGTATAATTCTTCACATCACTTGTGATTTAACTCAAGGATCTATTACTGGTTCGTTGTTTATTAGAATGACTTTTTACAGATAAAAATTGGTCTTTGTGTAGATCTTTTTTATATAGATTCACAATTTAATGACGTATTAAAAGCTGATTATTCGTCAAGTGTTTCAGTATTTATGGTCATTATTAAATGTCTTGTGTCTCAGTTTCCTTTTTCATATAAATTAAGAATTTTTCGATAACATTCTTATATAAAATTTCTTTTGTATCAATTCATAAATTAATTTTTTTTCGAATTTTTAAAACATCAACATACCCGAGGTGACCAACTTTGGAGGGTCACTGATACATCCGGTACAGATAGATTCACAACTTCTTAATTTTGTAATTTTAGAGAAATTTACACTTTTATAAGTAATGCTTTAATGGGCTTACCGCAACAGCAATTAGATGAAGCATCAGCGACTTTTCTTTCCAAAGAATTTCAGGTAATTTTTTTTGAAAATTAAAATTCGATACTTCAAATTCATTATTTTTTATTTATTTTATATTTATTTTTCTCATTATTTAGAATCTAATAAATGAAGCGAATACAGATGAAGCCGACAATGATGTACGGGATATGAAGCAAAAAATTGAGCACTCTCTTCATGATACAAAAAATCAGAAATCCTATAATTTGGATCCATTGAATACATACACTAAAGAGTTGGAAAAATGTTTCACAAAAAGTTTAAATTCAAATATAAAATATGAAGAATATTAAAAACATTTTACTCAAAATTTCAATTTTCATATCTAGCAAAATAGATTTTATTCCAAATTTTAAATTTATTGGAGCCTTTACTCCACTCGAACGCGCCTCAAGGTAGAGGATAGGTGTATATATGACTGTCCCTTTAATAGTAAAGAAAAGTATATTGAAGATAGAAAAGGTATTCGGACTGCAATCATGCAATCAATAAACATTAGAATATTTAGAAAGACTGGTGATGACCAGCCCTCCACAAAAAAAAAACTGGAATTTAAAGCGGGCGGTAGGGCAGCATTGGGTTGTTAAAGAAGAAAATAAAGAGGTCGTTAAGTCAGCCTTAACTGGGATAGATCTGCGAAAATAGAAAAACATGATTTTCTGCCACTTGTAGTCGATGATTGCTCGACCTTTCTCCACATCCATTTCTCGTTTTCAAAATTTTTAATATGAAACTGTCGAAGCAAAAATGCTTTAAAATTTCTGATTACATAATTAAAAATTAAGCATTGAAATATAATAACTCAATTATGAGATATTTATTTTAATATAAAAATGCAAATCTATATTTATGATATAATTTTCTATATTTTACGTAAAATATCTTAACTTATATTTAAACATTACTTTATCTTAAGTTAAATTATAGTTTTACAAAAATAAAGACAATACAAAACATACACAATAAAGTATGTTAATAAATTTACATGGAAATGTTTTAAAATTAAAATACATATATAAAATATTTTATATTGGCAGCACCATTGATGAAGGAACATTCATTATTCTCTAAATACACCTGGATTGAAGTAAAGTATTTTATTAAAGCCAATATTAGCGTAATTAGCTGTTTGTAATTCATTATTTTCAGTGCGCAGTTTTGAAATATCGGATTGTACTATTTTAAGCATTTCTTCAAATGGTATATCGCATGCATGCTCCGCCATGGTATCAACAAATTTCTGTACATACCAGGAACCATCCTCTACGTCACGATGTGATTCAAAACCCGCTACTGTGGCATAACATATCATAACATCGGATAATGTGCCACAGACATTATTTGTGATGGGAGCGCTAGTACCTATACTGTCGGTCTGTGTTTTGTTTGGTATAACAACACCTCTATCTGGAATGTCACCACGACAAAATGGAAATATAAATATTTTCGGCTTATGCATTAAATGCGGACAGTTTTCATGATAGAAACGTTTCTCAATGTCTTCCACTTTTGCAACAGAGCCGTCATTGAATGATACCCATTGTATACCTTCTCTTAATATACCATGAGTCATTAAAGCCATTACAAAGCATTCAGTGTCTTTTATTACATCAGACTTCAATAGCATATCAAGTCGTTCAAAAAATTCCTTTTGCGAAATATTTGTATACGCATATAATTTAAAATCTAATTGTTTAAATAATGATAAAAGTGAATGAGTATCTTCGTCAGCCCCTTTACGTTTAGGTTCCGTGGTAAAATCAACAATATTAACCATGAAGAAAACTCCACGATTACTTTTACTTTCCATTGGATAAGTCTCGATACTGGGATGTTTTGAGATTTTTGTTGCTTTGCGAACATTTACATATTTCTTTGGCTTAATAACACCATTATATTGATCTAAAGATATTTCGTTATCATTTGAAAATGTGCGAGAAAACTGAAAAGATATAAAAAATAATGTAATTTCCATAAATTTCAAGATTAATATGAATAAATTAATATAAAAACATATAAAAGCATTTGCAAAAATAACACAGGAACATTTAATGAGTCTTAAAATTAGTAATATTTTTAGCTATATTTTTTTTATACTGAGCCGATTTTGATAATTTTTGAAATGGTAGTTCAGCATACATAACTTATTATTGTGGAAAAATTTCATTTTAATTTGCCGATTTATAATTGACAATTTTACGAAAGTTCTTCGTTTTAATATAGAGGTTGCCACAGATGTTGGGTCTATATCTTTTAATATACTGAAACGATTTTGCTGGCTTTAAATCGGAAACTTCTTAGGACTATAACAAATACTCATTCCAAATTTTATTGAGCTCTATCAATTATTGTGGATGTAAGCGTGTCAACAATAAACACACGGAAATGCATAAATCAACTTAGATTTGATTTGATGCAGGAACCTATAGACATTATGGCAAATAGAGAAATATACCCTCTTCACCACTAGTGGGGGTAGAGATTGTAATAATAAAGAATTAATAAGTATATAAATGATTGCTCTTAAACATAGATTCCTATGCTTCACAGTGCGGTGAGGCAAATTACATATAAATCTACACGTTCCGTTTCCACAATTGGTAATTGTATTTTATTATCATAACTAGTTTTTTAAAAATTTTGCAAAAGTTTTTACTCTAAATTTTGAGGTTATCTCAGATATTTGTTTATAACTTATTTGTTAGTTGACCCAAGCAACTGATTCACAACCAATGCTGGTTACAGCTCAAGAATAGCTAAAAGAAAACCTTGGAAATACATTATTAATCGGAAGGAGAGAAGTGTTATGCAAAACAATCTGTAAATGGCTTTCTCCTGAGTGCGCAGAGTACTTAATGGGAGGACATTTGTATGGGAGCTACCTGAAATATTGGAACTCTCATGACAAATCTCAATAGGCTTTGCATTACAAATTGCATCAGGATGTCTCTAAAATTGCAACCCGTAGAGTATTCACAACATTAATATAGATATTCAACCGGTCGGACATCTATAAGTAGAATAAGTTATTCTGATTAGATCGGTATTCTTAAAATTTGTATTGCAACTATCAGAAATATGGAACATAATAATAGTAATCAAAAGATTTTGTTCTATCACTAAAATATCTCTAATCGAAAAGACTAACAGGCGGACGGACGGAGATCGTTAAATCTTTATATAATGCAAGTTATTAAAATATTCAACTAGTTTTGGAGATTTTCATTATAAAGTTTTATCAAGCATTATATACAGATGTATATTAATACATTTTTTGTGTTCCATTTACATAAAAGAAAAGTTTTTGTAAACCTCACCTGTCTACGCATAATACCATCTCTATCATCAACATTACCGCTTTGGATATTCTCCAAGTCATTGTCTTCCTCATGATCATCATTCTCGCCAGATGTAGGTGTTAGGGTTGGTTTACTTAAACTTATCGATATCATACTATGAACAGTACCAAATAATAATTTTGAAGCTTCCTTATATTTCAGATCTTTAAATATTAATTGTAATTTTTTTAATGCGTCTGGACCTCTTTTTGTAATTTTCAGAAACAGACGTTTATGACGTTCCCTCGTGATAGCAATTTCATCACAGCTATCTGTTGACAATTTTTCAAGATCGGCATGGTAAATATTGTGTACCATAACGTCAGTCAATAACCCATAGAGAACACAATATTGATGCAATGTTTTAAAATCTGTTAGATTTACTAAGGAATCAATGTTTTTTATAATAAGTTCACGATCATTATCATCCATTTTTATTGTTTTCTTTTTGTAGTTGTTTTTATTGATCTTGTATAATAGTAAGTGTTGTTTCAGTGACGCACTTGTTGTTACCTTTTTGGGGAGATTTCAATGAATATTAGTTCGGCAGTGTATTTTGGAGGTAATGTACGTACGTATGTTGTAATGTTTAGGAAGCTTTGTAAATTATCCTCTAAATATGGCAATTTGTATCTCTATCTTTTTTGTTTTGATCTCTCTATGCCAGAAAATCTTACTCTCATACTACTTGAAAATAGCTAACGTTTTTTGTTGTAATTTTAACTATTCCTGGCCAATTCCTTTGTTCCGAATTTCTTTATCTGTATTTTCTACAGCAGCAGCCTTTGTTTTTGTTTCAGTCCTTATTTTCTCAAAAGCAAATTATTATATTAATATCCTAATAATTTTATCTTATAAACAAAAATTATTAATATTTTTCACAATAATTGTTTAACTATAAAATATTTTCACAGAATTTTGTATTAAAATTTCTTTTGAAACAAAAGGTTTCGTTTTAAAACACTTATTCGATAAAAAGTTTATAATAAACTAAACGATAAATATAGTTTTTATAATAATCTATGATGAAATAAACTAAAACATAGTAAATAATTCAGATGCAACACTTATTTCAGATTAATCTAAAGTTTTCGTAAATTTATTACATAGAATTGTCAAAATTTTCATATTGTTTTTGTACAGCACAACGTATTTGACACAAAGAGAGTCAACAGTGTTGTTATCTTATTTGTATAATTTAAGGTGAACAGTTGCATATGTTCGTAGGAATTGTAATGAGTCAACAAAAAACAGGGTTGCTAGTGGCAAAATAATGTATTTTAAGGGGAAGGTCCTTGATAAATGTAATTATATAGACATTTTATTGTAAAGTCATCGCAACAAATTTAAAAATAAATCAGAAAGAAATTTAAATGAATTAACTCTTAAGATAAATTCATAGTTGCAATATAAAGCGCACAGCGTGTCCAAGTTTATTTTTTTTTTTTTTGATATATTAATATTAATATTGATGTAAAAATTAATAATAATTCTATTGCATTTGAACCATTTGAGCTATCTTAATGATCTTTAACAAAACGAAAGCTTAGTTAATAAAAGCTAGTATTTTAATAAAACCGAACCTACTAAACTTACAGTTTAAATTTTATTTCAATTTACAAAAAAAAATAATAAAGTGTTGAACCCTTTTTCGGAACTCTTTATTTAAGGTTCTTAAAGTAATTTCTGTCACTTTGCTGGAACAGACTATGGACTATGTTTAACATCTACTACACTTTTGGAAATCTTTTCGTGCTCTTTAATTTTCTTTAAATAAGGGTCCAATATCACTCCACTGTCCTTAGTTTCGAAATACCACATTATTGTTCGTGTAAAATTCAAGATGTCAGCATGCCAAAAACTAAGAAGAACTGCCTTTTTTCTAAAAATTCCTTGATGTAAATTTCGATACGTAAAGAGCCCGTTGTAACAAATGATTTGTTTCTTTTGCTGCAACTGCATGTTGTTTGACATACCAAGAACAATTTGGGAATTCTGACTGTAATTAAAATTTTTGATCGGGGATTTGTGAAAAATCTACTAGAACATACGTTTCATCATTATTATGCAGCGATATATTTTTTTAGAGAATTTGATTTAAATTTCCATGCTCTGTTTTTGGTAATGTTCCTGTCAGGAACTTTTTGAGTCTTGCACTGAGCTTACCGGACTGCTTTCCTATGGGATCTCTTTCGAAAATGCTTTTATTTTTTGGCTTTAGAAACATCATGCGAACCATATCTTTCTGAAAGTTTGACGTCAGATTTTTGAATGCTTTGGCCAAATTGGGTTTTGTTGAAGATATTTAACAATTTTAGTACGTATATTTTTTTGGTCACTCATTTAAGCGGATTAACAATGTACATTAACCATAATAACTGGCATGTTTTACAAATGTAATTTTTTACCTTAATGTTTTAAAGAAACATATGTGTTAAGAATTTTTCGGTCGCATTTCTAAGAAAGACCTTGTATAATACAAAAATATGCACACAAACATAAAACACACAGCAAGCAAACTTTGACATTTACATGACATGAGAAAGAACAGGACTAATAATAATTAAGTAGTATAAGTTCAACCCACAATTGTTAATGTTTCGCCGTTAAATTTTTTATATTCGGCTCTGCTTTATAGGTTTTTGAGACGTCCGTTGTTACTACTGCGCTGCGACTTCACATACATATGCATATTGTTTATATTTCTTATTTATATCATTAAATAAAATACAAATATCGAGAAATGCATGATTTTGCTACAAAACGTAATGCATTATTTGCCTGTCTGGATAACGCCAGTAATGAACTTAAAGGGACTTCCCTGGATCAATCGAACTCCTCCTCGGCTTTTAAGAGAAATACTACAAGTGGTAATTGGGAATTGAACTATCGCCAACATGAAAGTGGTTCACGAAATAGAGATAATGTATCCTCCGACCGTGGTCTTCATCATTTGAGAGGAAAGGAAAGTATTTTTAAGAAACCAGAACTACCAATTGCAAGATGCTTGAAACCCAGAAAATTACCAGACTATCAGGTGGGATAAATTAATAAGCTCAAATAATTTTTTTTTATTCAACTTATTTCATTTAAGATTAATCCGCATAAATGGAAAAAATACTCTTTAGAAGATGTTGATATATCGGATCAAACAAACTCATCAGCTGCGTTTGTGTTTTTAAAACAAATCGATGATTTGAAGTCATCTTCTGGTTCTGATTCGATCGAACAAAGTGAGGGAACACCGAAAAGAATTGAATTTAAAAAATCCAGTAAGATACGACGTAATTTAAAATCCTTAGAATCCCAAGAACAGGAGGATGCTGAAGTTGATTCACCTAAGTTAAAAGGTTCCAAATTAGTTATGCCAGAGTATGTGGTGGGACAAAAGAAACCACAGGAGAAAAAGAAAAATGCAATTTCAAACAATAAGAAACAAGAAAGGGCAGCAGGAAAATTATTTCTATCACACTTGCAGGAAGATGATGAAGAGTTTGATGACAATGAGAGGGATAATTGAATTGTTTGATTTTTTAATTAAGTAATAGATATTTGATTAGATTTATATTATAAAAATATATCATACTTTAATGTGCTTATTGTGTGCGTGTGTGTTAGAAAGAACAATAATTTGGAGACTGAAAGGATGTTATGCTTCTACTAAATAAAAAGGAATTTATAATTTTTCCTTATACATTGTTTTAGTTGTTTTGTAAAAAGGAAAAATATTTTACGAAAATTACTCCATTATTCCAAAAAATATATATTCTTAGGAGACCTGTTTTAGTAAACAGAGATGGGTTTTCATTTACTTCAAAAAAGAGGCCCAAAGGAATCAGCTCCAATAATCTGTACTATGAACTAGTCGATAAGCTTCATTATGTAATAATCTATAGAAGTATAGGCTACTCTATAACCTATAATATAGACTCGTATATATATCCCAAATTGTATTATAGACTAGTCTATAACCTGTATTATATTATAATATTATATATAATATTATAATATAATACATATTATTGCGCACTAACGCATAAATTTAAAAAAAAACTAAATTATAGAGTCTTGAATACCTTTCATCATTATTATCAATATGATGTAAAGTAAGGAGTGAGATCGAAAAGTTCTTCGCACACATAGAAATGAGTGTGACTAGAATTATTAAATATTTTCAACAAAACCAAATTTAGTCCTACAAAAAGTTGGCCATGCAATTAAAAGTCTGACGTCAAATTGGAAAATCTTGTTGAAGTAGAAGTCATGATCAACACGATGTTTCTAAAGCCATGAAAAAGCTCCCAACTCATCCGGTAGGAAAGCAACTCGTTTGGCATAATGATCAAACATACAAGGGTCAAAAAGCAAGTACAATGCTAAGAAGGAATCATCTCAGACCCCATAATGTATATATATTATTGCATGAAATCAAAATGTGAGACGATTTAGCTATGTCTGCTTGTCTTTCTGTTTGTTGGTAGGTCTGTTATAGGCACGCTGGAATCTACAATATTTCACAGTTCTCAATAAAATTTAGCCTGAGTATTTGTTATAGCACTGACAAGTTTCCTATTTAAAAGCAGCAAAATCGGTTTGATATATTAAAAGATATTGGTCGATATCTGAGGCAACCTCTAAGTTCAATAAAAAAACTATAGTAAAATTGTCAATTATAAATCGACATGTAGTTCACTACCATTCCAAAAATTATCAAAATCGGTTCAGTAGAAAAAAGTTATAGCAAAAAATAAAACTAATATTATGACTTATTAAGTGTTCCGTGTTGTATTTACGAAAAACGTTTATATGTTGTATACGTCTGTGAGTGTATTTATGAGTGTGTATGTACGAAAGATAACATATTTACTTCACGCGCGTTTAGAATGGAGGGTATTGAAGATGCGGTATAGCCCAATAAAGCATTTTTACTTGTTCTTTCTCATTTCTTATACTTACGGAATTTTAATATCTTATTCACCACTTGTGGTGAACTATGTACACTGTGAATAATAAATAAAACTATACTATTTATTTCTTTATTATTTGGACATTTAACATTTAATTATTTATTTTATTTTTTCTTTCCGTTTAATTTTAATTTGTTTATATTTAATTGTTCACAATAAAAGTTTATTATTTGATTCCTTTTTGACTCTATTTGTTGATTTGTTTAATAATATTTTTTTTGTTTTTTACTAAATTAATAATAAATGCACAAAATTATAGTTTAAGAGAATTTTTTGAATTCTAAAACTCTACATTCAGTATTATTCGTACGTACATACAATATACTACACAACAGTTTTTTTCATTTTCAATTTTTTTATTCGTTAGTAAACACAAAAATTTTATATAAATTATTCGAATAAAAAATGTGTTTAATTTAAGAAATATTTAGGATTTTTTGTTTTATTTGCATATTCCACAGTGGGACAGAATTGTTTTTTTTTGTTTGAAATAAATCTGTAACTTTTGATCGGCTGAATACCTCCAGTCTATAATAATTTATAGATAAATTTTGATTTTTGAAAAACGTTTCTATCCCACTTTGTATTCAAGGAAATATTTTATGGAGTTGTTGTTGTTGTTCTTTGTGAATTTTAATACATAAAAACATTTATAAAATTTATTAATTACATAATATATTTTTCTATTTCTTCTAACGTTTATTTTCACGGATAACAAACAATTAATAATGATTTTGAAAGACAATTTTTAGTTTGTAATTCTGAATGAAAAAAGTGCTTAATTTTAAAATAAATTACAAATTAAAAAAATACTTTATTCTTTATTTGTTAAAATCACAAAAAATCACTTAATTTAATTGTTGTTTAAATTTTTTGTTGTTGCATTTGATTCCGCCACAGTGTGTCGAAATCGATTTTTTTGGGAAATAATTCTGTAACTTTTGAACCATTTGAGAGATATCTTTCACATGTTTAAAGCTGAGGTGTTTTTGAATTCATTTGAAAGGATAGAGAAATCTATCTGGTCAGGGGTATAGTTAGTGGCCTTCCCAAGTTGGCACCTGATTTTTTAGAAATTCGCCAAAGATTAATTGATGAATTGAGACAAAAGAAATTTTGCATATATACATAGTCCTTATCAGGCTCAATAATAAGTATGTGTGTAGGTTATCTCTTATAGTTTCAGAGATGCAAGTTGAAATATTTTTTACCCATTGGAGATTCAATTTTTTTTTTAAATTACGTGTCAAAACTTTATTAAAAACTTAAAACTTCGAATTATAAAGTCAGAAAAGAAAAATGGCTTAGTTAGGGATTAGAATTCATACATTAATATGACTATTGGATCAATATTTTTAGAATTTAAGGATTAAGCCCACTAATATAAAAAAAACTAAAAAAGACAATGATTAAATGGGTTAACAAATTATTTAGACTAGAACATCTTTAAAGCTATAAAGTGTGAGCTCGCAAAATTCTTAACACTTGTTTTTCACAAAACTTTTAATCCAAGTGTCAACATGTCAGTTATTATTTTTAATGTAAAACAAGTGAAATTTCTTAATCTTATTAAAATGAGTGACCAGAAAAACGTGCGTACTAAAATTATTAAATATTTTCAACCCAACCCAACTTGGTCTTACAATAATATGGTCAAGCATTCAAAAGTATTATAAAACAGTATTGGGAAACTTGTCCGGTAATACAAAACCCGGTTCGGGGAGAAGAAAGAGTCACATGATGTTTCTTTAGCAAAAAACTATAAAGCATTTTCCAAAAGGCTCAAAAAGCTCCTGACAGGAACGCTGTAAAAATTTAAAGGCCAAACAAGAGCACGCAGTTTGAAATATAGTTTTCTAAAAAAATATTCTTGTTGCATAATGGATGACGAAACGTATGTTCTGGAAGATTTTTCGCAATTTCCTGGTCAAGAAATATTTTATTGCTGATGATGCATTCAAAATTTCTCAAAAAGTTCTTGGAATGACAAGAAATATGTTGTTGTACAAAGAAGCTAATCATTTGTTACAACGGGCTCTATAAATACCGAAATTTACATCGAGGAATGTCTGCTTCTATTCATAAGACTTAATAATGTATTCATTTATTTTTGGCCTGAGTTGGTATCCTATCACTATGGTATTTGTACTAAGAGAGGGAAATCTTCCAAACTCTCCTGAGTTATGGCCAGTGGGAAGAAATTAACTATTTGTTATATGAAAATTTAAAGCACAAAATGCGTTCAAAAGCGTGGCAGATTTTAAACAGATATGGACTACCTGTTCGAGCAAAGTGAGAGAAATTAATGGAAAAAGGTTTAAAATTTCACCACTAGTGATTAAAACTTTTTTAAAAATATATGTTCTTGTAAATTGTAATAATAATTTCAATCAAATAAAAAATAAAACTAAAATTGAAATGGCTTTGATATTTAACATTCATATATGTATGTTAATAATTTTTCGATCCCACTCTTTATAAGAGATAATCTACATATGTAAAGATATTCTTTATAGAGCTTATTTTAATTTATTAATGGCGAATTTTTCAAAATCTACTTGAGGTGACCAACTTTGGATGTTAACCGACTACGCCTCTGGCTCGATGAGTTTCTATACTCCTCCAAATGAACTTAAAAACACTTTAGCTCTAAGATATCTTTAACGTTATAATGGTTATAGAATTATTTCCTAATAAAATCAATTTGGACAGACTGTATTCCGTTATAAAATTATTAAATCAACATCTAAAATATAATTCAAGCTCAAATTTGTTTTCTTTTGTGTGTGTGTGTGTTGAATTTTTGTCTTAAATAATTCTTAAAATTAATAACTTATTTATTTAACAAATTTATTAAAATTTAATTTTATTTATATGTAAAAATATTTTTTGTTTGTTTTGTAAATAAAAAACAAAAAAATTCAGTCCAAATTGAGCTTTTTTCTTCTTCTTATTTTTTATATTTTGTGTGCTTTTTTTAATAAAATGTTTTGTTTTTTGTTTTTGGTTTTTTTTATTAAAATTGATTTCAAAAAGAAGAAAAGTTTCTAATAAACGATATGTATTATGTTTTCATATTTTACTAATTTATATTTTAAGTAAAAGTTTGTTGAAAATAAAGTAAATTGTTTTGATTTTCAATATTTTTATGATTTTTGTTTTTTGATAAATTAAATTAAATTAAAAAATTTATAATAAACTGTGAATATTTTAAATATAAACTTTAATTTATTTTAGTCCTTTTTATAAAAAGATGAAAATTGGGTATCAGACTTTCTAACTTTCTAAATTTAACAAATAAGAATGGAGTATTCCAAACGGAACGAAATTTTCGTTCCGTTGAAAAATAATATGTACATTAGAGTGGGTCGGTCTCCATAAAAAATATTTGTTATGCCAGTCAACCCTTAAAATGAAAGAATAGTTAATGCTGTTTTCAGAAATGCAAGATTTTTTTTGTCACGCCCCAAAATACAGCCCTTTATTTTTTTCTATACAGCACCGCCATTACTAGTCCGATTGGAACAAATTATTTATTGTTGTTCGTGATTTGAAACCGGCTACGTTTTGTCCTCTGATAATTTTTAAATACGTCATCATATTCAAGTACTCAATTCTAGCAGCTTGGATCCTAAATCTCTCCTAAGGTCCTTCTTTTTTAATATTTTTTTGTTTAATGTTGTCCTTAATGTAGAATTATAAACCCATTTCCACTTTTTCATTGCAAAATACCCCAAAATTCCAAAAAATATTAAAAAAATTCTTTTTTTCAGTAAATTGTTCGCTCAGCCGTAATAAGAAGTTTGCTCCATACTAGTTACTGCAGTTATATAATGAAGGTATTTTTTGATGACTTAAGGTTTGACATTTTTTTTGCAGCTCAAAGCTAACTATTTCCCCTAATGTCCTCAGATTTGCTTAATATGCAATTGATTTGGTAAAATATTACGAATACTTTGAAAAAAAGATAAAAATCTAGTTTTTTTTTTCAAAATTTTTAATTCAAAATAATAGAATTTTTAATTGAAACCACATAGCTGTATGATTCTTACAAAAAAGTTATTTAAAATTGCCTGAATACGAATTGAGACCACCAAGTTCAAAAAGCTGCCCAAAATTGAGTCAAAATTTTTAGTTTGGTCTGAATATCTCTTAAACTGTAAGCATGTAAGCGTATTTTGTAGAGAATAATAAGAGCTATATGTATATAAAATATTTTTTCAATCAAATAATATTTGGGATTTTTTAAAAAATCGTCACGAATATCAAAAATCAAGGTGATCAACTTTAAATAACAACTTAAGGAACCCAGGACTCACTACAAATATTTTCTTCTCTAAATCAATGTGAATTTTCTTAAACAACATTCAATAGTTCAAAAGTGGCATAATTATTAAATTATGCCACTTTTTTTTAAAACCCTACTACACACTGTGTGGTGTAGGGTTTTAAAAAAGAAAAGTATACTTTTAGGATAACAATATAATTTTTTTTGTTTAATTTTAATAATTCACAGTTTATCGAAAAGCAAATAAATAAAATCGAAATTTCTATATAAATAACAATTTTGAAATTTGTACAATTTTATTATTTTATAACATTTATTATGGATTTAACAATTATATAATAAATATTTTTTGTTTTTTATTTTTAAAATTGAATTTATTCCCATAACATTTCATATAATTTTCAATCTTTTAATTGTATTTTTATTTAAAAATAGATTTTAATTTTTTTTTAAATTTTATTATTTTAAATATTTATGTTGGGTATATTTTTAAATTTGTTGCTTTTTTTAATTAAAGTGTAAAGTAGTTTTTAATTTCTTTTTTGAATTTTTATTTTAAGTTTTGATTGTCCATAACTACGAGTAGAGGAGTTTAAATTTAAAATTGTAGAAATAAGATAAATATATATTTTAAGAAATAGTTTTTAGTTTTAGTTACTAAGTTTTAAAAAATATTTATACTCAAAGTATTTTTAATTTATTTAATTATTTTATTTTTATTTTTAAATTTAATTTAGATTTTTTTATAGAATTTTGTTGATACTTTTTTCCGATTTGTTTTTTTTTATTTATTTTAAAATGGATATGCAATTTGTTTTTATTTATATATTATTTTTTTTAATTTGTTTTCTCTTAGTTGAAATATTAAATAGTTGTTTGTTTTAGTTATTTTATGACTATTTAACATTTAGAGTTAAAAAAAGTAGAGAATTGACAAATATTTTTAGTTTCTATAGATTTTTAATAATAATAATAATTTCAATATTATTTTTGTTTTCTAATTTTAAAAATAATTAAATTCTTTAAATTAAATATTAGAAATTGAGAGAAGTTTTATTTGTTAAAATATCTTTTATATATTAATTTATTTATTGCTATTACACATTTATCATTTCGTTTTACATTAAAATGAAGTTTTTCTTTTAGTTGTTTTTTTAATAAAAATTCAAAATTTCTTTTATTTTAATTTTCAAGAAATTTGTAAATAGTTTCTTTAAATGTGTATGTGTGTGTGTTTTAAAATTTGTATTTAAATCTTTTTTTTTTTTTTTTTATAAAATATGTGTTTTCTTGTAATTGTTTTTAGAGGGGTTTTCTTATAATTTGTTCCCTTTTAATTAAAGTGCAATTAATTGTTTTTGTTGCTGTTGCTGTTGTTGTTTTTGTAATTGGTTCCCATTATTTTTTATCTTAGTAGTAGTTGTAATAATATCATTAAATATGGTCTTGGTTTTTTTATTAAAAAAATAATAATTTTTTATTAATAAAAAAAACATGTAAAAATACTGTATTCGACTGTGCCGAATCTTAATTAGCCTCCACCACTAAAATAATTGACTAAGTCGACTATCTAATACCCTACACTACATCGTCGATAAAAAATGGTAATTTCAAGAAATTAATGAACGACCCTCGTATAATTTGATTTTCTGATTTATTCTTAAGTGTACAGTAGATTAGGATTTATGTTAAATTTATGCGTTTTAAAATGAATATTTCTGGGTGGAGTTATATGGGGCGTATAATTTGGCATTATTGTATATGTGAGATTTTTGCCCTTAAAAGTGTTTGGAAGTTTCGAAGAGGGTTTGAATGGGACATATTTAGGAACATCATTTTAGAATATTCGAACACTTATTAGTGTCAAATTTAGTTAAAATCGCTTTGTATTTAGGATTTATGATCTTTAAACCCCATTTCGGGAAGAACAAATGTATGCTATCTAAAATATTGGATTGAAAATTATCAATTTTGATAGGCTTCGTACTTAGGCCGAAATAATAATATGTACCAAATTTCATCGATATATTCCAAAAATTGCGACTTATAGATTTTTCGAAACGTAGACAGACGGACGAACGGTCATCGTTAAATTGAAAGTGATTTTGAGTCGAACGGTATACTTAAAGTAGGTGTAAGACCATTTTTTCTGCATGTTACAAACATCAGCACAAACGCATAATAATCCAACCACCTTTGATGGTGTAGGGTATAATTAGCATGAGTTGAAGACTTTGCACTAAAAAATGTTATTCGTTCTTTAGTTTAAAAGCCGATATATATATATATATATATATATATATATATATATATATATATATATATATATATATATATATATATATATATATATATATATATATATATATATATATATATATATATATATATATATATATATATATATATATATATATATATATATATATATATATATATCTGTATTAAGCTATATTTTTAATTACATGGGAGGGAATATTAAAGGAATTAGATATATATTGAACACAAGTATCTAGTTGGCAAAATTTCGGTAGAACTGATTCATATTTATGAACCTTTAAAGCCTAAAAGAAGTGAGTTTATAAAAGTGTTATAACCTTCGGCCTGATAATTGTCAAACTAGATTCATAGGCTAAAGACAGTTTAAACAAATTTTGATCAAATCTAAAACCGTTTTTTGGAAAGGGCCTTAAATTAATAACATATATTTATGATAGTTAGAGCAATATTGTGTTAAATTTCAATAGATTTATTCCAAGTTGAAAAGTCTCATGTTTAAGTTTTTTTCCGGGAATGAGACTTAAATGAAAATCGGCCAATTTTTGGCCGATTTTCGTGAAGATAGTAACATATACTTAAGATAGTTAGAAAAATAGAATTGATCTTTATTTACTAGTTTTATAAGCTCAAAACAGCTTTCTGGCAAGAAGCTTGATATGAGAGCTACAGCAAAATATTGTCCGATATTCTTCAAATTAATAATATACATTTAAGATATATAAAAAGTCATTGTGCTGATTTCCAATCGTATTGGTTGTTATTTATGTGTTTTATAAGCATCAACCCGTTTTCCGGGAATGGGGCTTTATATGGAAGATGGACCGATATTAATAAAATTCATAATTCATATTTAAAACAGTTAGAAAATTAATTGTGCAAAATTTTAATAGAATTGGTTCATATTTAGGTGTTTAATAGCTATAAACCATATTCCGGTAAGGGGCCTTAAGTAGAAGCGAAGTCAAATAACGACTTGAGAAAAATCAAGTTTCTTTGTTTTTATTATTGTAACAAAATAATTATATATGGAAAATTAAAGAACTTTTTGTCATTTGTTCCAATTTTTTGTCCATTGATCCAATTTTAATGAAGATGAAGAATATTTAACTGTATGTTATAATTAAATTTTTGTTTAAATCCAGTTTTCTTTTGTTGAAAACAGGTTGCGGTTGTCTCCTTCTTCGCGTTACATACGGAATGACAATATTAATATACCCTCATCACTACTTGCGGTGGTGGAGGATACAAATTAAATTATTCAAAACTAATTTCTAAAACTTTAAATTATTACGGTTTTAATTAAAATTCTAAATTAATATAATTAAATAAAATATAAACATTTTAAAATTATTTTTCTTGATTCGATTAAATTTAAATTTTACATTAATAATATCGAACTATTGTTGTTTTCATTAAGATTAAAATTATTGTAATTTAAAGATTTTATTAAGAAAATATTGAATCTAAAAAAAGAAATTCGACATTTATGTCATAAATAAATATATATATTTTTAAATTCTGTTTTTTAATCTAAGATATTTTTATTAGTTTTGTTTTTCAAAATCTTATGTTCTAAGACAATTTTTATAGAAAAATTATCGATAACATGAGTTTTCTATAGAAATTTTATCGATAACATGATTTTTTTTTATAAAAAAATTATCGATAACATGAATTTTCTATAGAAAATTTATCGATAACATGAATTTTCTATAGAAAATATCGATACATGAATTTTCTATAGAAAATTTATCGATAACATGAATTTTCTATAGAAAATTTATCGATAACATGAATTTCTATAGAAAATTTATCGATAACATGAATTTTCTATAGAAAATTTATCGATAACATGAATTTTCTATAGAAATTTATCGATAACATGAATTTTCTATAGAAAATTTATCGATAACATGAATTTTCTATAGAAAATTTATCGATAACATGAATTTTCTATAGAAAATTTATCGATAACATGAATTTTCTATAGAAAATTTATCGATAACATGAAATGAATTTCTATAGAAAATTTATCGATAACATGAATTTTCTATAGAAAATTTATCGATAACATGAATTTTCTATAGAAAATTTATCGATAACATGAATTTTCTATAGAAAATTTATCGATAACATGAATTTTCTATAGAAAATTTATCGATAACATGAATTTTCTATAGAAAATTTATCGATAACATGAATTTTCTATAGAAAATTTATCGATAACATGAATTTTCTATAGAAAATTTATCGATAACATGAATTTTCTATAGAAAATTTATCGATAACATGAATTTTCTATAGAAAATTTATCGATAACATGAATTTTCTATAGAAAATTTATCGATAACATGAATTTTCTATAGAAAATTTATCGATAACATGAATTTTCTATAGAAATTTATCGATAACATGAATTTTCTATAGAAAATTTATCGATAACATGAATTTTCTGTAGAAAATTTATCGATAACATGAATTTTCTATAGAAAATTTATCGATAACATGAATTTTCTATAGAAAATTTATCGATAACATGAATTTTCTATAGAGAATTTATCGATAACATGAATTTTCTATAGTAAATTTATCGATAACATGAATTTTCTATAGAAAATTTATCGATAACATGAATTTTCTATAGAAAATTTATCGATAACATGAATTTTCTATAGAAAATTTATCGATAACATGAATTTTCTACAGAAAATTTATCGATAACATGAATTTTCTACAGAAAATTTATCGATAACATGAATTTTCTACAGAAAATTTATCGATAACATGAATTTTCTACAGAAAATTTATCGATAACATGAATTTTCTACAGAAAATTTATCGATAACATGAATTTTCTACAGAAAATTTATCGATAACAAGAATTTTCTATAGAAAATTTATTTAGGATTTCATAAATTTACATTTTTAAGAATTTTCTGTTAAAAATTTATTCACGATTTCAGAAATTTTCTATAGAAAATTTATCGATTACATGAATTTTCTTTAGAAAATTTATTTACGATTTCATAAATTAAAATTTTTAAGAATTTTCTGTAGAAAATTTATTTACGATTTTGTGAATCGTGAATGGAAAATTTATTCATGAGTTTATGAGTTTTCTATAGAAATTTTATGTATTTTCTTCACGAAATTTATTCACGATTTTATACAGGGAATTTTTTAGCGATTTTGTAATTTTAGTTTTTTTTTTTAATTATCGGCTTTGTGTCTGTTTTTCATGGAAAATTTGTTATCGTTTTTATGAATTTAAAAAAAAATATATTGTTATTTTGAATTTTCTTTAGAAAGTTAATTATATATTTTTTTAATAGAAAATTTATTATCATTTCTATTCCTTTTTTATAGAAAATTTAGTATCAATTTTATGATTTCTTTATAATAAATTTATCATCGATTGTCTTTGTAAAAAATTATCGATATTTGTGAGTTAAAAAAAATTGATTAAAAAGAATTTTCAATAGAAAATTTGTTGTATAGAAAATTGCTAATAATTTATAAAAAAATTTATCGATAACAGAAAAAATTGTCTGTAAAAAATTATGAACTTTAAAAACATATCGAATTTCTAATGTTAACTATTTAAAAGTTTTTTTGTTACATGTCATACACATGTAAGTATGTGTGAGTGTTTATGTGTAAGAAATATGTTGTATGCACAACTTAACCGTAAATGAGCAATAAATATAAAGTAATTTTCTTGTACTTGTATATTTTATTATATAAATGTTATAAACTATATGTGTGTGTTAGTTATTAAGTATGTACAGTAATCCCTTCTATAACAAGGTCGATTTGTTTCACGCAATAAAAAATCGTGTTATAGAAGTATTCTCATATAATACACTTCTATACAAATTATGTTAAATGAAATGAAACTGAAACTTTTATTTTCAGAGTGATGATCTTCTTTTGGCACAAATCGTGAAATATGACAGTTGTTACATAAGTTTTTTTAAGCAGGATTAATGATCGCTAGAGGTTCTAAAATCCACCTACAGATTTTTCGTTATAAAATTTTCTTTTATCTTACTTTTGCTCATCTACACTCTGCATCACCGACAGTATCTTATGTTTTTGTTTCTTTGATTTTATTTTAAAATGAGTAAATAGATGAAATGATGGGTACCAACTAGATAGAATTAACAGGAAGGTATTTGGTGGTACTTTTTGTACATTTAAAAAATTTCCAAATAGTACTTTTTGAAAATCATCGTATTATATAACACGGTGTTATACCCTGTTATAGTGGGGTTTACTGTATTTGTATAAGTTATATTTAGCACAAATGTTATTTTAAGATCAAAAAGATTAAAGTGATGATTTCTAAATAATAAACAACCAAATAAATTAAATAAATCAAATAAATTTATTATTAAAAACTTTTTTTGTGAAATGGAATTGTAGATATTTTTTTCATAATTAATTTATATCAGATTCCAGATTATGAATATAATTAATTTCTTGATGTCATTTGTTTGTATGAGATGATGTTTTAATTTTTATAAATAATCTGCTAATAATTCGCTATGTGTGTGTGTTTTTTCTCTAAAATCTCTAGGGGTTAAAGCATTCTTAGTTATTACGACCCGAAAATAGTTGATACTGAAACAAAAATGTATATAAACGTATATTTTTAGTGTTAATTATTACATTTCATTATTTAAAATTTAACGTTAATTATTAATTTTTGTTTAAATGTATGTGTATATTTTGTTGACATATTTAGATGTGTATGTGCGTGTTTGCGTGTTTCTTAACATTCAAACTAACTACTTTTAACAAGGGAAGGGGATGGACAATTTATATAGTTAAATACTCAATAATTACAATTTGAAATTACTGGAATTTAAATACAAAGAAATTTTAAAATAAAAAAAAACGAATAAAATAAATGAAAATGTTTATTTTCTATTAAAGACATCAAAATAAAGACATTTATACATAATGTTTACTTTTTACTCTAAGAAAACTATAATTAATGACATTTAAAATTTAAATTTAAATCAAACATTTAGTTATGAAAAAATAAAGTTTTAATGTGTTTGTGTGTAAAAAAATATTAATTATTATTTATTAGAGTAATTATATTATTACAAAATTATAAATTATTTTTAATTTTTTATAAATTCTGTAAACGCTTACGTATGATGAATATTTAATTATTATTCATGACACACATACGCCATGGTGAATGCTAAATATTTCTAACAGTTATAATCGTAAGTTTTTGTATACGATTTTACGACATTGAAACGTTATCAATATCATGGTTCAATAGAAAATTCACTATCGTTTCAATGAATTTTCTATTTAAAAGTTATCGATGATTTTGAAATTTTTTATAGAAAATTTAATCGATCTAATAAATTTTATAATTTTATAAATTTTCTATAGAAATTTTTTATGGAAAATTTATTCACAATTTTATAAATTTTATACAGAAAATTTTTTCATTTCTTTTAAATTTTCTACAGAAAATTTATTCACGATTTTTTTAAATGTCTATAGAAAATTTATTCACAAAAAATTTATTCAGGATTTTATAATTTTCTTATAAAAAGTTTATTCAAGATTTTATAATTTTGTATAGAAAATTTATTGACGATTTTATAAATTTTATGAATTTTTAAGAACGTGTGATTTTTATTCTAAAAATCTGTTCCTATTTAGCCATACCTACTTGTCCGTCTGTCTGATTGTTTATTGGAAATATTTATATGGTTACAATTAAAAATAATTTGAAATATTGATCTGGTTATTTGCTTTTATAGTAAGCAGTTTGCTATTTAAAATCATTGACATCCTTTCAGTTACAAAGAAGTTATAGATCGATATCTGAGACAGTTTGTTGCCCCTGGTTTTGCTTACACGCATATATAAAAATAGCATTTTTGGAAGTGAATTAACGTTGCCACCTTTTTGAAAAAGAAAATGTCAAAAACTGTGAACATATTTCAAAGATCCAACTTCAGATTAATATAATATTTAACGGATTTATATATATCTGTGGTTATTTTTTATGTGGCACATGACTTTAAACAAGTTAGTTAAGCTTACTAACTTATTAAACAGGGTAGAAATGGGTGAAATATTAATTTCAAAACAATAAGGCCAATTAGAAGGAATGGTGTACATGAAAGCAGCCGTTTAGTACAGTGCTCGGAGTATTCGGTACGAAATGTTAAAGTTAATTTACAAAAAAGGCTGCTTCTATTCATAAGGCTTTATAATGGCTCTACTTAATCTTGACTTGGCATCCTATCACTATGGTAAGCAAGCCTTTAAATGGTACAAAAACAATAATGTAGTATTTGAACCAAGAAAGGCAAGGAAAAATAAGGAAAATATTCCTTATTGTTGAAAGAGAATTGAAGTCCAAAAGTGTGTAGATTTTGAATGGAGATTGACTACTTGTTCGGGAAAAGTTGCAAAAAATACAAAATGTTAATGGAACGGTTTCCAAAAAAGTTTCAAAATCACTAGTGATTTATGATGATTTGTATTAAATAAAATATTAAAATTGTAAGTTTAGTGGTTTCGATTTTATTAACACACTAGTATTTATTCAGTGTGCTTTTGTCCTCAGTTCTCAGGTATGAAAAGAAATTTCACAAATCGTAACAAGTATTCAAAATTTTCATGCAACGGGGATTTTTCCAAATTTCCCTGTTCCTGTCCATTTTAAGTTAAATAGTTTTCAAAATATTCGATAATTACTTCTCTTACTTCAATAGTAATATTTGCGTTTTATCGTAGCTACCTCTTTCCCTGATCCTATTCGTTCTATATTTTGTTAAGTAAAACTATTGATTGAACAAGTAATTGGAATATAATCTTGATACCCTCATTTCAATATTAGAGGGAGACATAGCCCTCAAAACTTCTCCCTCTGATCTTATCCGTCCTATATTTTGTCTAAATAATTCCTTGAATAAGTAGTTGGAACCAAATTTGAGAACTCTCTCAGTTGCAGTTCTTTAAATATTCCAAACAATTATTTACTTTGTATGGGTGGTATCCCTTTTCCTGGTTCTTTCGGAATATTACTTGCGGATATTTTGGGAATATTCTTTTAAAAAATCAAGTAGTTTAGCTGTTTATAAATCACAAAAAAACAAACACAGATGCATTTTTAGTCATAAAGATATATATTTTGAGAATTCTCACTTTTTGTATCCATGTAAATGTCCATGTAAGTATATTTTTTATAAAGATTTACAAGAATCTATATAAAATTCATTTTGTCTTAATTCATTAATTAATTTTAGGTGAATTTTTAAAGAATCAACATACCCGATAATAAAACCTGGAAGGCCATCGATTATGTCCCTGATCAAATAGAGGTCTGTACTCCTTCAAATTAACCCGAAAATACTTCAGTTTTAAATATGTTAAATTTTATTATTTTATCAAGTAATTCCTAACGGTTCAAAAGTTACAGAATTATTTCCCAAAAGAATCGTTTTGAATACACTGTGAGAAGTTTAACATTTGTCTCTAAATCTCTGTCATCAATTTCATACATGACGTATGAGTGTTAAATATTTTACATATTTTACATTAATACATTCTTGTAAATAATTATTATAATTTCTGAGTTAAATTTAATAGTGTTTAATTTATATAACAAAAGATAAATGTTTTGTTTATAGATAATTATATGTATAAAATTACATATTAATTACATCACAGTGGTTCCAATTGGAAATAATTTTATAAATTTGGAACCGTTGAAATTTTCCCATAGATATTCTTACAATTGATTTGGAGAAGAACATGTTTCTATGATCATGATCATCTCGGTTATAACGATTTTTGAGAACATCAAAAAAAAAAAAATATATTTATTAGAAGTTTGGTCCGAATAGAGGCCTGTCCAAAAATTGGTCAAAATTCTATTTGGAATAAGCATAATTTTTGTAGAGAATTATGTGGTTTATATGTATTAAAAATATATGTTCAATTAAATCATAAATAAAATTTTGGCGAATTTTTACAAAATCCTTTATACCCGAGGCGGTCAACTTTGGAGATGTATTTCCCGAACCCGGAAATCGCTAAAACATGTTCTTTTCCTAATCAATTGAAAAAGACCTCTAGAATATTCTTGTGAAATTTCGTTAAAAAACATTCAGTAATTTCAAAACAACAAAATTATTTCCAATAAAATCGTTTTGGTGCCATTGTGTGATTATAAATTAAAATTTCAAATACAGAGTTATAATTATAATTGTTATATAATTAATAAATAACAAATTTGCACATACATACATACCTTATTTATTTATATTTTATTATAATTATTTTGTTAATTTGAATTCTCTTTCTCTCTCTTCTTTGAAAATTAAAATAACTTTAATTTCAAGTATTTCTATGATAATCACTGTTATTAATGAATATTTAATTGGTTTTTTTGAAAATTTAATAACTACTAATTTTTATTACTTACACAACTACTACTGAGATAAAAAGCAGGCTTTAAATATTTCTTTGTTAGTATGTCGAGTGTTTGTGGATTCAGGTGTGTAAGTGTTAGTGTTGAAAAGTAATAATTCTAGAAAATATTTTAATTTATGTTTGTTTTTACTAATAAATTTATTATTTATAATGTTTTAATTATTTTTTTACCTTTTTTATTTCAATTCAATTCATTTAGTTTTTTTAGTTTGAATTTCTTTCTTTTAATTGAAAATTTTCAGCTTTTTGAGAATATTTCGTTTCAATTTTTCTTTGTATTCCCTGTGCAAAGTTATTAACTAATTTTATTTTATTATTTAATATTATATTTATTTCAAATTTTAATTGTTTTAAGGCACTCATTGATTTGAAATAATTTTTATTTATATTTGTTTGAAATTATAACGAATTCAATATATATTTAGAGGTTATGTTTTTATCTTCTTATGGCAAATAAGAAGAAAAATAAAAAATACTCAAATTATTACAAATTAGATATTTTAAATAAAAGTAAAAAAAGTAATTTTCAAAAAGTTTTGGGATAAAAAGTGAGATAAAAATTCTTAACACAAGTTTTTCATTAAAACTTTTAACTCAAGTATTAATTGATTTATTTTTCACGTTACCTTTTTAAATGTGTCAGTGATTTTGTTAAATGTCAAACAAATGAATATATTGTTAATTGGATTAAAATTAGTGACCTGAAAAAAGTGCACACTAAAAACAAAATAAAACAGAACAAAACCCAATTTAGGTCCAAAACGTTGACTAGGCATTCAAAGGTCTGCTTTAAATTGTTTTTAATGTTATTAAACAGTACCGGGTGAACCGGTCCGTTGGTGGAAAATTTGATTCATGTAGAAGGAATAGTCCACATGATGTTTCTAAAACCAAAGAAATAGAAAGCATTTTTTAAAAGAAGTTTTCATCATATCCATTAGAAAAGCACCCCGAACAGCTTACTTTTCGGATGAAAAGAAAAAGCTAATGTTGGTTAAAAAAGAAACATGACTCAAAATGCTCCTGAAACTGCTAAAAATTTAGAGACCAGAAACTGAGCACAACACTCTCTCAACTTAACTCTCACAACTTCCTACTCGAAAATTTTATGTTGCTGATATTCGAAAGAAAGAAGCCAAAAAAAGCTCAAAAGGTCTTGGTATGAGAATTAATATACAATTGAAGCAAAAGAAGCCGATCGTTTATTACAACGGACTTTATAAATACAGAAATTTAAAAAAAAAAACTGCTTCCATACTTCATATGTGTCCACTTATGTTTGGCCTCACTTGGCATCTTGTTACTGTAGTAAACAAGCCCTTGAGTTGTACAAGAACAATAACAATATTTGTACCAAGAGAGGCAATTCTTCCTAAGTACCCGAAGCTAAGGCTAGTGGAGAGATTTTGAACTCTTGCAAAAAGAGAATTAAAGACCGTAAAAGTGGTGTCCAAAAGTATGGTCGATAGAAAAGCACTTTAAAAACTTTAATGGAAGTGTTTCCGTAAAAGGTTCAGAATTTCATCTCTTAATATATATAATTATAAAAAATATATATATTTTTGTTTATTTGTAATAAAAATTTCAATAAAAAATAAAACTCTTGGTAATCAAATTTTTTAAGTGATTTTGGAACTGACATGGAGAAGTACAAAATATTAACGAATTGTTCTTGAAATCTACATAAAATTTTGAAAAAATACTTCAATGATTTAAAAAATATTTCAAGACCGTTGATGAAAAATTTCTCAAAAAAAAAAAAAAAAAAAAATAAAATAAAATAATAATAATAATAATTAAATAATAAATAAATAAATAAAATAAATAAATAAATAAATAAATAAATAATTAACAGTTTCATTAAAAAATATTTGATAATTTATGTATTTTTCTACATATCCAATGAAACCGGAAATTAAACTTAAAAAAGTTAGATGTTACACAAAATAAATTATACTTTATGGCGTAAGAACTTTCTTTTTAATATTGGAAAATAATTAAACTTTTAATTAAAATTATTAGATTTAATATATAACATCTTTATAATAAAAACATAACCTCTTTTTTTAGCATTTGTTTTCTTTTATATTCTCGCTTTTAAATATGTCAGTATGTAGAGTAATAAAAAATATAAGAAATGACATTAATAAAAAATGCAAATGACATTTAAGATACAACAATTTATATAAATATAATTACAACAAAATAATAGTTAATTATAATACAAAACATACACACACACAATTACAAAACTATATATATTTGTACATTGTAATTGTTTTTAATAACAAATATTTATATATGTAAACACATTTAATAACAAATTCTATGAATGTATAAGTGTATTGTTGTATATTTATGATAAAATGTCACTATATTAGTAGGAAGTAATTAAAACTGGTAAAAATGCTATATTCGGCCAAACCGTATCTCCAATACCCGCCACCATAAATGCATACACACTTACACTTACAATATATAACTTTTTTTTAATATAACGCAGAAACACTTTATGAGTCATAAAATCAGTTATATTTTTAATTATTATTTCCTTTCTACTGAATCGATTTCGAACCGATAATAAAGCATATATAACTTAATATAATGGCAAATTCAAAAATTATATTTGTCGATTTATTATTAAAAATTTTACGTTAAACTTTTTGAATTTTTTTGAACTTAGAGGTTGTCTCAGATATTGGTTTATATATTTCAACATACTGAACCGATTTTGCTGGTTTTATATATTAAACTTTTTAGGACTATAGCAAATACTCAGTTCAAATTTCATTGAGCTCTATTAATTTTTGTAGGTGTGAGTGTGCCAACAACAGACAAACATATAGACTCTGCTTTTGATTTAACGCAAGAATATATATACTTTATAGGATCTGAGATGATTCTTTCTAAGCATTACACACGTAATGACAAAGTTTAAATACCATATTTACCATTTGTGGTGGTGAAGGGTATAAAAATAATATAAAAAATTTTAGTTTTTATTATGCTCTCCACCACCACAAGTGATGCAGAGGGTAAATGGTATATTAACATTGTCTTTTCTGTGTAACGCTTAAGTCTAGTGATTGGAAAATCTATTTCGATTATAACGATTATTTTGTGATTGATTTTATGTTGCCAACTTTATACTGAAATCGATTTTTATTTACCGATTATTCGAAAAATTTAATCTCTTGGAAGTTGCTTTTTATCTGAATCAAAAAATGTGAAAAATAGAGAAATAATTTTTATTTGATAATTTTAGTCGATTAAAAAATCCATTTCAGGGTACAATTAATCGATTAAAATAATCGAAATCAAAATATTTAATTAAAAAGTCGTAAATCAATTACTCATTTTATTTTCTATTCACTAATGCATACATATTCCTGTATCAAATGAAATCTGAGTCGATTTAGTTATATCCGTCTGTCTGTCTGTCTATCTGTATGCCTGGTGTTGGTACGCTCACGTTCACAATAATTGACAGAGCACAATAAAATTTAGCCTGAGTATTTCTTATGGTCCTGAGAAGTTTTCTAGTTAAAACAAGCAAAATCAACATTAAAACCTACAGAGTCAACCTCTAAGTTCAAGCGAAGAGCTTTCGTAAAATTATCAATTATAAAACGAATAATTAGAATGAAAATTTTCCATAATATTAAGTTATGTGAAAGTTATAGTTAAAAATATAACTAATGACATGACTCATAGTGTTCCTGTGTTATATTTAAGAAAAACATTTATTTATTGTATACATTTGTTATTGTATGTGTGAGTGTGTATGTACGTGGAAAGTGTGTATTGTGGTGTAGGGTATTGAAGATTCGTTATAACCGAATATAGCATTCTTACTTGTTTTTCATAATAATAGAAATATGAAATATAGTTTTTTATGTGATTTAGAACATTTTTAATATTTAAGGCAGGCAGGTTTCAGAGAGATAGAGTTAAAATAATAATAATTAAATATTCAATATTTACAATTAGGCATTCAATACAAAAACAAATATTATTAAATACATAATATAATAAATAACAATAAAAAATTGTTTAATTAATTTTGTTCAAATGTTAGTATTTTGGCATCATTTTTATACATTCTTAACATACAATTATTTGTGTATGTGTGTGAGAGATAGTTTGTGTATAAGTGTAATATTTCCCATATTTTATAAATAATTTTTTTGTATATACAAAGTGTTTTTTGTTTTTGTTGTTTAATTTATTAAAATAAATATCAAATTTTTTTAATGAATTTTTCAAAGTGTCAGTCAATCAATTTTCTAGTTTTTTTTTGCTAATTTTATTTAAATTGTTGCTGGTTTTTTTAATAAAAATGCAACTACTTATTAGATTCTTTTTTTAAGTAAAATAATGAATTTCTCTAACAATTTTTATCTTGTAAAGATAATAAAAATTTTATTATTATTTTTTTTGTTAATTTTTTACTTTTAAGTTTTAGTTTAAAATTTCAATATGATTTTATTATAAAATATTTACTAAGCAAACAAAATGCCAGTTTTTTTGTTTTAATGTTGATGAAGTCAATAAAACAAATATTAAATTTAATTTATATGAAGGATTTTTTGTTTTTGTTGTTGTTTTTCCAAATATTTTATTAATAATAGAGAGAAAAACAATGAAAATTATACGTTATGCAATTTTGTAATTCAGATGGGCAGAAAGTAAAAAAAAAATTGTTTAATTTATATAAAATTTCATACATACAAAAATACAATAAAATATTTTTTTAAAAACAAAAAAAGGAAATAAAAAAAGGTTTTATTTACAAAATTAATTTTTGTTATTTTCATATTTTCATTTAAATTTAAATTGTTTATTTAGTGATAATGAACATGCAGCACGTTGTGTATGAATAGATTTCTATTATTTGATCATTTATGATTTAATTACCATTATTATGCTATATTTACTATTTTATATAAAACATTGCACAGTGGGTCATAATCTGGAAAAAATCCGTAACTTTTCATGAGCTAAACGAACTTTGCATAATTTGTCATAGTAGGAATATAATCAGGAATTTGGATTACATAGTGGCTTAATGAGAATAATTAAAGTCAAATTCTTGTTCTGTTCAGAACTTTGCTTTAATTTATTATTAATCTCTCGCCCAGTCCAAGACCAAATATTTTCCAATTTGAAAACTTAAAAAATTTCTAACATTTTTGTTTTTGGGCGAAAAAGTGTCAAAGTTCATTTTCATCTTAATTGATTTTTTCCATATATGAAAAGTCCTTTTTACATAGAAAACTAAATATGTAATTTTTTTATTAAAACCTTATTTGATCAATCAAAATGGTGATTATAATCCACAAAAAGATGCAGTTTTCAAATTACCTAAGATGTTTTCAAAATACGGAAACTATTCGACATAAATGATCAAATTCCGAGTGGGTCTGAATTTAAGCCTTAAAGTTTTTCGATAAAAATTGGTAACAAAAATATTTCTGATGTAATTAAAGCCTTTTAGAAAATTAATTAAGCGTTTTTAAGAAAAAATTAAAATTTTCGGCCAAAACAAATAATTCCCAAATTTTAGAATTTTCCAGCCGATCAAAAGTTATAGATTTAATTCCAAAAAATCTGCTTTTGCTATTTTGTGTAGGCGAGTTTAAGTTTTTCACTGTGTAAAATTTCATTATAAACCATTCGGAAGTTACAGATTTATTTCGATTTCATTTTTCATATGAAACATCGGAAGCGTATGAGTTATATTAGTAAATTATATTAAGTATAAGTGAAAGCTACCAGTGTCCTCCGATATTGGATTGTACTATATGGGGGAATTTTTAACTTGTTGACAAATGTAAAAATAAGCTTTTATATTCAAATGTACTGGGTCATATATGAAGAACAGAGAATCCGAGAAGCTCTAAGTACACGTCAAAAAACAATTTTCTATGTTAAGCTTGTTTTCCAATCATATATGTTAATGTCTTTGTAGAAATTAAAATAATAATGAACTGTTTTATTTTCAGAAACATTTTTGCCATCAATATGGATCACTATGATGAGTAGGAAATACCGCTTCAATGGGTACATGATAATAGTTTTGAATTAGTCCCCACGAATCCAGTATTTCAATCACATAATTATACTCTTTGTCATTTAAAATTGAGTGTTAAAAATCCAAAATTAAACTAGAGATAATAAATCGGTTCAAATCAGACTGGGAAGCTTTACTAATATTTATTTTTACAATCTGTATAAAAAATATAAATTTTTATGAGTTTAAAGCCTTTTTACTAGAGAACATTTGTATATTTGTGTTGGAGCTACCTGGAGCAAACATAGTCAATATCTATAGACTTCATACTTGGATCAAATAATAATGATATGAACCAAATTTTATTAAGTTGTCTCAAAAATTGCGATCTGTAGAGTGTTCACAACGTTTAGATGGACAACCAGGCAGACAAATAGGCAGACGGACGGACATTATAAGATTGACTCAGATAGTGGTTCTGGGTCGAACCGTTTACTAAAAGGTGACTGTAATATCGTCTGTATGTTTCAATCAGGAGCACAAACGCATAATGTCCTAACCACCTACGATGGTGTAGGGTATAAAAATGGATTCTGCCTTCATTGCGTAATTCGATCGCTATTCTGCATATGTAATTCTTAATTATGCTGAATTCTACCATTAAAATTTTGTAAAATTATTATTAATTTTATTTGAATAATCAAGAAAGTTTATGTAAAAATTCTAAACAGATCCATCATTCCTCTGGATGTTCATTCAAAACTAAATAATTCAATTAAAGTTATATGAAAATATTTTGAATAGAAAATATTTAAAATTTGCAAAAATATAAATTTGCATTAAAAATTTAATAAATATTTTGCATTTAAATAAATTATTATAAAAGTGCATGTTAGTAATTATTAATATAAAAATTAAATAAATAAATAAAAAATATTTAAATAAAAATTAAATTTTATAGAAAATATTAATATAAATAAAGCAAATAATTACATGCAATAATTATTATCATGTTTCAAAACGAAAATGTTTATAAACATTTTATTTTCAACAAATCAATTTGCAAGTCAAAATTATTTACAAATATTATTTTTAGCAAATTTTTTTATGTAAAATAATTTTTCAAATAAATTATTTTGTTTAGTTTTTATTTTTTACACTAAAATAATTCTACAAAAAGCTGAAAATAATTTTTGAATGTGCTTTGGAATTAATTTAATTTAAATTATTTACTAAATATTTAGATTCGAAAAAACGGGGGGATTTTAAAATGGTGGGGGGAAGTAAAAAAATTAAATACATAATTAAAAAAGTTATTTAAAGGTAATATTTTTAAATATTCTAAATTTAAATGTGAATTAAAGTTTAATTTTTATTAAATTACTATAAATAATTTGTTGTTGTTTTTTGGGTTATAAATATTTTAAATTTTTAATGTTTTTTTTTTTATTATACCCTCCATCACTACAAGTAGTATATTTACATTGTTATTTCATATGTAACGCCAGAAGGAATCATCTAAGACCCCATAATTTATAAAACCAAATCTGAATCGATTTTAATTATGTTCGTCTGTTTGTTTGTCCTCTGTATGTCTGTCTGTTCTGCCTATCTGTCTGTTAGTTGTTGTTACGGCTCCATGATCCACAAATTGCAAAGCTCTTATGAGATTTGTCCATGTTTAATAACCAGTAAAAGCGGTCAGCATATTAAAAGATATAGATCAATATCTGAGGCAACCTCTAAGAAGAACTTTCGTAAAATTGTGTTAAATATTAATCCATAATTAAGTTAATAATACCGTCAAAATGATCAAAATGACTCGGATTTGAGTTTTGCATTCAAATCAAAATCTGAGTCGATTTAGCTATGTCCGTTTATCAAGCTATGCCTGTCTGTCTATTTGCTGTCAGTTATTGGAATGATCACATCTACAATTGTTATCCGAAATTTCCATCAAACCGTAAAAGGTTCCATTATTAAATAAAAAACATAATGAGCATCGGTTCAATCAATTTATTAAAAAATTAAAAATGATATATGAGGCAACTCATTAAGTTTTCCTGTGTTGTATCTAAGAAAAACGTTAATATAATTTATACGTTTGTGAGTATATATGTGAGTGTGTATGTACAAAACATAACGTTTTTAATTCACTCGAATTTGTGGTGGAGGGTATTCAAGATTCAGCATAGCCGAATATAGCATTACTTGTTGTTTTGTAGGATAAAATAAAGAAACTCCTAAATAAATAGTTTAATGAAGTGTTAATAATAATGTTTATTTAACATTAATCTATTTAAACTTTTAAAATTATTATTTAAACATTTTAGTTTTATTTATAGACAATTACGATTTTATTTTGTGGGAAAATAACACATGTTACTTATATCAGGTTTTTTTTACAGGAAATTAAAATAATGTTTATATTTTTTTAATGGATTTTCATTATATTATTAACATAAATATAAAAATGTTATTTAATAAAATAAACAATATGTTTGTATGTATATTTATACACTTATAAAAATATTAATAAGAATTTAAAACTACGATTTTGGGTAAATTTCATTAGGGGAATTAATAAAAAATTTTATAATTCTGAAGTTTGTAAATAGAAACATTTTTAAGAAAAGAACTAAAATAAAACTGGAAGTCCAGTTTGTTATTTTTTGAGTTATAATATTTGGATCATATAAAAAGTATCTGCTTTTTGTTACTAGATATTGATAGTAATACTATACTGAGTGTACAATTTTTGAGATGCTTTTCGCCGAAAATTCTTTTAAAAAAATATTTACTACCACCACCTTTTTGAGTCCATTTAAGGATGTCCATCCGACTGTTCATTCGTCTAGCTAGCTGTTGCTATTTTTAAGATATTTAAATGATAGATTTATTACTTTTCATAGGTCCCAAACCACCCCTCATCCAAATATTACTGTGCGAAATTTTAAGGGATTTTTTCTAATTTCCATATCACTTCCCCAGAAGAAAATCCTTTAGGAACGCACTAAACCCACATTAATATAAGTAACACTATATTAATAAATATATACTAGGGTCGTTTATTAATTTTTGGTAGGATTTAATGCTACCAGAAATCTAAAATTTTCAAATTAAATCGATACGTTTTTGACACGTTAAAAGTTGTCCAGTGGAACTTTTCTGTCCGATCAAGAAGCAATCAAAATGATATTTGTTTAATGATCAAGGATTTACCAATAGACAAATTGGTCATACAATTAAACATTACGAAAGTGTAGTGTTCGGATGTCAAAATGTAATAGACTGGAGATTATGTTATGATGTGGGCATCATTTTGTGCATTTGGAAAATTTAAAATTTGTTTTCTTCCATAACGAATTGCTCGAAGATACTCTTCCCTTATTTATGTATGAAAAAATAGATGAGGATTGATATTCCAGCTAGATAATGTTGCGGCACATGGACTGCCCGGCTTTATTTATTTAAATAAAAATTAATTTAGGGAGATATTTCGTCATGAAATATGCATTGTGAAAATGTTCTGCCTTTTTAACGGATTTTTTTTCTATATGGAAGATAGAAAAAAGTATAGACCAAATCTCGTATAATTTCGCACATCAAATCGGATTTTGTATGAGACCAAAATGAAATAATGAACCAATCAAACCCATCAAATAAGTGTCAACATTTATTTACGGTTAAATTTATATTTCCATATTTTTTAACCGTTTTCAAAAGAACTCAGTGCAACGATCCCAAGTCCTAGTTAATATTTGCCAATTTTGAAAAAAAATATGTTTAAATAAAATCGGAACTCTATTATTTATTTTAAAATCCGAAGAAGTGATTTTAATTTTCTATATAAAAAGTTTAAATTGGTTTGTTCGATTCAAGAACAAGTTCATGCAGATTATACTGAAATTTGAAATAAATATCTGTTCAATTAAAGTTGTTCTATTAAAATGTTAATTTGGAGGTTAATTATGGAATTCCTTTATTAGGTAACATTCTATTTCCTAATGACTTTATGTCTTTGCTTGAAGTTCAACCTGAAGTATAACACCTTTAGCATAATTTTGTTATTTTTTCTACATTTCTACAAATTGATCCATTTAGGACAGTCCTCTTATCAGCTGTCATTTTCCAAATCAGCTTTAAAGTATCTTATCTGTAATCGAATTAAATTTTTATTTAGAGTTCTTCAACGGTTCATAAGTTTCCGAATTATTTACAAACAAGTAAGAATGCCATATTCGGCTATGCCGAATTTTCAATACCCTCCACCACAATGAGTGTAAAAAATGTGATATTTTATGTACATATACACTTACACATATACTCACAGACATATACAATATTGACAAGTTATGCTTATGTATAACACATTACACTTAATGATCATTTATAATAACTTCTATTTTTGGCTATAACTTTTTCATTCAGAACCGATTTTGATGATTTTTGGAAGGGTAATGAAGAAGATATAGTTTAATATTATTACGTTAAAATTTTGTTCAAAGTTCTCGATTTATTTTTTCTTAAGAAAAAATTTTCGTGAACTTAAGGGATTCACAATAATTTATCAATTTATAATTGACAACTTTACAGAATTTTTTTTGCTTGAACTTAAAGGTTGCCTCATAGATCAGTCCAGTACCGATTTTGCTGGTTTTAAATAGGAAACTTCTCAGGACTAAAGAAAATGCTCAAGCCAAATTTCATTAAGCTCTTTCAATTATTGCGGATGTGAGCATATCAACAATAGACTGACGGAAAGACGGACAGACTGGAGGACATAGCTAAATCGACACAGATTTTGATTTGATGCAAGAGTATACATACATTATGAATATTTAATGATTCCTTCTTAGCGTTACACATGGAATGACAAGGTAAATATACCCTCTTCACAATTTGTGGTGTGTGGAGGGCATAAAAAGTTCGCTTGACCCACTGTGCCTTGTCAAAAGCCTTTGTAACTTAAAAAAGTTTAATTGCTTAAAAATGACAAAATGTAATGGATCGAAAAATGAATTCAATGAAATTTCCCAATAACTGCAGATACTTTTTAAAGGGTTAAATTATTTCGCTTATTTGTTGCAAATGAGACATAACTCAACAAATATCTAAATTTTCAGAAATGTATTTTAAATTTTTGACAGTTATATATGTTAAGGAATTATTAAATTGAAAGAATTATTAATGAAAATTTGTCAAGTCAATAAAATAGCTTATTTACTATAATTATGTTATGCAAAATTGAAACTTGTAACTTTTTGGAGTTATGACAATCTTGCAAAAAATGAGCGATGTAAAAAAAAATTAAAAAAAAATGTTTATCAACTTTTAGTTCTCGGCGTTTCTATTTACAAAACTTCTGATTTGTTGTATGGAAATATTCAATCAGCAAAAATCGAGTTTAAAAAGCAGCCATCATATTTAAAGCAAAATTAAATTAAAACCGTTACTTTTTAAATTCGAACTATTACATTAAGTTTGCCAAAAATATTTTTGAATTTTTGCTGTTTCTTTTAATACAACAAAATAATTAACTACTAAATATTTATTAAAATTTTTCAAATTTATATTCGATTCAAATAACAATTAGAAAACATTTAAATTAAATTTTGAATTAAAAAATCTAACATATATTTTCTAACTATAATAAGTAATTTTGTATTTCTTTTTAAAGTTATTTAAAAATTTATATTTAAATCTTATAAGTAATAATTATAAAAACAGGATAAAATAATAAAAAAAATTGTTTTTACCCTCTGCCCCTCTTTAAATTTTTTAAATATTTTTTCATAATTTTTAAAAAATTATTGATTTCAAAAATAATTTTTTTTGTAATTTTATGTTGACAAATGGATTTTTTTGTGGGAAAAACTTGTTTAAATATTTTAAGTTTTTTTGTTAAATAGTGATTTTTTAGTCTAAATCTAAATCGTTTAGTTTTTTTAATAAATTAATATTTCTTTAAAAATACCTTTTATATTTGTTAGAATATTTAAATTTAATATTTTTCTTTGATCAGTTTAGTAATAAATGAAATCCTTTTTTTAAAATTAATTTAATGTTGTTGTTGTTTTGTTTGAAAATTTTTAATTATAACAATTACAACCATTTTTATTCAATTCAATTAAGTTTCAATTATTTATTTCTTTTTGTTTTTGTTGTTGTTGTTGTTTTGTTTGCTTTCATTTGTCATACATTTATTGACTAAATGTTATATTGAGTGACGGACACTTTCGGACATTTTGTCGTTGATTATTAACTTGCAATATTGGTACTAAAGGACTAGTTGTACCAGATACAGATGTAAATTGTCTTACCATTCCACTGCCCAATTGTTGTAATAATCCAGATCCTGAACCCAATGGTCCTGATGACAAAACGGTAGATGTTCGCCGGGAGCGTATTGATTGCATACTCGATGATAGTAAAAATGGTACACTGCTCGATGTATTTGGCATTGATCCACCCTGTTTGTTGGATGATAATAAAGGAGATTTCTTTGGAAAATTAAAAATCTGTTTTATGGAATTTTTATTTAAGAAAAAATTTTGCAAAAAAAATTATAGTTTAATTTGAAAAATATTATGTTTTATTAAGAAAATATTATCTTGTGCGAAAATGTGCTGGGGGAGGGGGAAAAAGAAATTTTAACAAATTGTAAGTGAAATATGTTTTAGATTTCCGAATATTTTGTTTTTTTTTTTGTTTTATACCCTCCACCACTTGTGGTGGTGGAGGGTATAAAACTATCATAAATATCAGACGGACATACAGCTTTGTCAATCTGTATGTCCGTCTGATATTGTTGGCACTTTCACATCCACAATAACTAACAGAGCTCAATGAAATTTGACCAAAGTATGTGCTATAGTCCTAAGAAGTTTCCTATTCAAAACCAGCAAAATCAGTTCAATATATTAAAAGATATAGACCGATATCTAAGGCAAGCTCTTAGTTCAAGCAAAAACTTACGTAAAATTCTCAATTACCAATCGAAAAACTCGAATAAAATAAATAAATAAATAAATAAATAAGTAAATAAATAAATAAATAAATAAATAAATGTATTGAATATCATTCCAAAAATTATCAAAATCGGTTCAATAGAGCACTTGGTCGCCGTGGGTATGACAAATTTTTTCGGAAATCGTTAAAATTTCATCCATGATTTAATTACAAAAATACGTGTAAACAGACTTTCAAAATCTCTTCTAAAATACGTTTACATGACAGGGGTATCTCTTATACACTGATGTATATTGCTATAAACGCATTTTATTTTGTTACAAAATTAACAAAAAGATAGAAAAATTCGTTTTAAACAAAAATCATTCCGTAACAAATTGAAGAATAAACTTAATCTTCTTGTGACTTCAAAATATGTTGCTCACATTTTACGAAGCGATGACAATGGAAGAAGCTGAAAAATTGAGGAATTAAGCCGAAAATTTAATGGTTATAAGAAAAAAAACTGAGATTTTTGAAAATTACAATTTCAACTTTAGATTCCACGAAGACATTTTTACATCAGCAGATTTTACTAAAATTTTGAATCGAAAAAATTTAAAGAGTTGCGTCCAGGGTTTCTTTAATTTAATCCTTTTTTGAACAAAATTTTGAATTTAACCTTTATGCTCTAAAATTCCAAAGTCAAGATTTTAAAACGAAATATGGTTTCGGAAAATCAAAGTGTCTATAATTATTTGGTAATGACCTTTTCCAGACCTCCAATAAATTTGAACTCTAGAGGCCAAAAATTAAAAATTCCGTTGATATTACTTGGAAATAGAAAAGAAAACCCTATATTCGAATGAGTCCGAATCATTAATAGCCTTCAACCGATATCGCCACATATTTATAACTACCTTGCAGCAAATGAGCGATATCTTCAGTAACAATTATTCTACTTTACACTCCACCATCACAAATAGTGAAGGGGATATATTAACTTTGTCTTAAAATCCGTTTGCCTTTAACTCTAAAAAATTAAGAAGTTTTTAGTTCGAATTTTGTGGTTGTCTCAGATTTTGGTCTATAAAATTTTTTGTATTGAATCGATTTTGCCAGTTTTTATGATCTGTGTAGGACAATAATGAACACAGACGGATGTACATATACTTAATGGGATCTTGGATGATTCCTTTTTGATGTAACAGCACTTGTGATGTTATTAAAAGATTATAACCTTCGTTGTGTAGCGTAGCGCAATCCTTACAAATTATTACTTAAAACGAGAATTCGGATACGCAGGATCTTTAATAGCCTCAGCAACAAATGCGAATTAAGTAAATACGTTATGTTTTGTATATACACACTAACACTTACACTAACAAATGTAAAGAATATTAAAAAGATTTTTCTTAATTTTAATACAGGAGTCATAAAACAAAAGATTATTTTATTTTATTTATTTTGTTTATTTACAATTGAGAAATTTACCGAAGTTCTTCGCATGAACCTGGAGGTTGTCTCAGATATCGGCCTATATCTTTTAATTACTATCCGATATTTCTGGTTTTAATAAGAGGTTTTTCAGGACTATAAGAAACAATCAGGCCAAATTTGAATGACAAAGTAAATACTCTCTTTACCACTTGTGGTGTTGGAGGATATAAAAACCAAAATCATTTGTTTATCATTCTAAATTAATTTAACACACAATTCTCCTCAAATTTATTGAGCCGTGACTAAAAGTACTTAATGTCAATTTAACGAGGTATTAAACATTTTTATAAACAATTTGCCTCAACGTTAACAATAAACGTATTTATTTGTTTTTATTCATAACAAAATATTTAAAAACTGAAAACATATTTCACTCCTTTTTGACATTTTTTATTTCATTAATTAAAAAACCATAAAGAGAACTGAAAATGAGAAAAAGACATTTTTTGTTTATTTTCTGATAAATTTTCAGATTAAATAAACCATATTTTTTGGGAAGAAGTTAACAAATAAAATATCGAATTTAAATACATTTTGACCAACAAAACTTCAAACAAACAAACGTACAAACAACAAATTAATTGAAATAAATAAAATTTTAATAAATTATTTTTTACTCGTTTCTTCCATAATTTTTATTATTTTGCAAAAATACGTTTTCAATTCCATAAACAAAAAAATATTTAACAAACAAAATGCAAAAATTAACAAATAAAATTTTTAATTTAATAATTTTTTTATTAAAATAAGTTTTTGATTTTCTGTTCAAATGAAACAAATAACAAACAATTTTTAATTAACAGTATAAAACCATGTAGACATTAGAGAGAAAAAGAGGAAAATAGAAGATTTAGTTTAAATGCAAATAAAATGTAGCAACAAGTAATAAGTTTAATAAAAAGGATAATAAAAAATGGTTTTTGGAATTATTAATTAGTGTAATTAAAGATGTTTAATTAAATTCATTAAATTGATAAACAAATAAATAAAATGTGTAATTATTACTAATTTGAAAGACACAATTAGTGTTCATATTACAATAAAATGGAATAAAAATAATTTTCATCGAGATATATAAAGTGAATTATTTAATGGAGAAATTTGTAAAAGATTTAAATTTATTAAAGGGATTTCACAGTTCTTTTTTCTATTTACGTAAAAAAACGATGATTCTGAAATATTTAAATATATGCTAGTGATATTCTTTAAGTAATTGAGGCAATAGATGATAATAGATAAGGATTTAGCTCATTTTATTCTATTGCTCCCTTTAGGGACCACTTTGGAAAGGAGTTTGCCGATGAGCCAGAAAAGTAAATTCCCGGCCTTCACAATCAAAGGATCAAATTAAACACACTACTTAGGTACCTTCAGAGGAAGAATGGATCTAGAATTTCCACCTAGTGACAGACGTGCACTAGGCACGTCTTACGTGTTGTATGGTCATTGATATAGTACGTGGATTCCTGTACGTGGATTCCATAAACCTTATTCATAATTTTGCCTTTTCTTTTTCTATTTTCAACTAAGTATTTATGTTTATTATGGCCTAGAACAACGATCACTATGTGTGCTGTAGAGGAAGAATGATAACTGCAGAAGCAAACAATTTGTTATTGTAACAGTTGCAAAAGAGCAAGTTTGTAAATATATTGGTTAAACTCCAGACCAGAAAATGGGCCAAACTCTATAGGATGAGTCTAAAGATCTTCATATTCCTCAGGAGAGAATATGCGAATATATACACGAGTATCCTTTCTTACATGCCTCTGTGATGATTTCATTTATGTATTAATTAAGTTAATACATAAATGGCATAAGCTGAGCAGATATATTGGCAAAATTCAAATGTAACTTTGTGTTTTTAACAATCGGAATTTTTAACAACTTCCAAACCGTTTTTACCTCCTTTGTCTAGGCAGTAAAGAGAGTTACTGTTGACATTATTGTGGTTTTGTGCTAAGGTAAACATTTACAAGACCATGTAATTAATCAACTCTATAGCCAGTAGACATAATGGTACAGTCGTTAGCATACGTTATCACTTCAATTCAAGGTAAAGGCGTTGGGTGTTTCGAGAAGTATTAATTGAACAAACATGGTGAAAGTCCTGGTTTTACTCTATGAGATTTTGTTTTCCTGTCACGAAATTCAACTCTTCTTGCTGTTAAATAATGACTATAATTTTCCAGTCATTGGGCATAATCAGGCTCCTCGTCAATAGGCTGAAAAGCATTGTTAAGTGCTTATGTTGTCAAAAATTCTCTCCGTTATTAAACAATAACGGGAAAACTATTCCTGGTTCAGGTTGAAGAAATAGTCAACTTGATGTTTTCAAAGTCAAAAAAAAAAAAAAAAAAAAAAATAGAAAGGATTTTAAAAGAATTTAAAAACTCTAAATTATGCGACAAAAAGTTATATTTCCTGCATTAAGGATGACAAAACGTATGTTCTGGAAGTTTTTTCTTAACTTCCTGAAGAAAAGTTAAGAACACGGAAGCAGTCATAATGTGTTCACTTATTTTATGTTCTGACTTGGCATCTCGTCGCTGTAGTAAACAAGTCCTATAGTGGTACAACAACAATAATACTTTATTTGTCCACAAAGCGGATTGGAGCTAATGCCGGTGGAGAGATATTTGACTTAAAAAGGTGTTTAAAAGTGTGTTAGATTAAAACGATGGCATACTAAATGTTCGAGTATAATGGCGGAAAGTACTAATTAAACGTTAATAAAAGAGTTTTCGAAGAATTGATTAAAACTATAAAATATTTATTAAATTGTATTAATAATTTTAATCAAATAAATCAAATAATAATTTCAATAAAAAATAAAACTGTAAGTTTATTCGTTTCGTTCTTATTGACATATATGTATGTTAAGAATTTTTGGATTTCATTTTAGTTCTTATAGACGAAATTACTTGTGTTTTTTCAGATCCGAGATTTGGTGATTTAAGAAAATTTGCTTTTGCATATATTTTTTGCCCATACGTTTGAAGTTTATTTTTAACGCTTAACTAATGACTGTTAAACTGTGAAACCCCTTAATTTTACTGTTGCTTTAACAGTTTTTCTCCCTTTTTTAATTTTGCATTTATTTTATTTTATATTCACTATTATTTTTCATTTTTTTGGAGGAATACACACTGCATTATATAGTGATAGGGAGTATCAAGTTAAATTCTCTTAAATAACAATAAAAAAATGTTTTAAGAAAGAAAATAAAAATTGATTAAAATGAAAACGTGTACTCACGATCATGCTCCGTGCAAGCTGCGTATTATTTTATTATTTTTGTTTTTAATTTTCAGTTTATATATAATATTTTATATATATATATTTCCCATTTTTATATATATAAATGTAAGTGATTTTTTTCACAGTACACGTATGAACATGAAATATAATAAATCAAACGTAAAGTTACATGAAAGTAAAAAAAATAAATAAATAAAAGAAAAGAAAAGTTGAAGACAGAAATCGTAGTAATAGTTACACATACATATTCAATTTTTTATATATTAAAAAATTCATATAAAAATAAGAATTTTTAATTAAAAATTAAAAATGAAAAGATAAATTGAAATTTAATAGTTTAAATTAAAAAGGAATTAAATACGATTCTAATGAAACATAAAAAAAGTTTTAAACAAAAATTTTTGTATTTGTAAAGGACAGTTCAATGTTTGTAATTTGTGGTCATATTGAACAAATATTTGTTTAAATTGGCATAACCACAATTATAAATATGTAAACTTAGTTATGAGAAATATTTTAAAATTTTGAATAAATATTTGTAAAATGAGTGGCATACGGCTATCGGAATTTGAGAAACCCTCCACCACATACATGCAGTAGAAGCAACATTTCACCAAAATTAAATTTTAGTGCGACCAACATAAACTCAACAGTTTGTGGTGGCTGTCCCGAATTATTAAGCTCTGGACTAGTTATTTTAACATGAGCTGTCCTTCGAGCTGATCTGTTGCCCTTTTTTCATTTGCATAAAATTTTTTGGCATTATGTATTTTGAGCCAACATGTGCCGAGTCATAGAAATAAAAAGTTTGATACTTTATACATTAAGTGTTTTAAAACGTTCCAAATTTTTAGCTTTAAAAAACACACTTACAAGTGATAAATATCTCTCACACTACACAGTTAGTGTGAGGTAAAATTTATTGTGTTGGTATGTCGCAAATATTTAACTCTTCCTACGATAGACCTGTTGGCGAAGAAATCGTAGAACTAGGTAGGGCGTGTTATTTGATAGCGCCCAAAGAGAATTTTATTGACTTTCAAGTGTTTATAGTCACTAAAAGCTTTCTGCGGTTAAAAAAAGTACAAGAATCATTTAGGCCTAACACTTTTTCCTTGGTAGGGACTCTATATGAGAGCTATAACCAAATTTGGAAAGATATTCATTAAATTATCTATCTAAATATGTATTAAGTAAATACAGATAAAAAATAATCGTGACGAATATTAATTTAACTGCACTCTTAAATATTGTTAAAATCGTGTCATGGGAGCAATAACCTAATATTGGTCGATAATACAGAAATTATTTCCAATTTCCAGTTACTTTAAATCCGTAGAATTATTACATATTTCAAATTATTTCACGTTAAACTCAATTTCAGGAAGCGGCCTCATATCGGAGCACATAATTTTCTCAGCATAATTTATTTTTTGAGTTTATTTCTATATCAAATAAATGTATATTTCACAAATTCCAGAAAATTATTTTCAAATTGTGTTCTATACGATACACTGTTTTGGTGGTGCATCCACATTTTCTTACTGAAATCTATAACATTTTTCCGATTTGATGAGTTTTGGTAACTTATGGAATCTATGGAAATCATATGCAACACTTAACAGAACTTTGGAAATAATAATCTGCGTTAAACCTATTGAAATTTATGTTTGGTAGGAGGCTACGGATGCACTGCATAAATGTCAGATAAAGTTAACGAGGTTCCGTTCATAATTTCCTCTAGCTGCCGTATAATTCCTCCACAAAAAATACTTTTCAGACGCACAAATCCCACATAAATGTTAGTATCATAATAACTGCTACATTTTAAGCTTTGATTAGAAAATTAATTTATACGAGGGTCATTTATTTATTTTGGTCGTTATAATTAATACACAGCTATAAGTTTTATTGATCGCGTATGTTGGAATATGCACATTTTTGATGACTAAAATTACAAATACTTTTGATGGATAAAAATATTTGGGCTGGTGAAAATCGTACAAACTTTAAATGAAAAACTTAATTTGTTTAATAATATTTAATTTGTATTTTTTCGATTCAATGATTATACCTACATGCAGAGAAATGTCATGTTCGTCGCAAACACTCATATATTCGCGGCAAATATATATATTGTTATCAGCAACATGTTAATTGTTGATTTGTTTTTTTTTATTTTGATAAAAATTTCGTTGCTGTAATAAAATTATTTTTGTATAAGAAAATATTATGACCACAATATGAATGGAAATATGTTTGACTGATCGCAAAACAATTCGTTTTAAAAAGACTATTGTTATTAGAACAAAATATTATTTTTAGTTTACTTTCAACTGCATATGAACAAATATTTTTTTACAATTTTTGTTAACATGGAAAATAATACATATTTGAATTAATATTCTCATTATTTATAAATAATAATTAGGCAATTAAAATAAATAAAAATATGTGATGAAAACAAATGCACACATAAATGAAATGATAAGTATGTTAGAAATATTTTATTTCAATAAACAAAAAAATTTCTTATTGAATTAAAAATATTTTTTGTGACGATAACAATAGTTCTAGTTGCCATAACAATATTTTTAGAAGCGATAACAATAATTTTAGTTGTGATAACAATATTTTAAGTGAAGATAACAATAACCATTTTTATTAATGCAAAACAAGTAAACAATTTCTTTAGTTACGGCAACAATATCGTATAACCGCATACATTCATTCATACATTTTTCTCTGCGTGTATAGGTTTTGCTATATAAAAATATTATTTGCAATAAATGGAATCAATTATTTATTATACCACTCATTTATATCTATTTATAATAAGTACAAACAAATATTTTTTAGATTCAGTTTCACAAACAAAATTCCATAATTTGTTCACAAATTTCACTTATTTTTTATCGAAACCATTGAACTGTTTATAAAGAAATTCTTCTAAATAAAAGAAGATCTACACACAAATTCATAAAGGAATATAAAATTAATTAAATTATAAAAAATAAAAAAATTAAAAACGATATATTCGGCTTTGCCGAATCTTCAATACCCTTCACCAAAAATTCACCACTCACAATTGCAAGTGGTGTTATGGTGATAACGCCTAACAGAACATTGGAAACAATGATCTGCGTCCAGCGTATTGACATTTATGTTGGATATGAGGCTATTGATGACTTGCATGGATATTAGATTGATAAAGAATTTCTTCTGGTTGAACAGAAAGCCCGTGAGGACTTGTGGCTTCACAGATGGCTCCAAGCAGGATGATATTATAGGACTGAGACTTTTTATAAATATACCAGATATTAGAATATGTCTTCGAATACCAGACCAGACAAACATTTACGTAGACATTTTTCTTAAATTTATCACAGGAATGAGTCCTAAAATTAGTTGTATTTTTGGTTGTAACTTTTTTCTACTGAACCGATTTTGATCATTTTTGGAATGGTAACGAAGTTCACACACTTAATATTATGACAAAATTTCATTCTAACTAATTGACTTATTAGTCTGTAACTCTTAATGTACTCAACCCATTATGCTGGTTTCAATAGGAAACTTTTCAGGACTTTAACAAATGCTTAGGCCAAACTTCATTGAGCTTTGTAAATTTTTGTGAATGTGAGCGTGCTAACAACAGACAGACGGACAGATATAGCTAAATTGACTTAGATTTTGATTCAAGAATATGTATACATTTTGTGGTCTGAAATGATTCCTTCTTAGCGTTTCACACGGAATGACAAAGTGGTGGTGAAGGGTATAACAAAAATATTTTTACATTCAAATTTAAGATTTAAATTTTATTTATTTTAGTTCAGGTTTTAAAACGAGATATGAATTTCTATGAAATGTTTGCAGGCATGTATGTGAATATGTTTATATATATGTATACTAACTTTAAAATGATATGTATGTATGAGGTTTTGTATGTAAAATCGTTTCGACAATCTTTTAACAACAACTTCAAATATAAAAAAATAAAAAAATCAACAAACAAATTATGTTTAATGTAGAAAAGTTTGGGAAAGAAAATGATTATTTTAGGTAAAAATGTATAAACGTTTATATGTACAATTTGTATTTATATACGTAAATATGTTTTAATGTGTATATGTAAATATATGTATGTGTAGTTATTTGTAATATGTATGAGTTAATAGATTTTGTATACACGCAGCAAGTACAACAAGTTAAAAGTCCTGAATTAAAACACACATACAAAAAATAAAAATAAATAAATAAAAAACAACAACAAAATAACAAAAAGGAACAAAACAAAATGTATAAGAAAATGAAAAACAATAAAAAAGAGGATAAAAAAATTAAACGGAAACTTTAACAAAAACAACAAAACACTAATCAAAGTATTAATCTCATATACTCGCACAACAGCTGCACACATACACACGCAGACACACGCATTGAAAAGGAAATTCTCACCGTACAGTAGAACTAACTACAGTTTATGTTCTATCTTTGTAATTGTAAATTTCTAGAACTGTGTTACTTTTAATGGCCTCGTAAAGTCAAAGCATTCTATTGCTAAGAAACGATTTCAAAACTGTGTGGCTGAGTACACGAAAAAGATCATAAAATCCGTAAGATCCGAAAGAAAATTGACATCTCATCTACAGGCGATGTTCCACGATGATCAGTAAAGTGCGAACATAGAATTAGAGGTAACAACTGTAGTAATTTTCTAGCAATTAAAAGTATTAAGAATTAGTTTAAGCAATAAATCTTGAATACTGGTACCGATTAACAACTGTTTAATCGAAGAGTTTCAATGGTAAACATATTTTATTATTATAAATCAAGGAAAATAAGTTATTGGCATTGTCAAGTTAATTAGATTAAATTCCGTAATTCCATTAAAAGTAGGTTTTATTGGTTACGTCAATGCGCTAAACGTAAACCTTCAAAGACGATACATTCATCCACATATGTAACAGACAGCTACATCCAAGTATCAATACGGTCGTATGCTTTTGGACATAAGATCTACTTCCGGCAACAACACCTATTACGGTACATCCCAAAAGCGAGGAGACTAGCAGTCATGATGAAACATAAATAAATTGCTCTAGTAGCACAATTTAGCCCTTTTACTCTTCATAGAAAGCAAAGTGGTGATATCCTCGGGCATTCAAACGATCCATAATAGAATATACCCAATGCCTGAAAAATGGGAAGAGTCATCCTTATGCAGAAACCTGGGAAAGAGCCGAAAAAGAGACAATCTTACAGACAGATTTCTCTTCTTTCACCTGTCGCGAAGATCGCTTAAAGCAGTTTGTCTTCGGCTAGGCTTAAATCAGCAGAGGCCTTGTGAATGGACAATCCTTATAGCGCTTGACCTATCAAACGTCGTCTTTATTGCTGAACAACATGAACAACAAATTATTTGAGTGACCGTCAGTGGTTTGCTGAATTTCGATTAAGAAGATTAAAAGCTTGTAGAGCAAAACAAGAAGTTTTATAGGGCGGAATAAAGTCTGCAGTTCTTGTCCAAACTGCAGCCATAAGAACCGTATATGAGGGAATAAAGATTGTTATGGTCAAGGAGTATAAAAAATGCTTAGTAAGAAGCTTCTTCCATTGGAGAAATCACTCCATTTTCAATATTATACAATTGTGCAACATCATCTGTAATGAAAACATTGTCTATTAGAAATATCTCAATGATATATTCCACATGTTTTTGAGAACAGTTACTTTGGAGTTTATTTGGAGAGAGATCCTTATCTGGTCGGGGGCGTTGTTTGCGAATCTCTAAATTACACATTACGGGTGTGTTGATTTTTTAATATACATAAAGAATCACTGATTACACCAATGAATCCAGTTTTTCAAATCGAAACTCGAAGACATCTCACCTATAACTATGTGAAATTCCGTTGAGGTATGTCAGACGTTTTAAAAGTTATAGAGTAACTAAAAATCGTTTTGGGACCACTGTGCGTTAGAAAGCAATTTCTTAAAAAAAGGTGAAGTTGATCTAGATAAACAAATTTCAATTCTTTATTCTATAAGAAATTCTAATTTATTTCAACGTAATATTGATTGAATATCTATACGTTGTATGTCTTCATTTCTCTCTTTCCGAGAATTAAACATACGTCAAAACCATAGAACTAAAGTAAATGATATTTATTTAATAAAACTTTCCTTGCCTTAAGCGATTTGTTTATGGAAATCGTTAGAAAGTTATGAAACAATTTCTTCAATGTTATAATACAATTTTCTTTGGAAAATAATTTTCTTATTTAATTTACAATCTTTTCCACAGTAAATCATTATTTTAATACAAAAAAACAAAAAACAAAACAAATGTAACAAGAATCAACAAAAATTTATCTAAATACACAACAAAAATTGTTCTTCTATATATTTTGTTGAGTTTTTGTTGTAAAATCCTTTCACTCACAATTGGTTTCCACATTTCTTTTTGCAACACAAAAGAGAGACCCTTTTTTGTAGTCAAATGTTAATTTATTTTAATAAGATTCTTTATTTGTTCTCATTCTACTTGCAATAGAAACTTTAAGATACTTTTATTTGCTCTACAGTTTGTCAAATATATATTTGTGTTATCAAAAATATGAAAATGTTAATTTCATTAATGAATTTTAAAGAAAAATTCTTTTATTATCTATTTTTTCTATATATATTTCATTTCAGAAACAGAATAAACAAAAGAAATTTACACACTTTGAAAAGTGTCAAGTAAATGTTTGCAAAAAATGTGTAAACACTGAAAATGTGGAATTTCTCGCCGATTCTTTATTTAATAAATGAATTGTAATTTTTAAGGAATAAGAAAGTGTTCCATGTAAAATTAATGTCTTTAAAATCACTAGTGACCTCATAATTGGATGTATAAAGTTCTTTAAGGTTATGTTTCAAAGGATCGTAACATTTCAATTATTATAAGGACAAATCGTCCTTCTTCCACATAAACTATATTAAATGACAAAAAACAGGAAACCTTAGAATTAAAGTAATTCACAACTTAGTTGGAATATGCGAATTGAAAGCAATATTATTTGAAACTGTTGATCATAAGTATTAAAAGACAATGAAACTGTTCTTAGTATTTTACAAAATCTCAAATTTTTACACTAGTGGCTAGAAAAATAACCGTTTTCATATGTCATAACATTGAAAAAATTAAAATTTGTAAACAAACAAAATGTTTACTTTTAAAAAATCACTGTAATTTTTCTGAAAATAAATTCTAAAAAGAGCATAAACATAAATTTCCACTCCAAAAATGAAGTTTCATGTATTTTTTTAAATATCGTCCCAGTATTTCACTGTAAGTGAAACGTCCTTGGTGACAAATTATAGAATTTTTCTCATTATCATGAAATAAGCGCGGTAGTGCTTTCCTGGACATTTGTGGGGAATATTTAAGGTTTCGTAACAATCCTTTCTCATAGTCATTTTTCACTAAAAATACTCTTCTTTCTACTCTAACGATTACCTTCTTCAACTAGCATGTGAATGGTTTTAAATGGGAACTTTTTTTAATTTTTGTCGCGTGATATGGTATGTAAACCTGATTGTGAAATGCCACAAAGGAAAGTTTTTCTTAACGCATTGACCTTTATTATAATTAAAATGTTCCAATGTTTGAAACTTGACTTTTAAACACTTTTTACATTCAATTACGAGGTCGCTAGTGACTTTAATAACATTAATTTTACAATGAACACTTCCGCATTCCTAAATAATTTGAACTGCCAAAAAATCGCCGAGAAATTTCACATTTTCCAGTGTTTACACATTTTTTGCAAACATTTATTTGACACTTTTCAAAAAGTGTAAATTTCTCTTTTATTACTGTTGTTGTAATCTGTCAATCTATTTTAGTCGTAAACTGGTATAGAAACGATTTATGTACGGAAGTTAACATTTTTCATATTTGTTTGGTGATTGCAAATATATATTTGACAAACTGTATGTAAAATTAACATATGTAAAGAAATTGATTCGAGATACTTTAAAGAGGTTTCACTAATCTGGCTGATTCAACACAAATAAAGAAGAAGGGTTGATTTTTTGTCTGTGTTTTTTACCTTTTCTTTAAATTACCTCTATCTATATGTTCTATTCAAGCGAATCTATTCTAAATAGGTGCAGTATTTTCGATGATTTGGTTTCCCAAATTATAGTTTTCATGTTTTGAATATTTATTCAACTTTGTTTTCAGCAGCAATTGATCCTTGAAAACTTCTGTTTGTAACCTTTTTAATACCCGAGTGTTTTTTGCACTTAAATGCTTTTAAAACGTTATGAATATAAAATTGTGAAATATGTGTATGTAAGTATTCATAAAATGTATGAATTTATAGAATTGTAGGAGATTTTGTAAATTATCTTAAGTATTAAAATATTGAAGAGTTTTTAAATATTTTGAATTAAAATAAATCGTTGGTAGAGTTATTAAGGAGTTATGAGAAATTTCAAACTGTGTCTGGAATTTCATAAATACTCAACAACATACCTGGTGCCTTTGAGTTCAACAGAGAGCTAATGCTTCTTTTCATACATCATATTGTTTGAAACTTAAGCAAAATTTTCTAGTAAATACTATATATCGTATATGTTCTCTTGAGGTGAATTAAAAAAAAAGATTTTTTCTCTAATTTACTATTTCGTGATATATATATCTTGTCTAATAATGACAAGAAATATTAATTTTTATTTCCTTGGAAAATGTAAAAAATAACAATCGCATTAACCTAAGAATTGGCTGTTCAAAACATAAGCAATTTTTAACATTTTGTATATTGGCATCGCATTCTATTCCTCTTTCAGTTTGTCAGTTTACAGTTATTTCTAAAGCATAATTCTTAAAATTAGTTACAGTTCTTTTAAGCCAAAATCTCTAGTTCAAAATAGGTATTGAAATTTAAATAAATGGGCCTATAAATGTCAAATTAGATACATGTACTTCAGACAGTTAAAAAAAATAATTGTTCCAAATTATAAATCGTTTAATATTTAATAGTCTTAAAAGTTTAAAACCTTTACAGGTAAGGGACCTTATATGGTAGCTATAGCATAATGTGCACTGATAATCGGCAAACAAGTAATATGTATTGAGCATAGTTAATATAATAATTGTGCCGAATATCAATAGAAGAATATCAATAGAAGAGTTTTATAAGCTTAGAAACCAGGAATTCCAAGAAGAGACTTTCATGAGAGCTATCTTAAAATATTAACGGATATTAAAAGTTTCGAACTGTTTTCATAGAAATTTTGCAAAATTTTCCGCTGATCCGATTTTGGACGATGATAAAGTATAAAGTAGTTGCAGGTTATGGAGTTTTTGTTAAAAAATTAAAAAGGTTTTTTTTCGAAATTTTGAGTCTATATTACATATTGATCAATATCTTTTTTGCTATTTAACCGATTTGAATTCAGATGCGATAATATTTCAACAGCGGCCAAAGTTTAATAAATTCAGATTTTGATTTTGAATCAAGAATATTATATATATTCTTGATTGCTTCATGGAGTCTAAGATGATTCTTTCTTGGACTTACAAACGGAATGAAAAGGAAAATATATACCCTTTATTACAACATTTGGTGGTAGAGAGTATCAAAATGATTGCGATATGTCAATTCAAAGTCAAAGTCAATTCATGTTTAAACCACGAAGGAAGGACATAAACATTATTTTTGAGTTCCCCAGAAAGAATCTTCTATACTATAAAATCCCTGGAAGTCATTATTTCCTAAAGCTTCCATATAACTTTCATTTTCGAATGTCATTTTAAAGTCCATATATTGGATATGGATGAATTTTACCAGGCTTGGTCTATAATTTCCATTAGTTGTCATTTCAATGTACTAAATCCTTTAGCAGATATCTGAAAATCCCACTCATATTGTTAATTACTATTGTTATTGAATTTGAATTGATTCAGCTTTTATTTTAAAAATTGCACTAATTATTTTGGGCGTAACATTTTTATTCAGACATTATTTTATTACAATTATAAATCTTGTACATTTGTTGTCAGACCGGTTAGAAATATTTGGAAATATAGCAGAGAAAATTTTTGGTTCATTAGCTTTATAGTCCAGTTTCTTAAATTAGGGAAAAGTGGTGACTAACGGTGGTCACAATATATGAAACAATATATCAATATATATACCAAATAAATAATATATTATAGCATATTTTTCGATAACAATTTTTTTAAAATAATGACCGTTTTACTGTGTAAAAGTGAATAACAATTTCAATAAATAATTTCAAAGTATCAATTTACTCTTCTTGATTTCCAGAAATTATGTATCTTTTACTTAATATCATTATTAAATTGCATTAAGAGATATTAAAAACGTCTGGAACTGATAAATTTGAAAATATATTATAGAATTTGTTTATATTGATATGTCACTTTCAATATATATTATATAAGTACATGTGTATATATTAAATTTAGGATCAATAACAATTGTAAAAATAAAGACAACATTTATTAAAGACACACACACGCATACACATACATACATATTAAACATAAAATGCAATGAACCAAAATCATTCTTTTTATCAATAAAACGAGAATAAAACATTTAAATGAAATAAAAAAACATAAATAATAACAAGATAAATATTAACTTAAAATAGGAATAAAATACATTTAAAAGAACAGAAAAAGTAAAACGATCCATTCAGCATCAGCTATAATTCCAGATTTTCCTTAAAAACATTTAACACGAAAAAAAAACGTTATTTTTTAAGCAAATCAACGTATGAATAATCAAAGCTTTCCGTTTTTAAATTATCAAATACATTTGTATTTTTATATGTATTTATGTGTTTATTTTATATCAATTTCATATCAAATCATTTCATACAGCAGAATAGTAAATTTCAACATAAGAAAAAAACAAAAATCTTATCATTATCAACAGTTGACATCACAGAAAAACAGAGATAAGTGGCAAAATCAGTAAATGCGAGCAATATTCATATAAATATATTCCATACATGTACATTATTCATGTATTTGGCATATAACAAGTCGTATTTATTTAATATATATTATTTTTAATTTAACTGTCAAAATATACATTTTGCCTTTTTTCTTTAGTTTCTTCTATACACAAGGTGACACCTTGAGTATATGAATTTGTAAAAACAATAACAAAATATTAGAAGTACACAAATAATGATTATATTTAATAACGGTATATATTGGTAGCAAAAACAATAAAATATATATAGAATCCTTATACATTCATTCATACATTAGTAGAAACGTTATGGATATTCGTAGATAAATTTGCAATTAAAACGACTGACGATAAACCACAAAATATTTCGATGATATTAAAATTGTATGTAAAAACGACCCTTGTTTTTATGTTTGTTCAGTTGGTTAATGTCCTCCTTGGTTACTAAAATTTTCTTAAAATATTCTGCCATAAACATTTTTTACTTTATCGTATTCTTAATATTATCGATCAGTATATCTCATACACTTGTAAGTTCTGAACTTATGTTTTTAATAAATTCCTTTTTAGTTTCAAAACAGCTAAAAACTAAAGGAGAAGTGTACAATGTGTGTAAGTTGTATTAAGGTCTCGTAGAAAATTACCAGCTATTTTACATGTGATACAGTCAGTTCTATAAAATTCCATAAAAGGTAATGATTTTGCATTGGTCCTCGATTGTTGTTCACAGTTTTTAAAAATATTTTTTCGCAGCTTTCTTTTGATATTTTTATCACTTTTAATAGGTGACTTACATTTGTTCTGGGAGCAACAATATGGACTATACGTCCAGTTCTAATCAATATAGAATGCTTATATTTTATGAGTACACTGCAATGAAACCTTCATTCATAATTAAATTTTTGAACGCATATTATTTCTTAAAACATTTTTTTTGGCTGAGCCGAATGTTAAATACCCTCCATCACTTACCTTATTGCATCAGAAAACTAGTTACTCGTTCATCTGATTAAAGAGCATCTATAAAAGGTACAATGAAATATAGTTACATATTTTTGAAAAAACTCATAAATGTTGGTCCCATATGTTGCCATATTAAGAACCTTTTTGAGCCTAGAAGATAATTCCGGATAGTGTGACAACAAGAGATTTATAACTAAATATGGCCCGATAATTGTCAAATTAGATTCATATATTATTAAAAACCTTTTCAGTGAGAGGCTTTAAATGAGAGCTATAGTATAATATGGCCATACGTCGGCCTTACGTCGGTGCCATAGCACAACATGGATCTACTTAAAACAAGAGTTTAATAAGCTTTAAAGGATAATGATACATCAAAATAAATATATGTGACAAATTTCAGGAAATTTTATTTAAAATTGCAAACTATAATAAAAACTGATTTTGGAGCGTATCAAAATTTTACATATTTATTTTTACAAATCTGATTTTGATTATCTTCTGTCGGATGACTTTATTTTATGGTTAAATTCTTTTTAGAAATTTTATAATTTAGAAGAGATTTTTTCGGAATTTAAAGTTTTTCTCATATTATCGGTCTATAATTAATATACGAGTATGGCTAGTTTTAGTTAAAAAACTGCTTAAAACAATAAACAATAATGTGGCCAAGTTTCATCGAGTTTTGGCAATATGCTTCTACTTACAAGCGGTCAGATAGACGGATGCAGCTAAACCGACTCAGATTTTAATTTGATGCAAGTATTCTACATATTTAAATATATAGAATGACCAAAAGATAATAACAATCACTTTTTTTGCAAGCGTTTTCAAAAAACTTGATAAGTCAAAACAGCGTATGAGTTACACAAAAAAATTATATTAAGTATACGCTTGTACCATGACCCCAGACAACTTTAGTAGTAAAACATAAATATTTAAAATTATATTAAAATAATAAATAAATATCAATATTTTGGAAATATTAAAGTTTTTAAATGCAAAACGTATTAGTTTTGTTTTGGAATACTTGAACCTTTCTATTCCGAATTTTATTTAATTTTTTTAAATACTTCACTTTATTGCTGAACAGAAAATTCTTTCTTTTTTACGATTTTTTATGGTTGACACGAAATTGATTCAGAAGTAACAAAAAATTGGCATAACACACCATGAATAAGTTTTTCCAAGTGTATTTAAGTATTTGATTTTTGTTTGTTACATTTCAAATAGATTTTCCGGGAACAAATGGCGATGATTTATATCCGGTTTGTCAAATATGTGTATAAGTATATCATGGAAAGTTCTATCATATATAGAACTTTGGGGTATAAGTTCGGCTAAAAAACATTTACGCCTGAAAGCAATTATAATGCATCGGCTACCTCTACAACAGCAAAACTTTTACAAATTTTCCTGATATTTTGTTCAAAAGAGAGATAAAAATAACTAACTTTATGATAAGAAACAAAGAATAATTTTATCACTAAATCGTTCAATGCAGCGATATGAACAAAATGCTGGTTAAAATTTCAAAGATATCCGGACAAAATTTGATCTTAAAAACGATTTTAGCCAATTTTGCACAAATAAGTCTTATAATTGTCTAAAGAAATATGTTAAGTTGAATAAGAATGGGTCAATTATTTCTCATAGCTTCCACACAATTCCCACTTCCAAACATGACCTAGAATTACGTAAATCAGTTAGTAATATCCTATTAGTATTCTATGTGACCAATATGATTTCTTACATATCATTAGTAACATAATGATGTACTGCACTCTGAAATTATATTAAATTATACGAGGCTTTTTTCTAAGTCAATTATAATCAACAATGTGGTGCAGGATATCACATAATAGAGCAATACCAACTATAACTTTCTTGCTTGTGGTTATTGTATTTAGTCTTAAGATCCTTTTAATCTAAAATTCGTCAGCGGTTTTGTCATAATTGTGTCATAAACAAATATTAATTCAATTTTATTATATCAAAAATAATATGAAAATGCATTTTAAAATATTTTATTTTTTATCTCATTTTCTCATTTAGATTAGTATTATTTTCTTCAACTTTGCTGCGTATAAGCAATATTTGTTATTCACATTAAGTATACTCTTGTATTTAAGTGAATATGTGATTTTTATAATAAATTTTTTTTATCAAATTTCGGTTGATTTTTATGGTTTATCGCTTTATCGTTTTAATTATAATTTCAGTTTAAATAACATGGCAGAATAAAGCAGTAAATACGTTGATAAATGAAAACATCATACTCGCACAAGTATTTTCTATTAATTATTTCATTTTTCATTATTTTCTTCATTTTTGTTTTTGTTTTTGTTAGTTGTAAAGATTGATGTTTACAATCATGTTCCCTTGGAGCTAAATTTTTTTATATTAAATTTATTTAGTTTTTTCTTTATTATTTTTATATTGTTTTTAAGTTTTTTACACTTACTACATAAACCGATGATGAGGGAACCGAAAGACTTGATCCTGAGCCACCTCTAGCACCAAAACCATACGCCTAGTAAATATGTGATTGGAGTTGTTTTTTTTTATATATTTATAAAAATGTTATAAATGTATACAGTAATATAAGTATGTAAGTATATATATAAGATGAATATGTGTTAGTTGGTATGAGAATGTTAATTTTTGTTAGTATTTTTTCAAGTTTAGGTTTTGTGTTAGTATGTTAGTTGAGGGGTGTGTGTGTGTGTTGGTGTAGATTTTAATTTCGTGTTTAAATTTTGTTATAAGGATTTGTTTTTTATTTATAATTTCATTATTACATTTGTATTTATTTAGTTTATTAAGAAGTGGGGTGGAGTAAAAGGAAAAACAGGAAGTGAAATAATACAAAAACAAAATATTAAGATTTTTTTTGGGGTTTTTGTATTTTTTATTAAGGATTCTATTTTTTGGTAGTTTTAGTTAGTAGTAAATTAGTTAGTTTTAAGTACCAAAAACAAAAAAGTTGGAATAAATAACATTATGGTTGTATACGTATGAAGTTTATTTTTTGCCTTTTTTAATTAAATGAAAATAAAAAGTAAATAAAAATAAAAAAATGTAAAATAAAAAAAATCAACAAGAAATTATATACTTTTTTAAATTAAAGTTCTAATTAATTTAACCTTAAAATACCAAAATCTCTTAAAAAATATCATACATTTTTTTTATATTTTAAAGGATTTGGACGGTTTTTCATCGACTTGCGGACATTCTTTTGGATCTGAACTTAATATTTTTTCCTTCATTAAGTGAAATACTTTGAAGTTTAGCAATATATTAGAGTGGATTCCAGTATAACATAATTTTTTTTTAAATCCCATAATTCTTTAAACACCTAAAGCTGTTAATGAATCAAAAAATAACTTGAGATGATTTTTTTAAACACCGGACTTTAATTCTTTTTTACAGGAAGACATACATGAATTTTTGTAAAAATAAATCTGTAAGTTTTGACTGGCTGTTACATTTTATGCTGGAAAACTGAAGCATTACAAAGAAGTAAGTGGAACAATTTTTAAACCTGGGTTTAAAAACTTTGAAGATTAACATTTTAAACTGAATTAAAAGCTTTAACATTTCTTTCTAAATACATGTCTATTAAGAGAAAATTTACTACGAAGTTTCAATTTAAAGATAATTAACGGTAATTTTCTCTAAGAACGAATTCATAACAAATTTTCTGTAAAGAGAAAATTTAGTATTTTAAGAAATTCAATAATGAATTTTATATTTAAGTAAAATTCACAATAAATTTTTTTATTAGAGAAAATTCATAATAAATTTTCAAATCAGAAAAAAAAATAATTCTAAATTTTCTATATAGAAAACTTAGAATAATTTTTTCCATTTAAACAAATTTCACAATAAATTTTCTAATACCAGAAAATTCACAATAAATTTTCTAATTGAAAAAAAACGAGATGGTCAAATTTTGAGGATTACTGACCAGATAGGGATCTGTTCTACTTAAGATAAAATAAAAGAGCTCTAAACATGTGAAATTTCATTAAGATATTTTTGATGATTTCAAAATTTTCAAATTATTTGCTAATAAATACGTTGAACGTATTGTGTAGCTGTGTGGAATTATTGCTCAGGTTTCTGTAAGTACATGGGAAAATACAATTTTAGATATAAGATTATTTCAAAATTATTTATTATTGAACTGGATATAAATATTGTTCTCGATCTGTCTATATTATATATTTGAGCAACACGTTTGGATATATATTTCTACTGCAAATTTTTTTTATATCGAATGAGATACAGAACTTTTGTAAATGGTTAATTGTATATCTGAGGTACTCTAATTTGCACTGCGCCCAAAGAGCTTCTAAAGTACAGTGGTCTCAAAACGCTTTCTTGAAAATGATTATGTATCTTTGGAAAACATGCATATTCTAAAGTAGTTTTTTAATTGAATTGGAGAAAGGTTATGTGGGTCCAAAGGTCGGGCAGATAAACTCCAAAGTTGGCCATCTGGGGTACGACGATTTTTTAAAAAAATGCTGAAAGTTTATTTATGATTTGATTTAAAAAATATTTTACATACACATAGCCCTTCTAATTCTCTACAAAATACTTATATGTGTGGGATATCTCTTAGAGTTTAAGATGTATTGGATTATTTTTTCTTTTTAAACTTTGTGGGTTCCATTGAGTTCCAAAAGAAGTTCTAAAATATTATGTGGTTTCTGTACAAAATTCTAAATTATTTGTTTCCAAGAACAATATGGATTAAATATAAAGTTATAATATTTTGAATTTCGGCTAAAATTATTAGCCAGCTACTCAAGAAATCTATAATGGTCAAAACCCCTTTTAACGGCAGGGTGGGTATTTTGGATTGAAAAGCTGAGTATATTTTTATTAACCGGTATTAGGGCAATCTTGTCCATATTATTCAAATTTCATAATAATATCTTAATTTGTATAGGTTCAGTTAATGTCAATTTTTTTAATTTTTGACAAATTTATTTATTTCAATTTATTAAAGTACTTTATTATATACGTATTATTATTTTTCAAGTAATTGCATTTCCAACGATATCAAACACTTTCATAAATATTTTTTTAAAAGTTCGTTAAAAAGATATTCAATAGTTGCAAGATTTTGTCAAAAAAAGCGTTTTGTGACCACTGTGCATAACTACAATGCTACACTTCTCTTAAATTTTTATGTTAAATTTCATGTAAATTCTTTAAGCCGATCAAAAGTTCCAGATTCATTTTGAAAAAATCTATTATGACCTACTGTATCTTATCGATCACTATGCTCGATCTTGATCCTAGAACTGTTTTTGTACTATAATAGATTATAAACATACAAAGATTTTTACAAATTCCTCAGAAAAAACTTAAAAAATCATCAACTCGAGGGTGATGATTGATCAGTTACCTTTAAGTAGCCTGGATTTGCCTGCTTAAAATTTCCGAGTACTGTATTCAGAGTAACTTAAAAATGTATTCTACGTTTAAATTTTCCTCATCATCTCTTTTCTCCTACAAAAAATTATAAATATATTTTCTCTACCACTCAGTTTAAATCCCTTTAAATTGGTTTACTACTGACAGAGAAATAATATTTTCAATTATATAAATCCCTCATGAATTAAAAAACGCCAATAAAAAGTAAAATTTATTAATTTGAAATAAAAATGTTATTAAAAGAAATTGTTTTATTAAAAATTAAAAAAAATGAAAATAAATAAAAATTGAATATAAAAAAGCGTTATAAAATAACAAAATGAATAAGAAAAGAAATCAAATAAAATAAAAAATCAAGAATGAAATGATAAACACACCATCATCATCTTCATCATCATCATCGTCATCATCAATAAATAAATAACGTGTGAATTACAAAAATAAAATGAAAACGAACAACAGCAACAACAGAAAAATGACAACTTACCGTAGGTGGCGATAGATTTATTGTTGAGCCACGTCTCTCTTGTGGACCAATACTCGAATGACGTCGTGTTGGCAAACCACTACCGGGTGTACCACCCGGCGATGAAGCACACGATGGTGCAATACGTATTTTTGGTGTCATTAGTGTATTGTCTGATAGACGACGATTGGGAAATGCATTTGCCACACGTAGAAAATTACTATCCGGCGATGAAGGTGAACAGCCAAACCACCAACCACCCAACATACCAGAGCCTAAAGAAAACAACAACAATAACAACAGCAATAAACGTATTAAATATTTTTTTTAAATTAATAAATAAACAAATAAACGAACACATCGTTGTGGTAAATTGAAAGATAAATTTTATGGTAAAAATGTGGTGATAAATAATGGATGGATGAATGGAAGTAGTGATGCTTTTGTTCGTAGTGAATATTGAGAAGTGAATATAATTTCAAAAGTTGCGGTTACAGATATTTTTCTTTAAGTGTAAAATAATTTCTTGAGGAAATGTTTTTCATATAGAGTTCTGTATTACATTTTAAGTTTGGGAGTTTGGATTAAAATGAGGTTCCATGCATGGAGTTATAAGTGTACAAAATGAGTTTCGTCGAATATTAAATTTTTTTAACCGCGTGCCAAATTTTTGTTTCTCATTCAATTTCATAAACCACCATTTTATAGCTCCTGATAGGATCTTATCTGTTTCATACATTAAAATGTTGATATATCATTCTGACAGATCTTTGAATCTGTCTGCATATATGTCAAACGTCTGGCAAACAATTCATTCTTATTCCTATTTATCTCTCGTCTATTACTCCAAACCCATCCTATGCTAATAGCATACCTAAGCCTCTATAGATGTTGTCAATTCTAATATGCCATGGAATACTAATTATAATCTGTAGACTTTTATTTCGTGTCTTCTGTATAATATCTATGCTCGTTCGATAAGAAGATCTATATTATTGGATAACAAACGGTTTATAACTTTAATACTAACTAATGGATAATGAAGAGAAATTGGTGGTCTGTTTCCTCTTCTCCATCCATTTGTACGTAGATAACATGCTTACTTTTAGGTTCATTTAATTTTTTCCCTAACCTTTCAATAAATGACCAGAGTAAGAGAATCTGAGTTAGTGTCATCGTGTGTACTGTATCCGTATCTTCAGCAAATTTTAAAATTGTCTTATCATCACATAAGTGCAAATCAGACGTTTATATTAAGTAAAGAGTTACAGAACACTACAATGGAGAACACCACATTTGATACGGAATTCTCCAATTATAAATTTGTTACATTTTACATCTAAAATAAAATATTTTAGGCTTTTGCAACATCTAAAAATATTGCCGAACGTTACATTTTTAATTCAAAGATTTTGTAATCTCTCCAGTAAAATGGTTTACTTGTTTAATAATTCCGTATGTTTTTGGAAAACTGATCTGATGTACTGGGATGATATCATTTAAGTAATTTTATAATTTTTCAGGAGTTTCTGTTGGTCGAAAAACTTTACTATAATAATCCACTAATGAGTAATGTTTCGCTCTTAATATCACATCTAAATACCGTCAGAATTTCCTAATGGAGTTTGTGTCTCTAATAGTGGCTAAATATTCTTCCATAATATAAAGTTTTTGTATTTGTTACTAGTAATAATTTAAAATATTCCTTATTATGATGATCATCTATTAACTAATATTTCATCAGTTTCTTCTCAATAATCTTTTCAGACATTGCAGCTTCCCTAATCGGAATTTGATGAGTGAATGAAACCCTTTCGAACAGATTTGGATTTGGAATGTTCAAGAGCATGTTAACATTTTCCTCACAAAGAAATTCACAATTCGTGTGGAAATGACTACCAATATATTTTCTATACTTTAACCAATTAATTCCATTAAAAAAGTTCGTATTTTATATTAAATCCTCCATAATACTTTAATATCTATTATATTAAGGTATTATGGAGTAAATGGTCAGAAGATAAATCATTTTAGATTTACGTTGGTACTTCATTTCGATTAGTATTTTTGGATAAGGCAAAATCATTGAGATCCAGAATTTCTCTTTATAGCAGACAAATGCTAAGAAACGATCCTTTCTTATTCATTGAGAACATCGATGACAATTAATCAAACATAGAGTCAATTTTCAGAATGACATTCGAAAAGAATGGAAGTGGTCTGAAGAGAATCCATCTTAATTTTTTTCTAATTAGTATAACAGTACCACCATGTATCTACAAATTACGTATTTTTGTTGCATTCCAAAAATATGCCCTAAAATAACTCATTTCTTCTTAAGAGGATTTAAATCATTTGGTTTTTAACGCTCTTGAAAGCTTTTGTAGTATGTTCTGTATGAATGTTGTGACGTTATTAATGTGTGAAATATTAGAAAACATAACGATAATGAGGATTTGTTTATAAAACGCTTATTTTAGCTGTTTAGAAATAAACAAAATGTTGGCTTCATTTTATGAATTTTAAGGAAATTTAAAATTGTTAAATTGTAACAAAATTGAAAATGTGAACATTGTGAAGTTAAATTTCAAAGTTTGATAAAAAGTGGTCTTCTTCGAGAGAGCCTGGACTTAGCCTTACAAGATTTTTGACTACAATTTTCACAAATATTACAACATTTAGTGTAAAGAAACCTTTCGGAAAAAATATTAATTTCATATATGATTTTAGGAAACGAAACTTAGACCAAAACTTAAAATTTGTATTTGATTCAATTTTTAAATTGTTTTATTTTAGTTTTAGACAGTTTAGAGTTATTGACCTCAATTTTTTATTTAATAAATAATTTTCCTTTTTAATAAAAAAAAATTAACAAAATCGGGATAATACTTTTGGACATATATTAAAAAAGCTGACTTAAGATCTTGCAAAATTTTTTAAGTTAAAAATTGAAAAGTAAAAAAAACTAAAAATGACTAAAGAATTTGATGTCAATTTCTCATAAAATCCATTCAGCCGATCAAAATTTACAGATTTATTAAGAAAATGTATTCTGCCCCACTGTAGTATGTCTTCAACAGATTTAATACACATACTTTATGTAACTTTAAATGATTCTTTGGAAGAGGAAAGTCTCACTTGTGGTGGTACGTATGAAATTCTATTGAAATAATTAAAATATTAAGTATACGCATTCGTTTCCGGCCATAGTCTATAGTCAGGAGAAGTAAGATTGTTAAAGACGGTGAAGCCCGACTTTGTAATACCTAACATCACAATGTTGGTTATAAATAGTAGTTATGAAAAACTAATGAATGACCCTCGTATAATTTAATTTTTTATTTATTCTTAACTGTGCAGTACAGTATTCTTACACAAACATTTATGTGAAATGTATACGTTTTCAAATAAATTTTGCTGAAGTGTTATATGAGATCTAGAAGAAATATTAACCGACCCTCATATAATTTTGCTTATATTTATCTCAATTTGACTTGTTATTATTACAATTCCAATTTATATATTAGATTTATTATGAGATATTTGGAAGAGTGTTTCTATGGATCCTATGAGAAATAATGGACTGACATTTTCATATTTTGACACATCGTTTTAGGACATTATAGGACTTGTGCTAAATTTTAATCGCTTAACATTTAGGACCTTCGTGATCTTAAAAAACCAATCCCGGGAGGGAAATTTATATGAAAGGTACTTGAAATATTAGGCCGAATATGATCAATTCAACAAGCTTCGTCCTTATGCTGAAAGCAAATCAGAAAATTATTCTGACTCGAAGGGTATACTTAAAGGTGGGGTAACGCCAATTTTTCTGCATTTTTTTGCATATTACAAACATCAAACATCAGGGTATTATTAAAATGAAAGAATTGGAAAAAGACTATAAAAATGTTTCTTATGTAAATTATAGTTTGTATGGGATCCATATTAATTTTACTTTCATTAAGATGAAGACAGTCTATCAGATGGACAAATGCCGTTAAAGGCATTCAGATTTTGAGTCGAACCGTATACCTTAAAGTGGTGGCAGCACTATTTCTTACTATTTTTTACACCCATGAATATACGCACAAGTGCATACAATGAATAATACTCTGTGAATAATTAAATTCGATTCCAGTGGATCTATAAAAAATTAAAATGCGAAAAAACGTCGCATTTTTTTATTTAAAATAAAAATGTGAAATAAGAGAGAGATGATAAAACAAAAAAAATGAGATTTATTATTCATTTCATTTTTAAATATGAGTGCGAAAGTGTATGAATAAAGGTCATTTGGTTTTAAATAATTGAAATATTTTAATGCAAAAAAACCACACACACATACATCTGAATATTTATAGTTTAAGTCACATAATATAACAAATGGTGAAATATTTAATAAAATACATAAATAATATATTTTTTTTTAATTTATAATTTATATTTGGAAGTTGTAATCACAAATCGTAAGTATTAACAATAAATGGGGCTATTAGGGGAGGGTATATAATATCGGCTATATTTTCTACTATGGACTTCTTTTTAGTCCCTAATTTGGGGTAGTGTATAAAGTCATATATAAAAACAAGTTCTTACTTTTGCTAATAGACTAGATTGTAGTATTTGTAATACTCGTACCAGTTTATATTCTTTTTTGTAGATTAGTTTATAGTCTCGTCTATAGATCAGTATATCGACTATATATACTCTTCTCTATAGACTAGATTTTATGATAGTCTATATACTATATTCTTATCTATAGACAAGTTTATAGTCTCATGTAGAAAAGTACATTATTTTTCTCATGTAGACCAATCCTTAAACTCGTCTATAGACTATTTTGTCCCGTCTTTATATCGGTTTATATTCTCATTTATAGACTATTTAGTTTATATTTAGTCTATATTCTCGTCTGTAGACTAGTTTATATTCTCGTCTAAAGACTAGTTTATAGTCTCTTTTACAGATCAGTTTATATTAGCTTCCGAGACTATATTTCATCTAACTATTATATAAAATATTTTTCTCCAACATAATTCTCAACTTCCTAATATCAACTAAAATATATATTAATCTGCATTTGTATGTTAAAATTTGCTATTAAACTCATCAGTTAATGTGTATAACCTTGAATTTTATAAAAAATTTTTTTTGTTTGTCATTTTTTATGACAAGTTGACAGATAAATGTTTTACCTACATGTTTACATCTATTTATGTTCTTTGTATTTGTAACTTAGAGTTCAGTTGTTATGTGGTTTCTATGTACTCAAGTACACATGCAAATAAATCTCATAAACATATACATACATACATACATACATACATACATACATACATACATACATACATACATACATATATACATATATACATACATACGTACATACATACACTCTAATAAAACACATTCAAAAGTTTAAAGTTCTTTTTTTGTGGATCTTGTATATGTTATCTCACTCTTTGTTGTAGTTGTTATTGTCGTTGGAAAGTGCAATAAAAGTGTATTTTATATGTACCGTTATATCGTTCAGCACATTCTTGCTTATTAGAGTTAGAACATTAAGATGGTTGGTTGATAAAACACACAAATACTCACACAGTTTAGATTACAAAACAGGGTAAATTACTCAAGAGAATTATTTCAGTTAAATTGGTATTACTTAAGCTATAATTTAAAAAGAAATTGCAAAATAGACTGTATATGGAAATGTATTCTTATTCTTCAATATTAAGGGTGGTAACTGAAGGTATATTAAATTTATTCCCGGTGTGAAATAAACAGAAACTGTTTGATACAAACATAAAACATGTTATATTCTAAATTGATCTAGAATTTATTCTTTGAATCTTCCTTTTATTTGTTATTTTGGTAAAACAATTTTGGGATTTAAAATCAATAAAATCGATCGAAAAATGAAGAATTATGAAACGATATAAACAAGATAAAAAATAATTAATATATAAATAAATCAACTACAAACTAGACTATGGACTAGTGAAAATTTAAATTAGCAAATGATTTATTAACTGGACTATAGACATGACTATAAATTATTCTATAGACACGATCTAAAGACGAGACTATAAACAGGTCAAAAAACGAGGCCATAAATAAGTCTGTAGACGAGACTATAAATAAATGTATAAGCGAGACTTTAAACTAGTTTATAGCCGAGACTATAAACTACTTTATATCGATGACTATAAACTATATTCTAATCTATAGACGAAATTATAAGCAAGTCTATAGTCGTGATTATAAACTAGTCTATAGGTTAATAAAATATAATAACAAGCCTATTAACATGACTTTTAACTAGTCTTAAGACGATAATTTAGGCGATACTATAAACTATTTTGTAGAAGAGAAAATAAACTAATCTATTAATGAGACTACATATCAGACTTTAGACAAGAATACCGAAAAGACTGTGAACAGGTCTATAGATGAAATCAAAAAGAATTCTTTAAACGAAACAACTAACCAGTCTATAGACGAGATCATAAACAAATCTTTAGATGAGACTATATACAAGTCTCTAGACTAGAAACAATCCAATATACGGGAACTATAAACTAGTTATAGTCAAGACTTTTAACCAGTCTACGGAAGATATTATTAACCAGTCTATAGAAAAGACTATAAGGTAGTCTGTAAAAGAGACTTGTTAATAGACTAGACTTTAAACTATTCTAAAGACTTTTAGTGTGTTTAAGTAAGATAAGACTATAAATTAGTCTAGAGTCTATAAAATTGAATATAACTTTAACTATATTTTAATCTATAGATGAGACTATAAAATAGTCTATAGACTATACTGTAAACTAGTCTATAGACGAGACAATTAACAGTGTATAGAAGAGACTGTAGACTAGTTTATTGAAGAGACTTGTAATTAGTTTACTAACGAGACTATAAAATAGTCTTTAGGCGATACTACAAAGTAGTCTGTATAGTCTTTTCGAAACTGTTATACAAACTAGTTTATTTTTTCCATAATCATTTTAGAATTTTTAGACCAAAATTATCAAATATTGTTTCCTTTTTTTTGATTAAGTAAGACACAAGTTACGATTTATGCCCCTTATTGTAAATTTTACAAATATGATTACTTTGCACATCTTTTTACAAATTTGAAAATAAGAAATTCCAAAAAATTTTCGATATTGACATTTATGTTTTTTTATTTACTTGTTCCAAAAATACCAAAATTATACTTAAATCAGATTTTTTGTTGTGTTTTTTAAAAACTAACAAAAAATTGCTTGAAAACTTATTTATTTATAACAAAATGCAATAAATTTAAATTAAAAACTTTCGATGAGTACAAAATTTACTTTTTTGTAACTGAAATAAATAAATTCATCATTCACTTTTGAAAATCTTTTTTTGCGAAATAAAAAAAAAATAATAAATATAAGTTCCTTTAAGACTCTGTTTATCACAAAATTGTTTATTCACATAATACAAACATACATATATCAAATAAATTTATTTGCTGCCTTAACTTTTAATATTAATGTCAAAAGGTCATAATTTTTCATTAAAAATTATGTGTTTGAAGTTTTTGAACTTTGTTTTTTCTCCTTTTTTATTTTTATAAATATTTTATTAATGTCTTTTTTAACTTTTTGTTTAGTAAATTGTCATTTAATAAAATTTATGGTCAACATTTCATACAACAACTCTCAAAAACATATGAGTTTTAAAATACTCAGGTATATTTATGGGATTTGCCAAAAAAGCCCACATAATGCAAAAGTCAAATTACCGTTTTTTTATAATTTATAACATTATTTAAAGAACCAACAACATAAAAAAAGATTTAATATTTTCTTTATTTTTAAATCAAGAGTCCACGTTGTTTCTAATAGAAATGGAAATAAAAACATAATAAAATATTCAAAATTATTATATATAATAATCTTTATTACAGAATGTGTTTTATCTAAAACTATGTAGTTTAAAATAATAATATAATCCAAATTACTTAATATGAATAATATGCTCTGTGCAACATACAAAAGTTGCTAAGGCGACTTGTATGTGTGTATATACCACAGTTTTCACTTTAGTACAAATTTTTAAATTTTATGAAATGAAACAAAATCAATTTATATTATAAAGAATGATGAATGAAAGATTTCTTATTATAGTCAAAATATATATTAGATACACAATTTTTGAGTCTACAAAATAGTATTTAAACAAGAATATAAAATAGTCTACGGAGCAAATTATAAACTACTTAATAGAGGAGACTATAAATTAATCTTAAGTGGTAACTTTAAACAAGTCTTTAAAGGACACTTTAAACTAACCTATAAAGGAGACCTTAGACTAGTCTACAGAGAAGACCTAGTATACGATACTATAAATTAGTCGTCTGTAGATACTATAAATATAAGTCATTTATAGTCGTCTATAGACGATACTATAAACTAGTCGTCTATAGACGATACTATATACTAGTGTATACAATCGTCTATAGACGATACTATATACTAATCGTCTACGATCCTTTTTAATGTCTATATACTAGACTACTATTTACTTCATAACTTCTTCATCTTCTTCGTCATTTAACGATCCTTTGGAACTGTACACAAGGATACTGAATCGCAAGATCAGAAAACCAAGCTAAGCTACGTCTATTGCATGAGAATCTTTTCTCTGTTTCTACTCCATCTGAAGGTTTACATTTATATCTTTTATAAATGAAATTATTGTCTCCCAAATTTATTTGCTTTCAATACTTAAGATGACTATGTTGTGGACTTTTAGCTCTTTATCAACTACTTCTTCTGTCCCTTTTTTGATCATGAAATGTAAAGTTATCTAACTGAAATCTGTAGAGGTAGTTCCTTGTGGCATATTTCCCACCAATTTTGTTAATGTTCTATATAAGGAAAATACCCGCAGAACTGATAGTCTATAAATAGTTCTTAATTTTAATAATGTAGACTTCGTTTTTAAAGTTAACAATCATATAGGGGCCGCATAAAGAATTACGGAGTTTATTACGTTGGATATTAATTTTCTCTTTTGTTGGGTAGGGCTCCCTACATTTGGTATCATGCGTTCGAGCATATAACTCATCCGATTTTATTTTTCTAATTTCAAGGGCTTTATGACCAAGTTCACCTGTGAACTTACAATTTCTAAGACGCTTTGTGTTCGATTCGTTAACTTCGGTGACACTTAGCTGAGTATTGAGATTTTCACAAATATCAAATATTGTGTGATCTCGTCTAGATCCTTACACTCAATCATTATCTCCGGGCTATGTTTTATTGATTGTTAAGTACTACTTTTGTCAGTGGCTTCCATTTCCAATAGGAGATCTGTGTTCTTCTTATGCGCGAAACGTTTTCTCCGAAATGCTTTAGGATTGGATTTGACTTCATGTATTTCTATATGTTCGCATAGTTCGACACGTCACTCGTGAAAATATTCTTGACGTCTTTTCATTACTTTCTTAAGGATTTTTTTCTGGAGTTGTCAATCGTTCTCGTTTTAACCTTTTGGCTTTCTGAAGTTTAATTAAATGACCTTCAGAATCCATACTCCTTTTTTGATCCTTTTTAGGTAGATTCAATTTTGATGTGTTGATATATCGTTTTCTCTGGCATGTGGGCGTTTTTACTGCAATGATAGTCATATCTAACTTTATTGCCTTTGCCTACTCCTCAATGGCGTGGTGGACATTAGTCTTCCTATTTATTATCTATTTTATCTATAAAGTCTCCCAACTATATAAAATGGGTGTTCTCGGAGTCAATTTCGTTGGTTGTCATACCTCTTGGTTTGAATTTTAAGATTTTGTCAGAGATCAGTCTGTATCTGTTTTTTAGCTTAAATAATGCCATCATTTTAGAACAGATCTTCAAATGTTATTTGGAATATAATTTGTATTAATGTCAATAAAACGTTCACAATGCTGCAGTAATAAATTTAAGCTTTTCGGGGCTTAAAGTCGGGGGTCTAGTTTTCCAAAAATCTGCCCGTTGGAAACATCTGCACAAACGCATAATACCCCAACAATGTCTGGTGGTGAAGAGTATAAAAATTTATAAAAAGTACTACTACTACAAAATGGTGAATATGACATTTTGTTGTGGTGTTAGAAAGTACCTTTTATAGAGACTTATACCTGTTTTTAGTGAGACCTAATCACTGTACTGCTAAATCTAAAACACAGTCAGAAATATAATAAATGTTTTGCTTTTCTCAAATTTTGTATTAATAATTTTTATACTTTTATTATAATTGAATAATAAAATTTTATATTAAGTAATAATTTATACATATGTATGTGTGTACATACAAATATATGTAAATTTGTATGTATATTAATAAAGTTTTATCATAAGTGTTTTTCTTTAGTATATTTTTTTGTATATTTACTTTGTATTATCATTAATTAAAGGAAAAAGATCCTCAAGCGTTTTAGTACCAAAACACTAAAAGATTTATTAATTTACAAGTATTTTGAAAATGTAAATATTATAAAAATTAAAATTAATTAAATTTTACAAAATAAATAAAATAAATGTTTAGTTTAAAGCATTTTTGAAAAAAAAAAATCAATCCAAAAAAAGTTTTCCTCAAGGGAAGAATGCAAATGTAGACGTTAATACAAAATATCTCAACCATTTTGATTGTATATTTTTATTTAAATATTATTCAATTTATATTTATTGTTATTTTTCCATCAATTGACAAAATATGAGATGCGGGAAAAATGGAAAAAGCAGAAAAGCAAAAAGAAAAACTGTAGAAAGTGAAAGAGTGAAATGGAAAACTTACCACCAGAATTTTTTCTTGCCATATCCTCAGCACTGGATGTTTTACGTTGATCAATTCGTAAATTGGGTATATTGAATGGTGGTATTACATTCATGTTATCCGTTGAATACTGATGTCTTAAGGTGCGATGACGTTCAGGTGATGACATTGATATGTTCTCCATTTTCAAGCGATTGCGTTGTTGTCGGTCAATATTTTCCAAAAATGCTTGTATTGCCTTTAAAATGTTAATATAATTTGATTGTTAATAGGGATGTTCATATAAAAGGATTTCCAAATTTGGGTGTACAAAAAATGTGTATTTGTATCCAACTATTTTAAATACTCTTGAATGTTATAAATAAAGCAGATTGTGCAAATGTTTGTTATCGGCAGAAAAAATAGTCCTAACATCAGTCGACTTAGAATCATGTCCTAAATCAATCGAATCGTCTGTCTGACTTCCATAGTTAAGACAGATATATGAAATTTTGCACGAATTGAAATTAGATATGATCGGTTCATTATTTGATTCGGTTCCCATCCAAATGCCTCCTCGGAATAGGGGTTTTAGCCCATAACATTTTTAAATATCAAACAATCTTAACCATTGTTACCAATATAAAAATTAGCCTTATGATATTCTAAACGATATATACGAAGATCGGTATATTATTTTTCATATGCTTTAGAAAAAAAATCTTTTAAAACGCATAAATTTTACCTAAATATCAGTTACTATCAACAAAATTATACGAGGGTCATTCATACTTTTGTTATATTTTTATCAAAATCCATATATATAGAATATGAACATGTGTGAGTTATATCCAACAATTATTAAGTATACGACAGGGGTACCAAAATTTCATATAATGAAATTTTTTGGATATTTTTGATTTGTTGGATGGAGTAAATTAAACATAATATAGCAGAGGAGTATAGCAGTTTGTAGGATGTTAAGACCCAATAGAAACTCACGATTAGAGTTATAAGGATACAAAATTGGTTCATGTCCGTGCTGATACGTATATGAAATATATACACGAAAAAAGTAACAGAAATAAGGTTATTTAAAACTTTATATTTCTGAAGATTTGTTATTATATTTGTTTGTGCGAAAAATTTTATATAATTTAATTTTCTTATTTATTCTTAAGTGTGTGATACATTATATATGGGAAAAAATACCACGATCCTCGCATAACTTAGCACGTGGTTTTAGAATCTTTTGCGAAATTTCTTTAAAAACGCGTTATGTTTAGTACTTTTGTGTGCTTAAAACCTCATTCTGAATTACACAAGAAATGTGAATATTAAAACTTTCTTAAAGGTTTGTGCTCATTTAAATGAACTTGAAAACTCCTCAGCTTAGGACACTTAAAATTTGATCACAAAAGTGCTAAAATTTCAAAAGCTATTGAATTATATTATTATATATTATATACCAGCGTCACCGTTGAGATTTTTTTCTTTAGGTATTAAATAAAAAATATTTGCTTTGTATGGGGGCAACTTCTTCCCCTGATTCTATCCATCCTATATTTTGCCCAGTAAAACAGTTCCTTAAGGAAGTGATTGGACCAAATTTGAAAAATTCTCGCTATTATAGCTCTTCAGATATTTGATAATCAATATTTGATTTGAATGGGGGATACCCTATTCCCGGCTCTATTATAGCCTATGTTGCTCTCGGGTTTATCGGCATCAATTTTTGAATATTTTCTTTCTATTTAAATTTTAATTTTTTCAGAAAATGTAAATTATATAAAAGGGGACAAAAAGGGGAAATTCGCATAAGTACACAAAAAGCCATATGTAGTTGAAAAAGTCGGACTAAAGTCGAACCAACCGTAACGTAGCGTGGGACGTGACAGACAACCAGAGAGACAGACATACAAACTGTTTCATCTGTTTAAGATTTATTAGAAAATACTGTATCAAATTTTACGAAGATCATTCCTTACTTTATCTTTTCGGAAAGGTTTCTTCAAGGTTTACATAACTCTAATTTAATCTTTTGTATATCTTTTGTACATAACTATGAATATCCCTATTATCATTATTATGATGTGTTAATGTGAAACAAGTGTTAATTTATGACTTTATGTATATGATAGAAATGTATAATATCCATTGCTCCATCGGGTATTATAGACGTATATGTGTATCTTCTCCATTTCAGTTTTGTATATGTGTGAATATATATGTTTGCATTTGTGTCTGTGTAACTGAATAAATAAGCAACAAAATATTATATTTTCATATAACCAATCAACCAACCAACCTCGAGTAAAAGACAATATTGTTCCAATGATAAATGTGGATTTATAGTATGCGGTATCAGTAGAGGCAAAACATTATTGGCAATTGCTTCCGTTGTTAAATTATACGAAACATCAAAGAACATTCGCTGATAAATACCTGAAATATATTTAAAAAAAATTGAAAATTGTATTTATTTTGTAAATTTCTTTACTTGAAGCAAATTAAATTTTTTATTAATGATGTTAATGTGAGAATATTGCAAATGATGCACGTTGTAGAGGAGTGTGCGTGGTGAGAAAAAATTTTGTGGAAGAAAATTATACTTACGCACAGAACGCATAATTAAATCTGGATCTGGTATTTCCACACCAGCAAGTATTGTTAATATTTCTTCGGTAACCTTGAAATAAGAAACGTGTGCAAAAATTTTATTAATATTAATGATAAAAGGACGATAACCATAATGGAGGACAATTAAAATTATTTACATAAAAAATGAGGTTATCAAATGTATTTAACCCTTTGACGACCATAGGCAAGTATGCTTGCTTTATATATTTTTCCAGGTAACAGATAAATCAATACACTTTTAGAAAAGAGGATTGAGTACCAGTCTCAATCTGGTTCCAGCTGTACTCTATGAGGATCCAAGTTTAAATGTGGCTGCTACAGGGAAAAATAGGGCAAATGGATGGGCGTCAATTATGTTTTGGATTTAGTTTTTGTCTATAAAAAATGGGAATCCCCGAATTGTAACATATGTAAGTTTTTGGTAGTTTTTATTTGAAATTTCGAAAATATAAATCAGTTTTTTATAAAAAATTGTATGGATCAGCACTAAATCATCATTTTCTCTTAAGACGAGAGCTAAGTGAACAAATTTTACTTTGCGACTCTAGTGATGGCGATAAAAAGACTTTACAAACGTTAAGTAAAGAAGACTTAAAAAGCATAAGTCGATGCGCTTGGAATTGTATATGAAAAAGATGCAATAAGACCAGCATTATATCACCTAAAAACATTTTGTTTTATGCATAAAAATAGATGGACCATCCATATGTCTAACTTTCCTAAATTTTATTGACCCAACTGAGGTAATTAAGGTCAAGCGTCGTGTTGCTTAAGTTAATAAAATAGATATTAATTGGCCACCTGATTATACAGCACTATAATAAAGGAATGGGTGACATAGATCTAATGGATTAAAATAAAGTATATTACAAGTACGATCGAAGGAGTAGGTGGCGTTTAAATTATGTGTATAAAACTTATAAAAACTTATATTGGCAAGTAGTTCCTCAGTTAACGTTACGTCAATTGAATTTCGAGCCAATTGAGGATTAGCCAAAAATAAGTGCTTCAATGCAAGAAAATGTGGATTATAATTGTCAAGCGATATGGTGGCCACGTCATTACGTCACAGATAAGAAACAAAAATTTTAATCGCTTCAATCGAAAATGTTTGGTCGTCAAAGTGTAAATGAATCATAAGTAGAGTAACATTTTAATGTTTAATTGGTCTTTAGTAAAAGTTTCAAACTTACCTCCGGTTTATCCATTCTATCCATAAGACTTTCAACACAAATCAAAACATTTTGTACAATTTTCGGATCGGTGAGATTTTTTTCAAATACAGACTTAACTTTTGGCAAAACCATGCGTTTAATTGACGCTTCTGTAATATTGTCATAAACATTTGTAACCGCAACTACAGCAGCATTCTAAAATGTAAATGAGAAAAGGACATAAAATTCAAATTCGAAACTCTGTATTATAAAGTAAAATAATTAAAAAAATAACTAAAATTATAAAAACACAATTATATGTCTGTTACCAAACTCCACTTTAACTCAGACTTTTCGTCTTAATTCAAGTTATAAATTTAGTACAAAACAAGTAAGAATGTTATAATCGGCTATGCCAAATCTTTTATATCCTTCACCACAATGGGTGTAAGTAAATACCTTATGTATCGTACATACACACTTACACACATGTATAAATGTATACAATAATTAAACGTTCTTCTTAAATACAAAACAGGAACACTTAATGAGTCACAAAATTGGTCATATTTTTTACTATTTCTTCTTTTTCTACTGAACCGATTTTAATAATTTTTTAAAATTATAATGAAATACACATAACTTTTCGAATTTTCTAATTGACACGTTTTAAAAAACTCTTTGCTTGGACTTGGAGGTTTCCTCAGTATCAATCAATATCTTTTAATATACTGAACCGATTTTACTGGTTTTATATAGGAAATCTTTTTACACTATAGTAAAGATTCAGGCCAAATTTCACTGAGCTCTGTCAATTATTGTGAATGTAGGTCTATAACAGACAGATGACGGATCGATAGACAGACTCAGATTTTGATCTGATGCAAGAATATACATACATTAAGGGATTTGAGCTGAATCGTTTTCAGCGTTATACACGCTTAGTTCACCCTCTTTACCACTTATGGTGGTGGAGGGTATTAAAACAGATTTAAAAATATGTAAAACAAGTAAAAAAATCAATAATCCTTTATGTTCCTTTTATCCTAAACACCTTATTATTCCCTGTTGTGCAAAAATAACAAACAAAAGAAAACAGTAAGAAAAAGAAACACCTTTTTTTGGGACAAACAATATCAGTCGAATTATTGATAAATTTTGAATAATAATGAATTGTATTCCTTTTTTGTTATTTTGTATTTTTTTTCATTTTTGTTTACAAAACTTTAACGTAGAGCTGGTTGTACATCCATATTTCATATTATCTTGACTTAAAAGTAATTTTTTTTCAAATGACTGACAAGGTTTCAGTTCAATCACAGTCGTATTAAATAATTGAAGTTTAAGAATTTAAATTTGTTTTGAAGTGACATGTGGTGAGGTGTTGTGGTTTTGGAATTCCCATTTCTATAAACATTTTTATATTGAAAAAAAAAAATCGTATTAGGAGCGAGATTAGAAAAATCTTTAATCAAGTTTTAATTTCTGAAATGTATGCGGTGCGGCAGTATCGATTGGTGGACTCTCTACCACATTTAGTGAAGATCTGGAAAAAGCATTCACAATATGATTTAAAACATATTAGGGGTTTCAAAACTGCATTCAATTTAAAGATCTAGACTTAATGGTTCTTGAATATATTGATTAAAAGCAAATTTAAAAATGTTGAATTTGAAAGAGTCTGTACTTAGCTTTTAAGGAAATCTTTTAGAAAATTATAAATTTCATATAAATTTAAAAATTTGACTTTAGATAAAAATGAACTTGATCACAGAAAACAGATAAGGGTGTAATAATCGGATAAGACCGACCCTATATATTACTGCGCAGGCAGGAAAAATTCTGGACCGACACTCGTGGAATACGAAATGATGACTGAATACTGTATGAGACATATACACTTGAGAAGATTTTAGTAAGTGAATCTATAGGGGAACTGCGATCATATTAGAGTGTTCACAATGTTTACATGGGCAGACAGACAAGCAGAAGGACATTGTGAAATCGTATAATACCCTAACTACATATTATGGTGTAGGGTATAAAACACACAATTTCATATCTTATTTTTTTAATTCCGTTTACTCTTTTACATAAAAAATAATTTTGTTTCTCAATTAAATGAAGAAATTTGTGAATAAGATCGATACAAAACTTTTTGATATATATTCAAAATTACTTAGGATTTTGCTAAATTTCGAAAATTGAAAATTCAAATGTAAATAAATCTCGTCAAATCGTTCGTACTTGAAGATGTTTCATTCAATGAAATGTACGACGTAAAAGATATCCTGATGAAATTTGACGTATTTTATTAATTTGGCTTATGGACAGGAGACAAAGGAATGTAATATAATAGAGGCAAATCCTTTTTAGATAATTACGGTGACGAAAGTGGATTTTAAAAATTTATAATAGGAAATAGAATAACGGTAATTCTCAAAATTTTAAATCCGATAATCGAGGTCATCAGAGAAGTAAAGCATAGTTCTTGTCATAACAAAAGAAAATATCTTATATCGATACTTAGACTTTAAATAAAGTCACTGAATCATTCTGTTTGTTCCCCCAAAAAAAGAGATTTTATGTGAGGCACATACCTCCTGTAGTCTAACGTACTTAAAATAAAATTAACAATTAATATATAATATATATAAAAGGAAGTGAAATAATTTTGCAATGCTATAATACTTTCTTTGGCGCATTATAACGAAGTGTTGGGAAATGATATTGATGCTAAAATATTTACAGAACATTTCAAGGCCTAATTAATAAAATATATATATTGAGCATTTTTTGAATGCCAGGAAATTTTTTTTGAAATGGAATCCACACGCAGAGAAAAATATGTTTGCAGTAACCACAAATGAGAAGCAACATACTATTGTTGTTAGATATTGTTATCGTAACAATAAAATTTGTTTATTTGCATATTTGATTTTGCATTAATAACAATAGTTATTGTTATCAGCACTAAAAATATTGTTATTCCAATAAAAAATATTGTATTTGTAATAAAAGTTTGTTTATTCACATTGTCGTTTTGCATTGATAACAATAGTTATTGTTATTACCACTAAGAATATTGTTATTGTTACTAAAAATATTGTTATCGCCATTAAAATTATTATCGACATTTAAAATATTGTTATTCCAATAAAAATATTGTTAATTTAATAAATTTTTTTCACTTTATTTTGTTATTGAATAAAAATATTTTTATATGAACTATATAAATATATAGCTGATTTTGATAAGTGACATTATTTGAAATATTTTCGTCATATAATTTTATTTATTTAACTTTTCTATAACAGACTGTCCAATAACAATAAAATTGTTATCAGTCAAACATATTTCAAACCATGTTGCGACCACGATATTTTTTTTAATTAAAAAAAGAAATTTTTTTACAGCAACAAAACTGTTATTAAAATAAAATGAATTCAACAATTAACATGTTGGTAATAACAGTAAATGTTTGCCGCAAATATATTACTGGTTGCGACGTACATATGATATGATGAAAAGACCAGATTGGTCCATTCTGTAAATCATGTAGTTTTTGCGACAATATTTGTTTTCAATATTGCCCAGATTTTCGGCAAAAGTTCATGTCATGGATTCACTATGAATTTAAAAAAATAAAATGGAGAATTTTATTGTTCGTTTTGAGATTACATAAACACTTTCTCCTTTCATATAATTACATTCCCTTTAAATTCAGTCAGTTAAGAATCCACTACATTGCCACCAATTGTATCGTAAGGAGACAGTTGATAACTTTGAAAACACATGATAAAAGATGATAAAAGAGAAAAGATAAAAGAGACAAAAGGCTACTTCCCAGATCAACTCCATGTTTAAATGACCAATCGAGAGATTTGTAAAGTGAATAGTAGTGTTCTTTTTAATATATTCGGATAAATAGTATTCATGAAAGTATTTGACATCCATGGAAAGGTGTTTTAATAGCTTAACTCCCTATTCCAGAATATTTATACTCTGCTGGCAATAAATTTGGTCAGCAATTTATTTAAGAGATTCGTTCCCATGAAATATCGATTAAAAAATTCTTTGAAATGTGATTTGTAATCGGAAATACTGACGAACTTGGTAAAAATTCTTGTCAACGTAAACAAAATTATAAAACTCATCTCTTCTCCTTCAATATCAGCAAAATTTTTATATTTTATTTACAATAAAAAATCTATATTCAGCAAAAAAGAAATTATTTATACGATTGTTGAAACTAGCAACAAGTATGTATGTGTGTAACAGATAAAATATTTTAATAATATTTTATAAATAAATCTAAAAGGTGATATTTTATATTGATATTTGTAACTACCCATACACATACATTTATAAAATTTTATTTATATTTTGTATGCTGATAAAGAATAAAATAAAACAAGTTAAAGATTTAAATTTGGTCGTGCCGAATTTTAAATATCCTTCACCTTTGCTTATATTTTTAAACATTTATATATATTTTTTAAACAATGGACAACATTTAACGTTAAATACCCAGTATAAATAGGCTAAATGGGACTCAATTTGTGAAGAAAGAATATACCATATTTCGGTAGTTTATGAACCGATTTTGAAAAATGGAAAAGATTAAATTCTGATCAAAATTGTAATCAATTAGTACCATAACCAAATTCATAGGATTCATACGGCTTCAAAATATCGAAAAATATGTTTTTGCTTATAACTTAGGAACTAATGGTCCGATTTATTCCATGTCTTGATTGAAATCTAACTGTGAAAAAAATAAGGTTCCAGCTCTTACAGATTCCTAAAAAATAGAAAAAAATCGAAATAAGCTTGAGGTACCTTCAGTGTTTTTGCTAATATCTGCGTTATATATATAGGAAACAAGTTCCCTGGATTTCAATAGCAAAATTTTTAAGCATTTGCTATTATTTGATATACTTATCATATATGTTAACTATATTTCGGCTTCATAACTTTGATTTCAACCGACACATGGACCCCAAAGGTATATATACCGATCCCGTATATATACCTTTGGGGGTCCAAGTCGAAATTTGTATAGATAACAAACGGAAAGACAAACTCATATATGCCCTATTGCCCTATTCAGGTAAAGGGTATAGAAATAATATTATTTATTTAAAATCTACATAAATTGTTACATATATACATTTGTATATATATAGTATCTGTTTACAATGAACCTACGTATAATATATATATTCATCAGATACATTTGTATGATGTTGTATAATGATGAAAATGCATCCTACTGATACTCAACTTACCTGCACTTGTATGGTGGAACTTTCAAAGGATGCAAATAACATTGGCATAATATCCGTATTTACATCCGCTGTTGGTGTTTTATCAATAATCAGATGTAAATTCTCTAGTAAAGTAACAGTTGCTTGTATAGATTTGGGTCCATTTAAAATGATTCTTAAATAGAAATAGAAAAGAAATGGAAAAGATAAAAATTAGTTTTATTATTAAATGAGTATAAAATTTTTATAAGAGTTCTTGTGATATAAGATTTATTACTCAGATTCTTGTGTAATATTTCTATTATAATATTTGGTTCAATTTTAAATAATTTTAATTCAATTAAAATTAAAAAATAGAATTTTTTCTTTCTTTAGTTTAATGTTTTAGTGTACATTCACAGGTGCACAAAAGACACCGCAATTTGCGTTTAAGTATCTTTAAAGGGCCATTGCGCCCATAAAACAAATGATATCTAACTAGTTAAAGTGCTATATGTTTGGCTATGCCGAATCTTAAAAACTTTCCAACACAAATGCATGTAAAGCAAATTCACACATATACATCCACACTTCCAACAATATACAATATGTATATAAAAATTTTTAATATATCACGGGAACACGAGTCATCAAATTATTTATATTTATAAATTTTTTCTCCTGAATTTATTTTTAGTTACAATGTTTACGAAAGTTCATTGCTTGAATTTATAAATTGCCTCAGATATAGGTCAGATAGACAGACGGACATATCTAAATCGACTCAGATTTTTTACTATTTTACTATTTCAAAATAATATATCTTTTTATTGAATCCACATTGGTATGTGGACAAAATTTAAGATTTTTTTGGACCCGAATAGAGACCACCAAATTCAAAAAAAAAAAAAAAAAAAATAAAAAAACATGTCCGAAAATGGGTTAAAATTTAATTTCCGTATAACATCTTTTAAACTATACGAGTTTTCCAGCCAATGTAGGTGTATTTTTGTAGATAATTAAAAGAACTTTATGTATCTAGAATATTTTTTGAATGACTTCATAAATAAAATTTTGGAGATTTAAAAAAGAATGTCATACCCGAGATGACCAAGTTTGGAAATCCACTTCCCGAAAAACACTAAAAACATGTCCTTCTCAAAATCAATTGAAAAACACTTCTAGAATGTGCGTCTTAAGTTACAAAATTATTAAAAGAAAAATGTTTTGGTACACTGTGCTTTATTAACAAAAACAAATATTTATTATTTGAATTTCACCGTTACTGCACTTAAATATTAAATAGACTTTAAATAATTTCGCACATAAAAATACTTCTGTCAAAATTCTTGAAATATGATAACTTAAAGACTGATCTGTCAAATTTAATAACGGTACTTAATTTAAATAATAAAGTAACGTCACTTCTATGAAAATGAACTAAAAAAGAAACCTGTCAAAATTTGATAACGGTACTTAATTTTAATAATTAACTAACGTCATTTCTAATAAAAATGAGTGAAAAAAGAAACTACATTTAAAGAAAATAAAATTTATTTTAAGTGTGTAGAAACAAAATAAAACGCTCTGGGAAATATGCATATTGATTAACCGTCCATGTCTCACCATTGCGGGAATTAAAAAAAAATATATATAAAATGTTTTAAGGACCACTAAATATGTGAGTATCAGACAAGAAGTGGCTAAACGACCGGAACTATCTGTTCGGGAAAAAGGGTAAATAGTGAAAAAAGAGGACAATACAGGTACATATGTTTACCATGTACTGAACATCGAGTGTTAGATTCTGCGGGTAAAATGCCAGAGTTTTTAAAACAAAATCGCAGATTGGTAAGGTGAACCAAACAAGGCGTTGCTTTTGTAACAGAGCACATCAATAAAAGAGTAGGCTTTTAAAGTAAGGTAATATTTTGTGGTGCTTCTTTTTCCATGTTTCGATATGGAGAAAAAATGAGAAGCTTTGCGGTTCCGAAATGTATCAATTTGCAATAAAACAATTTTACTGGTAAAAAAAGAACGGATATGATCTGGAGCAGATGCACCCAAAATTCATTTTGCATGAAATTTGTTAAATGAACGTCGCAATTTACGATTTTTTTCTAAATTTAGATCAGAGGAGAATTACTTCACAGTAAAGCGTACCGGGTAAGCTTTGTGGTGAAATAATTAAAATGGTTTATAATATTGATAATTTTTTAAATCTTTTTTATAAAATATTTGTTTACAATGAATCCAAATTAAGCGAAATATACATCTCTATAATCAAGTAATTGACCCACAATTAACATCCATATGGATTTCAACAGTAAAAATTGTTAAAATTCAAGAATATTTAGACGAAAACCGTTGACATCTGCCAGTAATCGGAAGAGGAGAGTGAGTTATGCAAAGCAATTTGAAAATGAGTCCTATAGAATCAGTTGAATATTCTAGAGTATGGAGAAAGTCTAGGACTACATATACAAAATAAAAACAAAATATCATATCAACAGTAAAATATGGTAGCGTATCGCTAATGTTCTTGGATTGCATGTCCGCTACGAGGGTTAAATTTTTATTGATAAAATAATATTTTAAAATGTCTTAATATTTAAAACAAAGAAGAAGAAAAGAAGAGTGGAGAGAAGTTGAATTCACTCAACTTTCAGCACGATAACGATCCCAAATATTCAGCTCACAATATGAAGATGTGGATTGCAAATAATACTACACATGTCTTGTCATAACCTCCGCAGTCTGCGGATCTAAATATTGTCGAGTTAAAATGGAAAAAATTGGTTCGATATTATTCACAATTTTTTATTGTGAATAAAACCTAATTGTGAATTGTGAACATAACCTAAAACCAATGAACATGGCGACGATAGTATTATATTACTAAATTATATTAAGTAAACGTCTTAACTATGCGCTCAAACACTATTTATAAGGTAGCGATAATATATTAAAACATTTTTCAAAATACTTACTCAATTTTAAATAATTTCCACAATTATTTTTGATATAAAATAAACTAATTAATTTACAGAAAAAATGGTTCCATAAATATTACTATGCAAAACAGATTTTCGAAAGAAAAATTTTGTGTAATTCTCGGAGCGAGATATCAAAATTTGGAATCCTATGCCAAATTTTGATATCTCGAATAATAACAATTTTGAAATTTAAATTCCTTATATAGATATTTTTAAGTAAATGATTTATTAAATGAGTGAAAATGTCATGTAATATCTTGTAGTTTAAGAGATATTTAGCGTCAAAAATTTAAAATTTTTTTAAAATATGTTTTATTTCCGATTATTTCTTTTAGAACATTTCCGATAATTATTTTTATGATTTCCATTTATTTTTATTTGAGAATTTCCGATTATCAACAATTTAAAATTTTCCGATTATTTCCTTAAAAAAATTTCCGATTATTTTCATTAGAAAAATTCCGATTATTTTGTTAAGAAAATTTTTAATTATTTTCTCTCTATAAGACAATTTTCTAGAATATCATTTTCAAATATTTGAGAAATTTACTTTTTACAAGAAAATTTCCGATAATTTTCTTATCTTTAGAAAATCTTGGATAACTTTCATTTTACTAGAAACTTTTCGATTATTTTCTTCTCGCTAATAATTTTTCTCTAACTTTTAAAATTAAAGTGCAAAATTTAATTTTCGTAAAACTTCTTTAATTATCATAAGTTTACGTTCCTAATCTAAGTAATACTATTTTTGTGTTATTTATAATTTCTACAAATCTGGAGCAAATTCTGTATGTGTATTTGTCTAGTCGTTATATAAATATAAATATCTGTGTGTGTGTGTGTGTGTGTGGTAGTATATTTCCTGTTACATAAGTAAATAAGTATATAAATTTATGAGTTAATTAAAATTTAAACTCACTTCATAGTTGGTGCCATAACAGCTTCGTAATCATTCCTGGAAGAATCTTGCAATAAAGTGAGAACGGGATGTAAAACAGCTGCCAGTACTTCGCCATTATTAATTTCCGACTGCAACATAGGCCAAAGATTTTGCCACCATAATTTCTGTAATAAGAAAATAATTATAATAAGTTTATTAAAATAGAGTGAAATTCAAAGAGAGATGAAATGGGAATTTAAGGTTTAAATAAACCACTGGATTTAATTATTTCATCTGGAAATGTAGACTTTTCATTTGGAGAAATTTAATATGGAAAATATTAAAAATATTAAAAAAAAAATTAAATCTTAGCAATTTTTAATCTTATGATTTAATCTACTAAAATAGTTGAAAAAAACTTTTTCCAAATACTTCTACTCATGTGCATATAAGTGAATTGTACGAATATGTTATGTTAATCTAAATTTAAACGCGTTTGAATTTATTTGTCATTATTATCGATTTATTATTTGCATCTTTTTTTTCAGGGTGAAATTGAAAAATAAGTGGCGCTCTAATCAACACATATACATATGTGTATATGCTGTTTGAGTGTATGCGAGTGTATTAAAATTACTTTTGTATTTTTGCGAATTTTGTATATGAGGGGTTGCAGGTGTTTTAGTAAATGTATGTGTGTGCATAAAATTTATTAACACAACAGTAACCTTTGGCAAGAGGAAATAAAAAAAATTGTAGCTTGAATAACAAAAATCGTAGATTTAGGTTAAGTGAGATGCGTTGGTACTCTATGTAGAATACAATATATTTCAGACTACAGTCCATGGATATAAATAGAGTATAGATTAGTCTCTAGTCTTTATTAAGTCTAACTTCTAGTCGATGTGCAAAAATGTGTTTAGCACGGCGGGATGGGATATAATCTATCAATTATTATATAGAATCGGAATACCAGAACATTAAGCTGGAATAATAGAAAGCTTCTTTAGAAAATTATGTTACTACACCGACCACGGCAGAGCAAATCATATGATAAAGGCAGGTGTTCATAAGGATCGATTCTGGGTACATTTTTATGAAATATAGTGCACAAAAAAATGCCCGTCTAGATTGTGCAGATCATAAGATATAGCGGTTCGAAATGATTATTGATGCAACAATAATCTTCAGAACATACACTGAAGATGTCTCGAAGAAGCCAAATTCATTGTGTGCAACGAACACAATGAATATAGGGGGAATTTACCCAACACAAAAAGAACTTGAAAAAAACTGGGCAGTCATATTGTATCAAAAGAGAACTGCGACAACGTCTGTGGATAAGTCAATAAAATCTCCTTGGAATTGGACCGGCAGAGCCAAGATTAAGGAAGGGTTGTAAATAGTTTGGCTTAAGGACCATCTGTCCCCAGTGAGGAAGTTGAAGTCTGGCATAACTAACATTATCAGATAACTAGAGTCTTTCGATAATTTTTTTGTTCTCAAAAAAAACTATTGTCGAACCTATAAATTACACTAGAGTATATTCTATTATGTAGTATATAGACTATATAATAGACTAGATTTTACTCTGTAAAATATATTATTTTCTAGATTTTAGTCTTTTATAAAAATGTATTATTTCTTTATTTTATGTGTAGTGTACCTGAATAAAGTGTTTCGTATACATATAGAATATTTCGGTTTAACTTTATGAGCAGTAAAGTGTTTTGATGGTTGCGTTTTTGTTTTATTCACCTTGTTGTTGTTATTATTGTTTTTTTTGCTTTTTGTGTGCTTCTGTTTTAATATCCGGCTGAAGCGAAATTAAATCCTTTTTTATTTTTTTTAAATGTGTGTTTTACCTCCACTTATACATATACGAAAATACAACAGTATGTACTTAGTTTGTTTGTTTATGTATTTCTTGTTTTTATGATAAATAATTTTTGTGTAAATTTATTTTTTTTTTTTGTAAGTTGTTTTTTGTTGTTTTATGGGAAGAAATTTACCTTTGGTATCAGCGGCATGCTTTCCATTAATGTGACTTTATAAAATTGGGATTTTTGTGATGTATCCTTCATGTTAACCACATCAAGAAACTTGAGGGCATTTACCGCCGGATCTCTAATATAAAGAAAAGAGAAATAAGAAAATTATATATTTTTTGTTGTTCACAATTTTAGTTATTATACAAGGTTTTTAGTTATAATCTTATTAAAAGAGAAATAAATATTTCTTTAAATTTAAATGATGTTTTAACTAAGAAATGTAATTATCGTTGATTTATTTTATTTTATTAATCACTTAAGTTATAATACTTTTTTCTAATGAATGTTATTTATTTCTGTTTTTTTTTGTAATAAAGTAAAGAAACTTTTATAAATTTAAATTATCTTTAAACTTTCTATTAATTTATTGTCCTGGCAATATTGTTTTATTTAACAGAGTGTATATTTCACAAAAAAAGTTTTTTCTTTTATAAAGCATAAAAAAGCAACAAAACAAAGCTTAACTAAACAACAATATTCACTTAAAGCCGGAAGCGGATGTAGCACACAAATGCAATTGCATTAGTAAACTATTGAATATAGTTTACATTTTTTAAATCCTCTCCTCTCTCCTAAACTCTCTCTCTCTCTTTTTACTTCATATAAGTAATTGCTATAGTTACGAAGAGAACATTTTATTTTAATAAAATACTTGTGGAGGTTTATGACAATAAAAAATTTATAAGAAATTTTATTTATAGGATGACAATGAATTTATTAAAATTAAATCAAAATATTATAACACAATAAATTTTAACTAAAATTATTTATATCAAAAGCAGTAAAATATTTAAATTTGAAATGTAACAATAAAATTAGATTTGTTATTTAACTATAAATTATGAATTTTATTTACATTTTTAGCAAATCTAAGAGAATTACTTGTTATACCCTACACCACCGTAAGTAGTTCAAGTATACTATTCGATTCAAAATCATTTAACGATGTCCGTCCGACTGTCTGTCCATCTGGCTGTCCATGTAATCGTTGTGAACACTCTACAGGTCGCAATTTTTGCGAGATATAACTATAAAATTTGGCACATATTATTATTTCGCGCCGAGGACGTAGCTTATTGAAATTGGCCATGTTTGGTTCAATATTTCGGGTACCTCCCATACAAATGGAATAAGGTTTTAAGCTCATATAAGTCCTAAATATATAGTGATTTTAACGAAATTTGTCAAAAATATGTGCTATGATATTCTTAAACGACGTGTTAAATTAGGGTTGGTCTATTACTTTTCATGGGTCCCATACAAGCTCCCCTACAAATATCACTTTGAGGGGCATAAATGTCACATACATTTTTTATTGCAATAATAACTGGTCAAATTAAATCGATGTTCAAAGTTAAATGAGCGTCGTTCCATAATTTCTTCTATGTCCCATATAACACCCCAGAAAACTTAATTTTAAAACTACTAAATTTCACATAAATGATAGTTTCACTCTAATACCCTACAAAGTTAAGAATAAAACTGAAAAACGAGGGTCGCTAATTAATTTTTCGTAATTCCTATTTATACCCAACATTGTGGTGTAGGGTGTTACATATTCGGGCTTGATTTTCCACCACCACAAGTGCTGAACAAATCGATTTAGCTCTGTTCGTCAGTCTGTCCGTCTATCTGTCTGTTGTTGGCATGCCCAAATCTACAATAAGTGACCTAAATCGAAGAAACTTGTCCTAAGTAATTCCTGTTTAAAACTAGCAAAATCTATTCAGTATATAAAAATCTATAGATCGATATCTGAGACAACCTCTTAGTTCAAGCGAAGAACTACCTCTTCCACAGATCTTATCTGACTTTCATTTTGTGTATCTATATCTATAAGATTTAGCTCAAGGTTAGTAACCTCGATTATTTATTTATGATTTCAACAATATATTTAAAGACGGGTGTAACACAATATTCCAACCATCTATAGTTATGTAGGGTATAAATACATTTTGGACCCACTGTTGAAAATACTTTTCCGCAGGGTATTTCCCATGTCTAAGCAAATAAAGTTTTCTTTATTTTATTATTTTACTTACACAAAGTACTTAATCAATTGTAACAGTTGAGCTGTTGGTCTTGCAGTCGGATCTCGATTTACTAAACGTGATGTAGCTTCTTGTAACGGCACTGGAACTCTTGGCAACATCTTTTGTACATTATCATCCAACTGGGTGTTGTAAGGTGGATGAATGGCAAAGTATTTGTAAAAAAAGATGTATGTATAGTTATTTTATGTTTGTATGCGTGTGTTTGCTTAAATATATTATAGCAAACAAGTATAAGACAAGACATTTATCTAAAAACCATTAGTAATTTGAAAGGTGTATTGATAATTAATTAAATAAACTTCTAAGGATTCTTTTTATAATATTGATAATGATAAGATAATGTATGTATGTATGAACGTATGTGTGTGTTCGTGTAAGTTTTAAAAGGAGAGGTGGTATGGTATAGATGTATATGTTATAGATTTTAAATGTCAATATATCGTTTACATGATTAACGTGAAGACAATGGTTTAAACTGTCAGAAACAGATTTGCTTCCCTGTTTTATTTACAAACAAAAGAATTTTGAAAAAAACAAAAAACACGTTTTTTCTAGAAAATTTTCAATCAAATAGAATTTCGTTTCGTAGAACGATTTAACAAAAATTTTAAATTAAAAACTATATTTTTCTCCATCATTATTCATCTCCTTTATGGACAAAATTTGTTTCATTTAATTTGCCAAACAATTGAGAAAATAACTGAGTTTTAGAAAATATAATGAATAATACCAATAAAATACATTTAATACCTGAAGACCAGTTGTGGTTGTCATATTGTTAATACTACAGGTGATATAAATGAAATTTAGATGACAACCAATAACTTAAGCCGATTATTAGTTAAAGCGGATTTCATATCTAAATGCCTATTGAGGTGGAAGAGTATCTTGTTTCTACAATAAATAACTCTCAACAATAGATTTTAAATTTTATGAAATATTTATATATAAGTATATGTAAGTATTTATGTGTGTATGTGTATTTCCTTGATAAAAGAACAACAAGTTGTTTTCCTCTTTTATTTATAGATACTTGACACAATTTTTGTTAAAATTTATGCTAACAATTGAATGTATATAATTAATTGGTTACGTCTAATTAAAATTAGTAGGCATTTTGGGAGAGGGGGAGATGTGGGTAAATGTTTTATCACAAATAAAGACAAATATTTGTAACTATGACAGTGTTTGTAAGAAATAAATTCATATATGTTCTTATGTATTTGTAATTATGAAAGAAAATGATCGGCTTTTATTTTTACCCTACACCATCGAAGGTGGTTGGCTTATTATGCATTTGTGCAGATGTTTGTAACATACAGACAAAATGGTTTACCACCTATTTTTAATGATACCGTTCGACACAGAATTACTTTCTAAATCGATTAACCGGTTGCCGTTTATGAGATATTTTAATGAAATTAGTTGTATGTTATTTTTTCGCTCAAGGACGAAGTGTATTATTATTTTCGGTACAGTATTTCAGTTAGCTCCCATACAGGCATAAAAAACCTAGGTAGAAAGCGATTTTAACAAAAATATAATTTTTAATCCATTTACCAAATTATGCAAGGGACAGTCCATTTCTTCTTATAGATCTCAAACAAGCTTCTTCCAAATATCACTTTGAAGAGCATTAATCTCACATAAACTCCCAGAATAAATTATTTTCAAACACATACATTTCATATAAATGTTAGGATCATAATTATGATATATTTAACACTTTATCTGAGAATCGTCCATAAATTTTCGAAACTACCACCAAAAATGTGGCGTAGGGTATAACAAAGTCGGGCTTGACCGACTTTGTAACTTTGTAACATTGTAACTAATTATGTTCTATTTTGTTATTCTATGGTTAATGAAATGCCTAAAACATTTTGTGGTAAGTGCTTAGTTTCAGTTCGTTTAATTTTAGATACAATAATTTTTAGAAGTGAGAAAGAACAATTCTTAACTCACATTTTGGTTCCTAAATTTTTCGAAAACTGAACTGATGTGTTTTGGTCTCATCAAAAAAAAAAAAAAAAAAAGATTATAAGGGAATGAGAACAAATAATACTTAACATGGTAATAGAAACAGAACACCTAAAGTGACAGCTTCACTTTTCTTATTAGATTGAAATTTTTATTAAAATGAAGAAAAACAATATTTTCGTTGTTTTATTCACTTGTAATGAAATTGTTAACCTTTTCGAAAGCCCTTCCATTTAAGTCCATCTACGTTTAAAATCCACCACTTGATTTTTTTTGAAATTTTTGTGCTAACAAGAACAAGAATCTGATATCACTCCGCTGACCTTAGCTCCGGGCAGTTTGGAATATTTGTCTCTCTTGGTACTAATATAACATGAATGTTTTTGTACTACTCAAGGTCTTGTTTAACATAGTGACGGGATAACTTGACATCCTGCCACGAAGAAAGTGTTAAAAAGTTAAGTTAAAAATAAAAATTTAGATGGCCCTAAACCATAGTCCTGTTATTTGCGAGATTTGAGATCATATGATCTTCTGATGTCAAAACGTAATTTTGGTAGTGACAGTTTACCAGTTTGTTTTGTTCCAACAAAAGTGAATAGCACAATTTATAATGTATTGTTGGGATGAAAATTGCATATTCCAGCAAGATTATCTTCTGTACGCGCTTCAAAAGCAGTAAAAATCATGGTTAATCGAACACAGCCGTTTTGCACTCTTAATTTCAACCAGATAACTCGTGGAATTATATGGTCCATATTTCCTTAAAATAATAATCTTAAAAGTGGAAAATTTATTCCAATCTTCTAAAAAGAATATGGAATCAATGCCACCCTGAATTTTTAAAGTAATCCACTCTCCTCACTCCACTCATTATTATTGAAACTGATAAACAGTTAACTGAAAAATTAAGTTAATAAAATAAAATTTAATACAAACAACTAACAAGGTTTAGTCGGTCAAGTAAGACTATCTTTAACCTTCGGGGGTCGTTCATTAATTTTTCGTTAATGGTAGTTACAAAAAATTAATGAACGACCCTCGTATATTTTGAAATTTCTTATTTATTCTTAAGTGTGCAGAACATGATTTAGACTCTAACATTTTTGTGGAGTTTTTGCGTTTTAAAATAAATTTATAAAAGAAATTATGGACCGCCCTCATTTAATTTTCCACATCGATTTGTGCGTATATTAGTCTTAATTTGACCAATTTTTATAACACAAACATGTATATAATCCAAAAATTCATCAAGATATCTCAAAAACTGCATCCTGAAGAGTATTCACCACGTTCATGTGGACAGTAGCCCTACGGACAGACAGATGGGCGGACTTTGTTAAATTGACTCAAAAAGTGAGACGAACGGTTTATTTAAAAGTGCATGAAACACAATTTTTTTCTGTATGTTACATACAACAGCACTAAGGCATAATACTCCAACCACCGTAGGTGAAATTTGTTTAGAAGGTTTCTGATATACATGATTCCATCTGTATTTGTAGTCTAATTTAATCTTTTGTCAAATATCTATTCAAACTGAACTCCTTAGAAAAATATCAAATTAGAATGTTACACAGTTTTTAAACCCTTGATGTTATTTAGTAAAGGATAGTACCTAAGTATTTGAAAAGAAACCTTTTGAAACCAAAAAGGATTCCAATATATCCTTCTGTTCTTATGATGCTTATTTTCTTTCTTATAATCATAGTAGTTATGTCTGTTTTACGAAAAATTTTAATCGATTATTAGTTACATTTGTCACAGGGAAAGATAAAGTTAATCTAAATAAAAAATGGTCCAAGTTATTTAATTTACATATTTGAACTGTTGAAAGTTTAAAATAAACGAATTTAAGAAAAACATTCTGATAGAGGAATGACTTTTTTCTTCTGGTGTTAATTTTAAATTGCATGTTTAGCATTTATAATGAACAACAAAATTTATTTTTGTAGTTCTAAAAAAACGTAATTTACGAATTCTTAAGGAGTTTTAAAATTTTTTAACGAGGGTTGATTATAAAAATATGCATTTTTATTTATATACGATTTTAAACTAAGTTTTTAGTCGTATACTTAATATTGTATTGATAAATATATTAAGTATTTATATAACTTATACGCAACAGGCAGTTAGATGATTCGTTTATATTGGAATTTTGATTATATTAAAAGATTGGCATATGGTTAAAAACTAAAATGGTACTTTCTTGTCAAAAGATATATTCTAAAACAGTTTACATAGAAATGAAATTATTGTAACATTCGAAAATTCCAAAAGAAGAATTTTGAAAATTCAAATGTTTAGAAGATAAAAGAAGTGTCTATATTTAGTAGAGGGAATCATTTTATGCTCTATAAATTATATAAGTAGTGAGATATGTTAAAAGATCGAAGCTATTAAACTTACTTTTCTTTATTTGATTGAAATTATTGTTACAATTACGCTCAATTAATTGAAATATATTTTAAATCACTGCTGATGAAATTTTGGACATTTGGTGGAAACCCTTCCACTAACGTTTTTATTGTATTTTCTGTCACTTTCCTCGAATAGGTATTTCTTCGCCGTTTAATATCTAACTTAGTTTTGGGCACCTATTTTGTGCTCTTCAATTCTCTTATAACAAGAACTTAATACCACTCCAATATCCTTAGCTTCCAGCACTTTGGAGGATTAGTCTGTCCTGACACAAATACTACATTATTGTTCGTATTCTGCTCAAGGGCGTGATGCCAAACCAAGCTAAAAATTAGTACACACATTTCTTGATGTAAATTTGGATACTTTGAAACCCATTGTAACAAATTATTATGCCAATAACTTTTTTGGAAACATGGAATGAATTAAGGCCCTAAACTTTTCCTCAACATTCCCTCGAGCATTAGAAATAAAGAACTTTTGGCCTGGAAGTTGCGAAAAATCTCCCAAAATAGCCATTTTTAGAAAGATAAACTTCAGTTTCCGAACTATGTTTTTGGCCTTTTTTGTTTTTGTTAGCGTTCCCGTCGAACACTGATCTAACCGGGCTCCTTTCCTACTGGTCGTGTTGCGAGAACTTTCGAAAATGCTTCTTGTATTCGATTTAGAAGCATCTATCTACCTGAACCAGGTTTTCTATCAACAATAATTAGTTCCGTTTATATCAAGTGAAAAACTGAAATATATTCTTTCTTTTTTTGATATTAAATATAAAAATTAACATGTTTTACAAAGATAATTTGATGACGAAAGAAATCATATAATACTTGGGTTTTAATTTTAATGAAAAACGTGTGTTAAGAATTTTTCGATTTCATTTCTTATGTATTTAATATAATAATTACCGGGTCATTTTCAGCTAGAGCTCTTCTTTTATGTCCCTTTCTGGAGTTGAATTAAAGGTTAAGACTGATTTAAATGATCTAATTTCAGGAGTGTTGCCCCTTATATAGGATAAGTATTCCTTTTTAACATAGTTTTTTTTTAAGTTAGTCAATGAAAACTTTGATATCAACATTTTTAAAGAACTTTGTTAGCTTATTTTATTGCATGAAAACTACAACAAGGCCTTTTTCCGGAATCGCGTTTTAAGCTCTTAAAATATAAAATAAGTTTTCTGGTACAGTTTCTTCATCTCATTCAAATATTTCTAAAATGTAAGTGGTGGGGGGAATTTAAGTTTCGGCACAGCCGAATGAAGCATTGTTGTTTGTTTTCTCTTCAGTTTTTTTTTAATAACGAAAACATTCAAAGTTAGAATTATTTCTAAAAATGAATAAAATTTGTATTTAAATAATTAATTGATTTCCTACCCATATATATACAACATAGAACACATACTACTCGGTTATCTTAGATATAAATTTCTCAATGATCTAAAATTAGCCAGAAATATTTTCATATCCACTTGAGCATAAATTTTGTTAATTATGAATAAGAAGAAAATATATTTGAAAAGAAATCACAGAATTATTGATTATTTTTAAAGACAACATTTTTTCAAATAATTAATTACTTTAGAGCAGGGTTTTCCAAAAAGAAAGAGAGATAAAAACAAATAATATGAATGCGTTACGCTCAATTAATAGAAATATTTCTCTTATTTCACGGAACGAAATTTTTGTATGATGTTTTAATTAAATTTATGTATGTTTGTATTATAGATGTATGTCATACAGACACACAACTTCAAAAAAACAATCCATACAAAATAAATATGTTTCTTTATTCCACATTTATCGTAACTATTTTTTATTTTTCCAGTGTACAGACATTAGAAAAATATGTTTTGTGGAAAGTTCGCAAGCGATTGAATAAAAAATTCCTTATTTTGTTCACTAAGCCGAGAGTTTTTTTAATGATCGTGTTGTTTCTGTGTAATAGACAAACAACTGAATATTCTGGTATATTGTTTAGTTATCTCTACTTTATAACCTTAAAAATTTTGTGGACTTATTTCTAGCAATTGAGATATAAATAGATTTCAAAGAAAATTGATTTTAATTCGTTTATTTTTTTATTTTTTCCTACAAATTTTCGATTATTGAGTGAGTGTAGGTTAAATTAAAATCTTTTTTCTGGTGATACAAATTTTCACTATTTATGTTCAGAAATTAGTAGGAGTTTGATATTTTTATTTTCACCGCAAAATGTAAACTTTTTAAATAATTTTTTTATTGTTAAGAAATGTCAGTAATTAGGAATAAATTATAAAAAAATGTTCATAACTGAAAACAACCCTCGTACACATTTGAATTGTGTTATTTTCCCCTCAAAAATCAAATGTAAAAATATTTTTTTTCATTTAAATTAGTTTAGATTTTTTTATTGCTTTTTTCTTCACTCTTATTTTAAATTTAACTTTAAATTAAGTTTTAAAAGTCTTTCACAATATCATTAAGACTATATTTAAGGAGTTTTTCTTATACCCTCCACCACCACAAGTAGTAATCAGAATACATTAACTTTGTCATTGCGAGTATAACTCTAAGAAGGAATCATCTAAGGACCTGTATTGAATATGTATTATTGCATCAAATTAAAAATCTGAGCCGATTTTCCAGGTCTGTCTGTATATCTATCTATCTATCTACCTATCTATCTATCTATCTATCTATCTATCTATCTATCTATCTATCTATCTATCTATCTATCTATCTATCTGTCTGTCTATCTGTTGTTGGCACGTTTACATCTACAATAATTGATAAAGTTTAATAAAATTTGGTCTGAGTATTTGTTAATGTCCTTAGAAGTTTTTTATTTAAAACCAGCAAAAATCGGCTCAGTATATTAAAGAACATAGACCGATATCTAAGGCAAGCTATAAGTTCAAGCAAAGAACTTTCGTAAAAAGGTCAATTATAAATCGACAAATTAAAATGAAATTTTTTCATAATATTAAGTTACATGTACTTCGTTGCCGTTCTAAAATTTTTCAAAATCGGTTCAATAGAAAGAAAGTTTTAGTTATAAAATATAACTAAATTTTATGACTCAGTGTTCCTGTGTTATATTTAAGAAAACGTTTATGTACTGCATACGTTCATGAGTGCATGTGGGAGTAAGTATGTACAAAATGTATGGTATTTGTTTCACACCCATTTCTGGAGGAGGGTATTAAAGATTCGTGATAGCTTTGCATTTTAACTTATTTTACTTTAGCATTCTATAATTAAGAATTTATTAAAGTTTGTTTTAGGTAAAGTGCCAGTAAAAATCAAATTTTATAAAACTGAAAGGTTTTTTAAGTTTAAAAATGTTTTAATTATAAGAAGTGAGTTTGAAAAATTCTTAACATACATATTAAAAAAAACAAAACCAAAAAACTTACACTTTTAAATTTTCAAAAAGTCGAATCATACTCGGGTAAAATGTTTGATGAAAAACGTTTGTTAAGAATTTTTTGATCTCAGTCCTTATCACCGCAAGTGCTGAAAGAAGGTACTCTACACTGATGCATAGTCCTATAAACGCTTTTAATTTTTTCTCTATTTTCGTTATATCTTTGTTGTTCTTATGTATTTTTTTTTTAATTACAGGCATCTTAACGGTAGTTTTTTTAATTTAAACAATATTTTTTCTCAGTCTTGTTGCCTTATTTATGCGATCAAATATCTTGATATTATTTTATGTGGAACATTTCTATAAACGCTTTAGAAAAAAGTGAGATGTGTAATTTTTTAGAAACGACAGAATTATGGTGCTCGAAAACTTTTCAAGGGAAATAAAAATGAGAGATTTATAAGATTATACAACAGCAATCAACCTGCAACTTGAATTCTACACAAATACAGAGTAAACTAAAAATTCCTGTGACTTCCAAACACGTTGCTCACATTTGCACGAAAATACTTGAAATGGGCAGATGTATGGAAAAAAGGTGACTTTCTCTGAAAAAAAAAAAATAAACGAGCCTGATACCAATGCAAGATTTAAGAACAAACGATGTTCAGATGTCAAAACTTAATTGCTCTTCTATCTTTTATGGAAATTGCAAAAAAGTTAATGCTGCAGTACATATTTAAAAGCATTCTAAAAAAGCCTCTGTTATACTGGCTTGCAGTCTGGTGTTAAACCCAGAGGGGAAATTCTGGGGATACGTGGCCTATAATGTTTTTTTACATATTACATTAAGTGAAAGCTTAGTCTTTTATAATTGAAAACCAAAAGATCCCGCTTTTGTTTGTTTCTTCATATTTTTGAGAATTTGTGAAAATCAAAGAATTTGTAACTGATGCTCAAAAGGGTGGGTCGGTCTCCTAAACCATTAACGACGAATACAACTCGTTTTGATTGGACATAAAGAGGCGATCCTCTACATAAAGATCTATTTAAGGTCGTGACAAAAAAATAATCTTTGCATCAACTATTCATTCATTCTAGAGGATGAATGTTTTATTTACGGGATACTGATACAAGTTATCATCATAATGAATAAAACATTTTATTTCAAAAATATTTTATTTGGTACAATGAATGAGTATTTACCAAGTTGTCATAAAATTCATTTATGGTCATAGAAATCTATTAGTTTATATACTTATTTTAATTATTCTCATATGTAAATGGTAAAACAGAAGATAAAAGGTGATGCCAGATTTAAAAATTATCGAGTTAAAAATGTAGCAGGTTTTAGGTCTTTAAAAACACTATATAATTTGTTCAAATCAAAATTAGAATGGCGGCGCTATATTCAAAAAAGGGCTTTAATTTGGGGCGTGACAAAAACATATCTTTTGGATTTCTGAAAACAGCATCAATAATTCTTTCATTCTAATGTTCCGACCCACTTTAATACTTAATAAAATAATTGAAAAAAATGATTATCGATAACAAAGAGAAACAAAATTTTAGATACGTTTAAAGCAATATGTATCAGTGTAGATATTGCTTAGCACAAACACACATTTGGTGCAGGGACCAATGAGTGATTATCAGTCCGAAACAAATAAGTTTATATGTTTGTTGAGAGTTTTTCAGTTTCATTTCTAATACTCGAAATATTTCAATTTAAAGTAAAGTTTTTTGGTTGCTGAAAATTTTCGAGAAAAAAGTTTTGTTTTTTATTCTTAAAAATATTTTATATCTATCAGACACTCCCTCTCTCTCTCTTTCTCACTTGCCTGCTCCCTTAAGCATTTACATAATAATGTAGTAAATCTTATGTAATACTACTTAAAATTTAATCACAAAAGTCTTACAAAAGGTTAACTTTCAATACATTGTATTTTAGATTAAGTTGTTTTCTTTATTTTTGTTTTTGTTTCTGTTTTGTTGTTATTTATTCTATATAAATTGTTTTTAGTTTGCCTTGAATATATAACAAAATTCTTACATATATATTTTTGGGGGTAAATTTAACATAAATTCTCTTCAACTGTTGAATAAGGTTTATTTATAACTTTCTATATACATAGAAATTAACCTGCGATTATTTGAGACTTATAGACACCTAAAGTACTGGGCCAATTTATCTCTAATTTGCACACAATGTTCCAAATATATCAGAAAGTAATATAAGCTATAAAAAATCCGATAGAACCAGGAGCCCCTGCCCCCTTACATAACAAATTTGGTCCCAAATACTTTCTCAAGGATCTGTTTCAGTAAACAAAATGTTGGTGAGGCTGGACCAGGGGAAGGAATGCCTCCATAAATAGCAAATATTAGTTATCAAGTATCTAAAGAACAAGAGTTCTCAAATTTAGTCCGAATCATGTTTTCAAGGATCTGTTTGTGAAAATTTTAGAACAGACTGTCTCAAGGGATTTCGAGAAATTCCTGCTGCATCATTTTATTTTTAACGAACGTCATTATTTGTGAAATTTCATTCGAGATCTGGGACTGTGCAGTAAAGTTCACCGGGTGATAGCTAGTAACAAATTAAATTTGTTTAGAATTATTTTTATCTTGGTCGTAAGTATTAAAATTGTTGCTGCAATCAAAATTTATTCCTTAATTGCTCTAAGAAATAAATAATTTTGATCGAACCACTTTAGTTGTCGATATCTGCCGATGATGATATAATTTCATTTGATTTCGATAACTATTAAGTAATTAAAAATAAAAATAATTTTATTGTTTTTACGCTTAGTCTTTTATTTAAACCATACAAAAAACACGTAGTCGTATGAATTATATATGTGTACATAAATATATTTTATTAAGTACTGTACTACAATTATAAACACAATAAGTAAGTGAAAAGTAACATTGAAATAACTTTTGGACAAATTTAACGAATTTTGGCAGGATGAGGAGGAAAATTTGTTTTTTAACTATTCTAATAAATAGCTGTGTGTAAGTTTTCAAAACTCTGGGACAAATGTTTTATTTTTGCCTTTTTTTGTATGGAAATGCATAACTGTGAATCGGCGGGAAATATTCTCATGCTTACCATAATCACCAGAATTCATTTGAATTTGGTCTGGTTATTTCCTTTTGTCCTGAGGAGGTTTTTTGTGTAAAGCTAGCTAGATCAGTCCAATAGCTGAAAAGATATAATTTGAGACAAATTCCGAAGACACTCTTCTAATTATTTCGTTAAAACGTAATTGGATTTAGAAAGACTTTAATAATAACGTGCTGTAGCATGAAATCAATAATCGTCGAAAAGGGATTAGTAACAAACAAAAAGCCTTAGGCTAAAATATGCAACATTTTTATACACCTTAAAATTTGTATGTCTATAAGTCGCAACTTTAATAATAATTTCATAAAATTTGCAGCATACCTTTGGTATAAAAATAAATTAGAGGATTAGAGTTTCACACCTAAATGCTCTTAAATATGGACTTTAATTCTAATTTGTTCAAATTCTTCCAAAACATAAAATATATAGGATTCGGTACAGTCGAATATTCCAGTGTTTAAGAAATCGTTTCACTTCAAAAAAGAGTGCAATAGATCGGGACTATAGTATTCTGCAAAATATGGTATGAAAAAGTATTAACCGATCCTCGTAAAATATATTTGTATTAAAATATTGCAGAAATTATTTTTCAAATTATTAAATTTGGATCTTCAAATCAAATTTTGGTTAAAAGATCTATTTAATGAGATTTTGCAAATAAATAGATTTTTTGGTGCTTAATTTTTTACATAATCTTTCCAACTGATATTGGGAAGCAAAAATTTTTATTACTTAATTTTTTATAATATATTTAGCTTTGAAGAAAACATAAATCTTTTGAAATTCCAGCTTTGCGATTTTAGAAATTAAGCCAGAAATGAGAGGTTTGTGAAAAATATGGTTGAGTTTGAGAAACTCTGGTTATCCCAAGTTTTTGCAACTTTTGTGGCTTAAAACTAAAGCCTATAATAGTAAGCTTTCTGAAATGCATAAATACGGTATAAGTTATTTAAGAAAAATATTTTATAACCCAAAAGAGTGTAAACTCTAATTTCTTAAATTCAAATTAAAATACATATAACGTTCAATTCCAGCAAAATATTATCAAAAATTTCAATATTTAAAAAAATAAACCTTCACCAAGATCGGAGAAAAATTAAAAATTTTGATTTTTGAATCTAAATATCTCTTAAACTATAAGAGATAGCGTATCTTGTCATATGGGCAAGATTGGTTAACAATAGCAGAATCTACTCATAAAATAATCCTTAAAATCAGTTCAGAGGTAATGAATCTGAATTGTTTCAAATATTTTATTGACCCCAGATGACCGATTTTGGGATCCTGTGCTCCGACTTCTGTTAGCTCAACAAAGTCCCAGCTCAAAATATAAACTCGTTACTATCACTGTGTAATATTTCTCTCAAATCCTTTCAGATTTATTTCCATTTCATTTTTCATTTGAAATACTACGTGTTGGAATATATAAGATCTATGTGATATAATCTTCTGATCCTTGTAGTATTTGGAAAGAATTGTTTACTTACATAAACCTTAATTGTAAAATATATTTTTATTGTTATAGTATAGATTTTTGAGATTTATGCATTTTATGGGACTTGTTTGAGTTGTGCACTTTTGTTGGTTTAATCTTCTTGAAAATAGTTTACGACCAATATAAAATTCCTTTGTGCCATTTTATGAACCAAACCTAGATGACATTTCTAAGAGAGTTACCACAAATATTGGTGCAAATATCATCAACTGTCAGACAGGCAGATGAACGCATATCGTTAATCGATTAAGAAGTAATTCGATACGTTAACAATTGGTGAATTTATATATCAGTATATTCCTTTAAACATCTTAATTATAGAAAACAAATTTGTATTTTTGTTATAATTTAAATATTTTCTAGAAAATAAACTTTAACGTATTCAACTTAAATTTTCTTTTCATTCAGCAAGAAAGAAAAAACAAGAAATAAATAAACGAAGAAAATATGGGATTTAAAGCAACAGAGATTGAAGACGGAGAAAATAAAACGGAAAACACTTGTTGCTACTGACAACCGTTATATACACAGGTTCTTAATAATTGAGTGGGTGTAAGTAAGATGATAAGTGGGAGGATGAGTAACTCAATGAATGAATGTATGAATGTTTGAATGAAAGTATAAATGAATGAGTGGTGAGTGGTGGAAAGATGAAACTTACCATTTCCAATTGTTTGATATAGTTGGCTGGTATATTTCCCGCCTGAATAATTGGACGTCCTCTATTAAATACAGCACAAATTACTAAACCTAAAGAAAACATGTCACTAAGAAGACTACATTTCGAATGTATTTGTGTTTCAGGTGCTGTAAATACACAAAAAAAGAGAAGAAAAAACAATGAAATATATAAAGAGAAAATGTAAAAAAAAGAAAATGAAGAAATTTGCAGAACAATAAACTTTTTTAAGAAGCTTAAAATCACAGCATTAAATTGCTTTAAAATTATTTTGATTGTTTTTGAAGACGATGAAGATGACGACAGTGATAAGGAGTTCATGATTTAAATTTTCAACAAAATAAAATAAATGAAAAACTTACGCATAAAATCCAAATTTGGCTGGGCCATTTTTGATATGCGTGTTGTCCAAGGTTGACATGTAATGGATTCATTTATATCAGTCTCATTCATTCTTTCTATAAATAGAGATTTTTGAAAAAAGGGAAAATTGTATCATGAAACGTTAAAGGGAATGAACTAAAAATATCTTCATTTTTATTTATAATTCACCTAAGAATTCTAAACCAGCTAATTTCCAGGTACCCCTTTTTGTAATTAATATTGATGATGGACAGATATTCCGATGTATAACATGACCAGAGTAATGTAAAAATGTTATTGCTTCTATTAACTGTAAAATTCATATAAATAATTAAAATTAAAATTTTACATTTAAATTTGTTTGTTTGTTTTTGTACCTGTAAAAATCCACATTTTAATTCAATATCCAAAAATGTATAGTCTTTGGCATGATATGGCCTCATGGGCGTTGGTGTTTGCGATTGTTGGACTGCTTGATTATTGCCAGCATTTGGTGGGATAACATTTTCATATGTTTTGGATTCCTGAAATGTTTTTGTCATAAATATTTATTAAATAAACATTTTTACAAATTTCTAAAACACTTATTTATAAGTTTATAATCTCCATTAGTAGAGTGTATATTAACTTTTTATTCCGTTTGTAATATCAAGAAGAATAATCTAAGACCACATAAAGTATACATATATATATTGTTGCATAATCAAGATCTGAGTGATGATGTGTGATTTTCCTGCCTGTCCGGGTGTCTTCTGTTCGTATGCCGGAAACAATCTCAATCAAAAACTAAAAAACCTAAGATGACTTTTCGTATATTTTAATGTTTCAAATCTTCCATAATAATTTTACTGAATCGATATTTCACATTATTAACACTTATAATCACACACAGCAACCATTGTAATCACAGATCGTCAAAAATTGAACTCGAAATCACCAAAATCATAGAGATTTTTTTATCTTGTTAGCTTTGTAAAGCATGTTATTATATTTAATTTAACCAGAAACTGCCGGAGTCAAGAGCTCAACACCTTTGCACAATTTTTTATCTCCGGGCATTTTGGAGGATTTTTTCTCTAGGTTCAAATATTACATTACTCTTCCTGAGCCACTTAAGGTTTAATTTACCATTGCGACAGGATGCCAAGTTAGGCCAAGTACAAGTGAAACCATTATGGAATCTTATGAGTAAAATCATTCTTTCTTATACATTTCTGAATAAAAATTTCGGTATTTATAGATCCCGTTGTAAAAAATTAATTGTTTCTTTTGCGGCAACAGCATATTGTTTGCCACACCAATAATTATTTTGGGAGCTTTCCACTACTATTGGGGCATAAAATTTTCCTTGATATTCCCTCGAGCACTAGCAACATTAAATTTCCATTAAAGAAGTTGCGACAAATTTTCCAGAAAGTAAGTCTGATCAACCATTATACAGCAAGAAATTTTTTTTAGAAAATTTGACTTCAAATTCCGTGCTCTGTTTTAGGCCTTTAAACTTTTTAAAGCAGCCTGCCCTTAGGAACCTTTTGAGCCTTGTGTGTTTAAAAATCAGCACTAGCTTTAACTTTTCATACCTATTAGTCGGTGCACTGAGCTAACCGGGCCGCACCCCTACAGAATGTATTGCAACCCCCTTTAAAAATACTTTATATTTTTTGGCCTTAGAAACATTATGTGCACCATTCCTTCTACCTAAATTAGGTTTTCTATCATCGACAAAGTTCTGCCGGTACTATATAATAACGTTGGAAACGGTTTGACGGCACACCTTTTAATGCTTGGCCACCATTTGTAGAAACAAGTTGGGTTTTGTAAAAAATATTTAATAATTTAAGTATGCATTTTTTGGTCACTCATTTAATCAGACACTAAAATTAATGATAATATTTATTTAAAGGTTATTTGATAAAAAAAAATTCAATAAAACTTGGGTTAAAAGTTTTAATAAATAACGTGTGTTAAGAATTTTTCCATCTCACTCCATATACACAATTTTTTGCCTTAATTTAAAAATTTTGGTGATTTTTTTAAAATATCAAAATAACAGAGGTGAGCAACTTTGAGGGTCATCGAATACGCGCTTTACTACATTGATGTTTGGGATACAAGTCAATCATCACCTTATTTTAACCATGAGAATTTTTATTTAGTTATTTCTGATGATTTAGAAATTTCGGAATATTTTCCCATGTAATACAAATACATTTGGACAGAATCTTTTTCAAAAAAAAAAAAAAAAAAAAATCGGCAAACAAAATGGCCAGTAGTTTTTAAATCGCCAAGAATTCGTCATATCGCAAATGGAAAATGCCTATAAATAATCGCCACATCTGACAACCCTGCCACATCTGTTCACATTATATATGTCTGCTGATATCAAAACAGTATGAATGTGATAGGTGTATTTTAGCGGTCCTTTAGACAAAAATATACACTGTGCGAAACGTTTGATAAAAAAATGGTAATTTAAAAACTATTTTACATTTCATATTTGCATTCATTGCTCACTATTTTAACGGGACACTAGAGTAATATTCATAAAAATAAAAAAAATTTATAATTAATATAACTTTCCTCACTTTGATATATACATCCAATAAATGAATGAAGAGTTTTTCTCAGTGTATATATAAGCACAATTACTTTGCTGTTTCGCACACAAAAGCAAATGAATATCTCTGACTTATAGAATCGAAACTGAAAAACTCAAATGTCTGAACACGAAAAATCATTATAAATCGTCTAACAGAATTAAGGCATAAGACGATCGTAACATATGATTATGAAGTTCGTTTTTATATTAATGGGACAAGACCCAATACATTATTGGTTCAAACTATGGATTTGTTATCAATTACGTTCTAATTTCCTTATACTACTTACATGATACGCCAAAATATTTGCAAGACTTGCAAAGATTGGTTCAGTAGCAAAAGCCAATGTTTCAGATGATTCTTCTACCGTATGATAAATTTGAAGCATCTGAAAAGATAAAGGAAAAAGAATATCGTTAATGACCAATTAAAGTCCATTTTGTGTTATTAAATCTTATTATTGATGTCATATTTATGTAAAGTTAAAATAAAAGTTTATTTACCTTCGGATGACGAAATCTTTCTAAATTTTTAACGGAATTTTTTAAAATCTCTGTTACAGTTTCCTTGCGTCGTGGTTTATGTAATTTCTCGGCAATCTTTTTCTCAAAAACAAATATAGAACATTCCTGAAAATAATTAATGAGAGAATAATGAATAATGATGATTTGTTAGCTTTAACTTCAATAACTGAATAATATTTGAAACAAGTTTGTTCTTCTCCTACCTTTCCATCACTTTTCCTACTGCCATCATGAATTTTCCAAGCCAACTCAGGACCAGCACAAGCCACTTGTTTGCCAATATCAAAATACTGTTTAATGGGATTATTATCGATGACAGTTTGTTGACTGACAGGGGTGTTGACACTCTTGAATTTCGAAAACATTGTGCTATTTGGCATACCATCAATTATTTTCGAAAAAACATTCGTAAAACTACCCTGACGTCTGGGACCAGTACTTGCAGCTCCTCCACTCGATTCACCGCTTGGAGCGCTAATAGTGTTGCCAACACTGCTTGCAGTACCACTGCCACTACTGCTACCACCAGTAGTAAGACCTGCTGTAATACCGCTACTACTTCCACTAGCACCTGTGCCAGCACCCGGATTATTGCTACCAACACTTGTTCCAGTTCCACTACCAACAATTGTACCTGTACCAACTGTATTAAATGTACTGGGTGTTTGTATATTGTTGTTATAGATATTACTGCCACCAAGACCACCAACAAAAATGCCTGGTGTGTTACCACTCAAATCGCTAAGACCTGACTGTGAAGGCAGTCGTTGTCTCATAGGTGAATTTGTACAGCTTGTACTTGATGTGTTATATGATGATGAACCGCTACCACTACCCTTTGTTGCATCAGATGACTGTTGCTGCTGTTGTTGTTGTTGTGTACTATCACCATTCCAGTTTTTTCCACCGTCAAATCCATTCACAGCACCTGAAAAAAAAAACAAAAAACAACCAAAAGAATTGAGAAAAGAGAACGAGTAAAAGGTAAAAACATTCGAGTGAAGTTAAAAAAACATGTCACATTTTCCCATTCTTTTCTATGAATTTTTAAAAAGAATAAGAGCAACATTTTTCCATTATATTTTGCTACAATTCCCAAATGAAGAACATTAATGCATTATTTGGTATTAAGTTTAAATGGAAGAAGATTTCCAAATATTGTATATATATATAGAGTCGGCTTTAAAATCTGAATATCCGTGTATATTACTTATCGAGAACTACGGAATTTTGAAGAATTTTATATACGATTAAAAATCATTCCTATAATTTGGTGAATTGAAAATTCACTTTACAGGGCTTAAAATAATTGGCTTTTTGAAATCATTTTGCATTTGTTGTGTACGTGTTTGGGATGAATAAGAAATTCCTGAAGGATTGAAATATTGTATTCTCCTCCTTAAACTTTTCTTGTAAAAGTAATTGGAAGATAACGGTCTTCTAAGTGGAACCTCTTTTAATACAAAACTCTCGCCTTTATACTGACGTTTTTATTGTGGAGGTTATTTTAGAAGTTGCATTGCAACCAGATTCACTAATTACGCACAGTGTGTTGAAAATTATTTTTATACCCGTATTTATTGAATTCGGGTGTACTTTATTTGTTGTTGTGCTGTTTGATATTCTCAGCCTTATCGGTCCGTTAGCCAAAAAGTTATAGATCGATATCTGAGGCAACCCCAAAATTCCAAAGAAGAACATTTTATTTTTTTTAACAAAAATAACGTTAATTGAGATAGAATATAATTGTAACATCTAAACTGAATGACTTTAAAAAAATTGATGCATCCCCAAATTAGAGTGTTTGAAATTTTGAAGATATTTCTTTTGTTATTCGACATATATTTTGATTTTAATATAATAATTCCAAGAAAAGCAAATATGAAGGCCCTTTACGGAATATGGTTTTAAGTTTATGCAACTCTGAAATGTAAATCATTTCTATTGATACTCGACACAATTACTTTTCTAACTATTTTGAATATATGTGGTCCATATTTTGATATAGCTTCCATTTAGGGCTCTTAACAGAAAGAAAGCTTTAAGCTTATACAATATAAACTTTTATTTATATAAATTAATAGTTTGCCGAATATCGGTTAAATAGACCCACAAAAATTTTTGCATAAAGTAAATGGTGGAAGTTATATAAGATAGGACTCGACCGAATAAGACATTCGTACTTGTTTTTCTCAAATAATTTTGCAACTTTTAGACACTTTAAAAAATTTAATGAAACTTTACAGTTTTAAAAAATAATTTTATATTTTCGATTTTGTGCTTTATTATTGGTGAATCTAAATTCTTATCAATTCTGATGAGGAAAAATTAAAAGAGCAAAGTAAAAGTAGTCGCCTTTCCGAGGTCTACCAAAGTCAAGCGGTGAGGGTGTTTTTGGTTTAAACAGTGTAGTTTGTCTAAGATTCATTTTAACCCCTATTTACTCCTCTAAAATTAAAAAAAAAACCTTTGCTACCCCATATCCTGGGTTTGACTATTCCATTTTGAAAGAAGAGATGGATTACGACGCACGTAATGTAATTAATAAGTGAGTAAACGATATGCGTATCTACTGAATATTCCCTACGGATTTGACGTTCGTTGTGATACGTTTCTCTGGCTATATGTGGAAGAGCAAAATGCTTCTGCAATGAGCCCAACAAATAATTGGAACCAATACAAAACCTGGTGTGGAAACAATCTTGACAGTTTCACCAGAGACTTAGGTCAGGTAGCATCTCAACCAGTAGCTCCTCACTCGTTCAACATCTCGGTATTTAGGGACGTTAAGTTTAATTTAGGGACGTTAAGTTTAATTTTTTTTCTTCAGATAATAAAAACTTTACCCACCTGTAAAACTTCCACTATGACGTTTTGTTAAACTGGCACTATCACGACCGGTTTTCAATTTACCCGCTGCATCTGTTCCATAAATACTGCCACGTTTTATTCGACCATCTGCATAAGTTCTGGAACCAAATGTGTGCTGTTGTTGTTGGTGCTGTTGCTGCTGAAATGGTGTACCGCCAATATCGGCTGTAATAATATCAGCTAAAGTAGTTGCTGCTAATGATCTAGTGCCGCCACCACCACCGCCACTACCACTGCTTGTTGTACTAACCCGTCGTTCCAACGCTTCTGTATTCTCGAACCTGGAATAACGTCTTGCTGCTGTAGTCGCCGTGATTAAAGCTTTTGGATTAGAGGTTAGAAAGTCAGTATTTTTAAGAGAGTCCAATTGAGGAGTTGTAGAAGATTTTTGTTGTCCTTGAGATTGTTGCTGTTGTTGTTTTTGTAAAGAAGGATTATTATTACGTAAAGTTTTATCGAAATGTGATTGTTTTTGTTGTTGTTGTTGATGATGATGATTTTCTATAGCAACATTATTAGGCTCTGGATATGGCTGTATATCGCCTCCGTATGCCCGATATGTTGATGATGCCTCCGTGCCCTGTTCATGTGGTGTTTTATTTGAATGTGTTTGCAATATATGCTCTTTTAATTTTTTCCAATGCAGCGCTATTTTGGCAAATTTTCTAGTTGATTTTCCCAGAAATTTATGTTGATTATTATTCTCTCTCTTTTTTATTGGTATTGTTGTTGTTATTTTGTTGTTATTTTGTTGTTATTCTCAAACAGTCGATGAAAATTGATTTGGAATTTTTAGTTTAAAAATTTTGTTCAATTAAAAATATGTTTCGATTACGATTGTGCTGCTTTTTGATTCAGTCAAGTCAATTAATTTCAATATCAATTTCATTCACAGTTATTTGTTGTTTTAATTGTTGCTATTCTTGTTGTTGTTATTTTTTAGTTTGTGTTATTTAATTGATGTTTTTATAGTTATTGTCAGCTTAAAGTGATATTTTGACCTCTTTTTTTCCCCGATTCTATAATTTTTGTTAGTGTTAGTGTTTTTATATAATTTGTGTATTTAGGTATTTGTGATTTGTTTGTATATAAATATATTTATGTATATTAATGTGTATCTGTATAATCCTACTAAATAGCTTTTGTTATTATATCACCAATATGTCTATTCATTCCCACTTATCTGATGATTTTTGCTGCTAAATTAGAAATAAAAGAAAATATTTAAATGTGAAAATATGTATATAAATGTATTTAAATTTAAAAAACTGATATTTTTAAGTGTGTTACTGGTTATATATGTGTACGGAAATAGTGTAAATATTGCTTGGTAGGAGCATAAAGTATGTTTGTGCATCATTAAATTGATCAGTCAAAATATAGAAAATTCTCATCGCATGAGCTTATGCAGTATATACCATCTATATGTATAAAACTAAATCGGCTTTTATTTGTGCTTTATAGACAGCTAAGAAAGATCATAGAAAGATCTTTATATTCCCGAAAGTAACATATGAAATAACAAATTTTGATAGGACCGGGGGAGAGGTACCCTCCCATACAAAGCAAATATTGACTATCGAATAACTAAAGAAATATAACAACAAGATTTTTCGAATTTGGTTGTAATCATTTCTTTAAAGAACTGCTTTACAGGACAAAATGTAGGACGGTTAGGATTTGGGAGAGAGATAACCCCCACACAAAGAAAATATTGATCATCGTATATCTAAAAAACCACTTCATCGAAATTCTTCAAAGTTGGCCCAATAACTTTTTGAAAGAACTATTTTACAAGAAAAAATGTAGGGCGGATATAATCAAGGGGAGAGTTAAAGCAAATTTTAATCTAAAGAACAGCGAGATTTTTCAAATTTGATCCCAATACTTTTTTGAAAAGATTTTTTTACGAGGCAACATATGAGACGAATAGGATCAGGGAAATAGGTAGAACTCATGAGAGGTAAATATTGATCATCGAATATTTAAAGGATTATAACAGCGACAAATTTCGAATTTGGTTCCAGCCACTTTACCAAGAAACTGGTTTACTAGTCAATGTTTAAAAAACAGTGAAAGCGGGAGTATTCAAATTGGTTCCGATTACTTTCCAAAGGATAGGACCATCGGGAGGGTACCACTCATTTTATAAACGCGTCAAGACTCACCAGTTGAATATAAATTTAAACTTAAAAGCCTCATTGACTATTTGAAACAAGAAAAAATGAAATCTATTTTCTGTGATCTAATACGGAAGCTATAGCAACATATGGAACGATATTCGTCAACTTAGTTATATGCATTAAACACAGTAGGAAAAATAATTGTACCGATATTCAATAAAATTGATATATGTTTTACTCCATTATACACTTATATTTTACACCACTGTGGGAGCTAACAATGCAAAACAATGGACCAATATTATTCCAAATCAATATCATATATTGGGGCAGTTACAGAAATACTGTGTCCAACTTCAAATGAAGGAATTGGTTTATACTTTAAGCCAATTTTTAAAGCCGGGGATTTTTTATTGAATTTTCCGGACAAGTATTTTAAAGGTGACTGGACATAGCAAAATTTATTATGCAAATATTAGGGAATTATTATCTTATACGAATGCAAGTAAACCTAAGAAAAACCTATCCACATAAATATACACTATCAATCGAATTTCATAAGTACTCTCAAGTGCGTACGATTTTGTTTGGAGAAAAACTAATTTTTTGTTTGCTAATTGCAGAAAATGCTACACACCACCGCTCGCCAAATACAGTGTGAGTTAGAACTGGTAAACTTATTTTCGTCAGACAAAATTGCCTTTTTCCACACCTCTGCTCATTTAATTTTTTCACGCGAATTCAAGACAATTTCCTTTATGCTGATTTTTGAGCAAAGCTTCTTCCATTAATGTTTTCATCTCTTCGTAAAATGTGAGCAACTACTTCGGAAGTCTCAAGAAGCTTTAATTTATTGTTTATTTCTGTAGAATTAAATTTGATACTGATTTTCTTGTTTTATAAGATTAGTACGTCGGGTGAATGTGTTTATGGTAATATGCATCAGTGTAGTTGTAATAGATTCTTATACATTTTATAAGAAAATATATTAAATTTTATCTTAGTGGTTGATACTATCGTGAACTAAAATTATGTATTCGAAACTTAAATCTTAGTCTGAAACGGATGTGTCATTCCGCGTGTAAAGTTTAGATTGATGTTACATTAACATATGAGATTTAGCTAAGTCTGTCTGTTTATTGTTGTTGGAATATATAAATTTATTTTCCAAATTCACATTGTATTATCAAAAAAGGACTTAAATAGTTGGTTGATAGGTTGTCTGTGTATATTTGTGTGGTTTACAACAACAAAATGCCTGTTTTTATTGTACTTGTTGATTTACATAAATAATTGTTTGGCTGAATTTGACGTTTATTTTTTTTTACCCTCCACCATCACAAATGGTGAAGATGGTATATTTACTTTAATGTTTCGTGTGTGACGCCAAATCGGAATCATCTGAGGCAACCTCTACGTTTATGGGATGAATTTTTGTAAAACTTTCAAAACAGATGTATTTTATTATCATTCGAAAATTTTTTTTAATCGGTTCAGTAGAAAAAAAGTTTTGACTTTAACTAAGTAATGTTATGACTTATAAAGTGATCCTGTGTGGTATTTAAGAAAAACTTTATATATTTTATATGTTTGCGGGTGTATGTGTGAATGTGTACGTAGCATAACGTATTTAGTTCCACGCATTTATGGTGAAGAGTATTGAAGATTCGGCATAGCCGAGTATTTTTACATAAAGTTTTTAGCATTTTTTGTTTGTATTTCTTGCGTTTATTTAATTCGATTGATACTCCTTGTTGCTATTGTTTTTGCTATTTAATTTTGCGGCAGTAATAAAATCAAATTATGGTATTTCACTAAATCATGTTGTTATTGCTGCTGCTGTTGATGTTGTTCATGATGACGATGATGATGTTGATTTGTTTTTATGGTAATTTGGGTTTATTTTATATTGTTGTCCTAAATTAGTGTGTTAATGTTGTGGTTGTTGGTTTTTTGTTTTGTGCATCATTTAATCATGTTTATTATGAGGTCATATACAAAATATTCTAGTGTTTAGTAATTCAAAAAAAGAGTACACATTTTTTACATACATACATACATACATACATACATACATACATACATACATACATACATACATACATTCATACATGCGTACATATAAATAAAAAAATGTAAAGTTGGTTAGAACTCTCTATCACTTTATGTACTGTTCTGTACTGTATGTTATTTTATTATTTTGAAATAATTCTGAAATTTCTGAACCGTCACATTTCACATTACTGAGTTGATATGGAGAAACACAAGCTCTCAAATGGCCACCTCGGGTATGTTATTTCTCATATGTCCCATCAAAAACCCCTTTGGGTATTGTAATAATATTTGGTCAAATTAAGACAAAAATATAGTAAGTTGAACGGAATTATTTTTGCATCATACCATAATTTTTCTAGCTCCCATACAACCTTCTTTTAAAACGCATAAATTTCACATAAATGTTTGTATAAATCAGAGAAATAAATTTTAAGGTGGTCGTTCACAGAATCTTCGTTTCAGCCATTTACAACCAAAAATGTGATGTAGGGTATTAAATAGTCAAACTTGCCGGTTATAACATTTTTACTTGTTTCTTATATCATAAATAGATTTTTGACTCCCTCGGGTATATTAATTAAAAAAATTGGTAAAAATCCGTTTATGTTATGTTTATTGTTAGTCCTTGTAAATGTCAATAAAAAATATGCGTATGTGTTTGGTTTATCCCTACAGTTTCGGAGATATTCAAGTCGAAATAAATTTTTAACCCATTTTTAGCTCTGATTATTTTTAGTTCTTTTAAATTTTTGAAAAAATTGTGACAGATTCCCTAAAAAATCCTTTAAGAATTTATCTTAATCTGAATTTGGAATTGGAAAAAAATATTATTATTTTTTTTTGAATTTTTAAAAATGGTGGCAACATTTATTCACTTATAAAACTATTTTTTGTGTTTCATAATTTTTTAATGCTTTTTAAATAAATCCTTATGAGAACGCGTGTAAAATAAATACGAATGTTATTGGGGCAGAAACATGCCCACAAGCCCTATTTGAACTTTGTCAATTTTGGAACAAATTTCAACTTTTTGTTAAGTTCTCAAATCACAAAGCTGGAATCATTTTTTTATCCTTTATATATAGCTTCATGAGAAGGTAGACATACAAAAAAGTATTATTTGAAGTATGGTCTTTGTAGTGACAAGAAAATTGTTTAAGTGAAAAAAGTCAACATTTTCAATATGATTTATACGGATTGAGATTTTTGGGAATTTCGTGAGGTAAAGTGGGAATCTTTTTAACTTTTTGAACTATGGATAAGTTAATATATATCATATTGAAATAAATATTGTTATTCATTTCAGTTTTAGTAAAGTTTAAGTATGAATTTTATATTTAATTTAAATATCTCTTACGATTCAATAGTTGTAAAATTGTTTCCAAATAAAATCGATTTGAACACACTGTGTTTTGTATGGTTGCAATTAGAAATATGATTTTATTTTTTTAAATAGAACTTTAACTTTAGGAAAAAAAGTTAATAAAATTTGTGCTTTTTTTCTTAACGCACAACATTTTTTGTAAGCCTTTGTCAATTAATTTGATTTAATGTTTGGAATTCAATTTCATTTTTTTTCATTTTGCTTAGAACTTTTTTCTCAAATTAAAGCAATTAATTACAGCAATATATATAGGGTCCTGTCAAAAATCTCAAATATCTAAACTCAAATTTTTCTCTACGAAAAACAAAAAATTAGAAAACTTGTCACTATATATGTATGTGTATGTGTGAGTACCTGTGTGGTTCATAGTTTGAAAAACTATTTGTCAAAAGCACATTTTCTGCCTCTTAAATTCATGTTCATTCGAAACCACTTGAAACTTTAAAAATGGAGAAGAACAACAAATTTTCATTGTAAAATGGGGTTTTGTGTTGTATAGACAACATTTACAGAACATATAAATGAATTATGTATATATATGTGTATTAGAAGGGATCAAATTTAATACAAATATTTTTCTTTTCATTTTCTTATTATACCCATAAAATTTATTAATATGAACATCTGAGTAATTTCGGTTTGAGTAAATTGGAGTGTGAAAATTTCTAAAATTACTAGTATTTTAATAACATTCCATTCAAAAAATTTTACGGATATTGATCTATAATTTATAAGGAGTGACTATATAAGATTTTTTATACCCTACTTCGTTATAGGTGCTTGGGGTATTATGCATTTATCCAGATGATTGTAACGGACAAAAACAAAATAGTCCTATGCAATGTCCATCTGGCTGGGTCTCAGCATAAAGCTCTTCGCAAAGTACAGGTCGTAATTTGGAAGATATCTCAAACCATTATTTCTCATAGGTCCCATAAATAAAACCCCTTTTGTTATTGTAATTATATGTGATGAAATTAAGGCAAATTTAGCAAAGTGTGCGGAATTATATTTGTCTCATTTCCTAATTCCTTCTAGCTCCCATATAACCCTCCTTTTAAAGAGCATTAATTTCACATAAAAGTTAGTGTAAATCAGAATAATATATTATAAGAGGGTCGGTAATAAAATGTTCGTATCAGCCATTTAAAACCAACAATGTGATGAAGGATATTAAATAGACGGACTTGACCGACTCCTACTTTTCTACTTGTTTCTTATATCATACATATATTTTTGATTAGTTAACAAAAATTCAAGATGGCGGATATTGAAAAGCCATAATTACCCCTACAAGCTGGGGTCTTTAAACTTCAAAATCAATTTTAAATCACCTCTGTTGTAAGCACGTTTTCTTAGTTATTTCGACTTAGCTTAACGAATGGGTATCGTTATACTCACTATATTTCAAATATTTTCATAATACTGACTGTTTTAATCTAAAACATATAAAATATGTTTTTAATATCAACATTTTTAAGATTTACATAATCTAAGGTGATTTTCAGAAGTGGGTCTGTATTAGAGAAAAATAAATTAAAAAAATGAGCTTTAAATCCCATTCCGGGAGAACATTTATATGAGAGCTGAAATATTCCATTTGACATGATCAGTTTTGGTAGTCTTTGACCAAATTTCTGGATATCTAGATATTTCTTACAATACGATGTGTAGAATGTTCAGCACGTTTATATGACATCCAGCCAGACGGGCGAACGGACGGATGGACATCATTGAATTAAATAATGTTATGGAATATTTTGAATTTTACTAATTCAAGATCACAATTCTTTTGAACTCTGACACTTCTCAAAGAAATTTATGTGGTAATAGAATGCATTAGAAATAATTTTAATACAAAATGACTTTTGCTAATAACAATTTTAGTTTCAGTTTATTACTTATTAATATTATTTAATAACTATAAATATTTATTACATACATATGTTTCCCCACTAATACTTATATACTTTTAACACAACTATTTCTACCAACAGGTTTCAAATAGAATCTCTCATATATGAAACATTCAATTACTCTAAAGAACCATGCAGTTTTAAAAATGTCGTTTAATAGTAAAAGACTAACAAAATTTTAGGTGAAATATATGTATTTTTCGATTAGCCAACTAATCGTCACCAGTTTTTGAAAGGTAATCTTCTAAAATCACAGTATAATAGATTAAGATTTAATAAGAAAAGTACTTACAATCTGTTTAAAATCTAAAGCAAATTTACTATGAAAACTGTTGGGTATCTAAAAGCAACCTGAATACACACATACGTATACAAATATATATATGTTTGTATATGATTGCGTATGTATAATTACTAACTTTAAAAACACATTTTTTTGTATATGTGTGCATATGTATGTATCTGTAGGTACATAGAAAACAATTACATAGGTAATATATAGAAACTTTTCAAATAAATGTTATAGTTTGTGTAAAACATACGGTCATTCATGGCATTATAAAGTCAATGGAGCTTAACATGATGGTAAAATACATACAATACGACTTCAATTAACAATTTTAGTAGTTAAATGTAAATGAAATAATATTGAATGTAATATTTTATTTTAAGAAAACTTAAAGAAAAATAACAGGTAAAATTGTTATATAAGATACTAAAACTCTTCCGTCCCTTAACCGAATAATTTCATTTATGTGATAAATTTAATAAAATTTCCTGCAAAACACGGAGAGAAATGACATTTTGCAATATGTTTATCACAAACACTAATATAATTGCGGTAAACATTTATTGTTATCACCAACATGTTTATTGTTGAATTTATTTTATTTTGATAACAATTTTGTTGCTGTAATAAAATTATTTTTATTAAATAAAAAATATTCTGGGCACAATATATTTAACTGATCACAATTTCATTATTTTATTATTATTTTAATTATTTTTAAATAAAAAATTAGGCAATAAAAATAAATAAAATTATATGATAAAAGCATTTCAAATAATGTTTATACATTTTCCGAAGGCACAGATAAATATAAAATGCAAAATGCTTTAAAATATTTCATACGAAAATATTTTTATTCAATACCAAAATAATGCGAACAATATTTTTATTATAATAACTTTATTTTATAGTGGCGACAACAATAATTTTGGTGACTATGACAATATATTTAATAATTATTGTTATCAATATCAATAACTTTTTATTGGAATAACAATATTTTGATGGTTATATCAATAATTTTGGCTATACAAATATTTTTAGTGGACATAACAATGTATTTAGTGACGATAACAATAATTATTTTTATTAATTCAAAATAAACAAAATTTTTAGTTAAGGTAACAATATTTAATAACAATGTTATGTTGCAACCATAATTTTTCTCTGCGTACAAAGATATGCAATATTGAATTCGAATTCGAATTAAGACGTTATTAATTTTCTCATTTTTCGATCTTAAACCTTTATACTCTACTGAACCACTTTTGTTACTTTTTAGGACAAGAGATACTTATTCCAAACTTCATCAATCTCTCCTGATTATTATGGACGTGTGCGTGTGAACAGCAGATAAAGCTTAATCGACACAGATTTTGATTTGGTGCGATAATGTATATACTCTATGGGGTCTTAGGTGATTCCTTCTTGGCATTACAAATATTTTAACAAAGTAAACATTCTTTCATCGCCTCTTGATCTGAAAAAAAATAATAAAAATAAGAAAAGAACTATGCTCATATTTTGGCATTAAAAACGGAACGACAATGCCAGTACACCTTCTTCGCCACTTATGGTGGTTAATGATGTAAATTGAAATTTACCCATTCTGTTTGCTATAAGGTATCATGTTGCCATTGTTAATCAACTAAAAACTTTTTCAATTTTTTGTTTGCGGACACTTTAGTTTCTCTAAAGTTCTATTTATTATTTTTTTACTCAGTTCTTTTTACCTTTAACAGTGTCACAATCAATTAAATTACTAAATTTAATTAAACATTTGAAACAAAACTACATGAACCATTTCACATCGATTGTTAGCAAGGAAACAAGCAGCAATTGAAAAAGGGGGAAAATTAATAAAATTTAGAGAAAAAAGTAAATGAATTGTAATACGAGAACAAATAAAAGTAAGAAATTGAGTTTTTAACTGAAACTTTAAAAAAGAAAATATTTGTATTACAAAAAGAAAAAAAAACTTTGTGTGTGACAAGTGTAAATTGATCGCAGTTACATGATTCCCTTTAGAAAAATAACTATAATTTATTTTTTTGTATCGATAAAATTGATCAGAATTAAATTTAGTGTAATAAATAACAATTAAGACTGATAAATTTGGCTGTGCTGAATCTTAAATACCCTCCACCACTAACGCCGACTACGGAAAAGGCCTCTACAAAAACTACAGCAAAATATATTATCCGGAAGGGATGGGAGCAAGGTCAAATAATGATCCCAGCAAAATCTAGTATCTTTAGGTTCTTTATTGTATCAAAATAAATATATTTGTCAAATTTAAGAAAATTATCTTTAATAATGCTTCTAACAGATTTTGGGTTGTATCAAATATTTTCATTTTTTAGCCGATAACTTTTTTTGATCCGATTTTAATAAATTTTTGTACGATGAGAAAGTATGCAGTACTTAAATTGTTGTATTAATCCATTGAAAGAATTAGAAGAATTCCTTTTTTCGATTGCCTCAGATATCGGTCTATAACATTTTCACTGATTAACCGGTTTTAAATAAGAATATGCACCCGATAATAACAAATAGTAAGACCGAATTTCATTGAATTCGAACAATTATTCTAGGTGTTAGAATGATTTCAACAGACAGACAGGCAGACGAGCGGACAAAGCTGAATCGACTCGGATTTTCATATTATGCAAGAATATATATTTTATGGGGTCTAATATGATTTCTTTTTGATGATACACACGGAATGACAAAGTTAATATACCCTCATCACCACTTGTGGTGGTGGAGGATATAAAAAATATTTTTATTTTGTTATCGACCTAAATCAAATATTGTTGATGGTCATTTTTGAATGTCTTTGTTAAATTTAATGGGTTATAACAAGGACTTTGTAAAAACAATTTATGTCAATACTTTTTCAACCTCAATTTCCACCAAGAGGTTGCGCATAGAATTTTGAAAAGATATTTGTCATGCCCGTCTTTGTAATACCCGACACTACGATGTTAGTTATAAATAGCAGTTACGAAAAATTAATTAACGCTCCTCGTATAATTTTATTCTTGGATTTATTCTTATGTGTGCAGTATATAATGGTGTAACTAACATTTATGTGAAATTTAGAAGTTTTTAAATAAATTTTTTAAGGGGTTAAATGGGTACCTAGAAGAAATCATGCTTCGGCCCTCGTATAATTTTGCACGTAAATTTTTGCTTTTATTTAAATTAATTTGACCAGTTGGGAAGGGATTTTGTATGGGACCTATGAGACTTAATGGACCGACACAAGCACAATTTGGTGGTTGGGTTATTATGCATTTGTGTTGATGTTTGTAACATGCAGAAAAATGGTGTTACATCCACCTTTAAGTATACAGTTCGACTCGGAATCACTTTGTGGGCGATTTAGGGATGTCCGTCCATTCCGTCTATCTGCCTTTTCGGCTGGCTGTCTATGTAAACAGTGTGAACAGTATACAGGTCTCAATTTTTTAAATATCGGTCCATGTTCGGTCCAATATTTCAAATACCTCCCACTCAAATGTTCTTTCCGATGAGGGATTATAAAAGTCCTTAATAAAAAGCCATTTCAACGAAATTTGGCATAAATAAGTAACAATATTTTAAAACGCTGTGCCAAATTAAAACGATGTGCCTAATAACTAGACAAATAAAAAATATAAGCAAAAATTGCTGTGCAAAATAATTAAAGGGTCGGTCTCTAGAAAAATTACTTTTAAAACTCCTAAATTTCACACAAATGTCAACTACAAAATAATATACTTCAATAATTAGAAAATAAAATTATACGAGGGTCATTCATACATTTTTCGTAACTATTGTTTATAGCCAACATTCTGTTGTAGGGTATTATATAGTAGGACTTGACCGAGTATAACACTTTTTTTGTTTATTGCAATATTTCACAAAAAGCAACTACCTCGATTTCTTTTCGGTTGCTCTAACCGAGCCCGCACTATATTAAAAATCGTGAAATTGCTTTATTATATTCTCTGCATTAATTTCTTCATCGAAGAATGTTTTATACAAAAACATTTCATTAAATAGTATTTTTGTTCTTAACAATTTATTTCGAAAAAATCTTATATTTTTTAACTGCGTAAAATATTTTTCTCCAATTTCTGGACATATGTTAGAAAAAGTATAAAAAAGCACTAAGTTAACCTTTCTTTTTTTCTTAAGACAAATGTCAGTCATAATCCATTCAAAGAAAAGATACATAAATAAATTGTTGGTAGTTACAACTCATTATGGCATAATTTCTATGGGCTGCCAGAATACAAATTCTTATATGTTAAAGGAAATTTTCTAATCCTTATCTAAATACTGTAATAAGTGATTCTAGGAAGTGTTATTTGTTATAAGAAAAAGAAAAACAAATCCCAGCAATTGTTTGTAACAGGTAAACACATACATATATATCATGAGATAAACATAAAAAATGCCATGACATTCTCTAACATGTCGCATCTGAGTAAATATTCATACTTATGTACACAAACATAAATATATGATACATTTACACTAACACATACAAATTTATATATGTTTAATCTGAAAACTTATCACGTTTGTTTATTTACTTAGGGTTCACTTTAATTTCCTTTTCCGAGGAATTTTTGCTACTTTCTGATTAAATGTATCTCATTTATATAAAAAACCGTATAAAAAATTTGCTTTTGGATATTTTTTGCGAAAAACTAATATTTATTTACTTGATATTAAGTTCAAAGATTAATAAACTTATTTAAAAGCTTAAGATATATATTGCGACTAAGTGGATATCAATTGGTATTTTCGTTATAACTTGAGGAAAAAACTTTATTATCTCTCTTAAATATATTAAACTGACATTTTTATAAAAGTTAGTTTTCTTTTGTGGCAAAATAACTCCATTGAGAACTTAACTAAATTTGCGATTTTCCATCGTATCTTAAAAAGAACCGAAGGACATTCTTGGAATTCTCATAGTTGTAGTAAATTTTGACAATACTGGACGTAATAACAACAACATATGACATAATAATTATGTTCTATCAATAATGGCACTTTAGAGGGTTAAAATCTGTTTTCATTACTCTGCAAATGATGGATTCCTGAGTTTAAACACGAATTTATTGAATCGTTATTATAATGCTCGATTTTGTAATTCATTTAAAGAAAATAAGTGCTATTTTTTGAAAAGAAATCTGTAGCTTATAACTCAAACTATAAGTTTGAGACATGGGACTCCATAAGTTCTTAATCTTGTGACGTATTCAACCAAAATACCAAAAATCTTAGTTTTTAAATAACTTTCAAGTCATTGACTTAAATCCTTTTGTATATGATACAGTAATATGTCCGATATTATGAACATTTTATCAATAAGTGATAAAGATGTCTGTCTGAAATTATGATTCTTAATAAAAGACATGAAAAAACTTATTGATTATTTCATTAAATCAAATTTTGTTAAATTTTCGAAAATGTAAAGGAAATCCCTAAAATGAGGTGTTTTGGTCTACTGAAGAGGAACTCTACGAATGGGAAGGCAGCAAAACAGCCGGACGGGCGAACATAGTTAAATTGATTCTGATTGATGTAGACGGGCTTAACCGACTCTAAAATTTATTCTTTTTTTGTTTATTATTAGTTTCAAGATCACAAACAAACAACTATAACTGTTCACATTTCTCAAAAGGTGGAAAAATCTATCTGATTTATTGGCTTTTGTTTCTTTGCGCAGTCACAATTTCTTTCACAATTGGATTAAAACTTTGGAGCGCTTGACAAGTTAAAATATCAAGCGAAAACAAGGTAAATTAAAAAAAAGAAAATTAAAAAAATCGGTAACAAAAGTATGAATTATACCCTACACACGATCATTTTTATTTTACATTTTAATTTTGTAAATTTATTTATACCCTAAACCACGATAGATAACAGAAAAAATGGTATTACATCCACCTTTTTTTGAGTCGTTTTAACGATGTTCTTCTGTCTGTTTCTCTGTCTGTTTGTTTGTCCGGCTGTCCATGTAAACGTTGTGAACACACTACAGGTCGCAATTTTTAAGTTACATGATACCTGATATTATTTTGGCCCAAGGACAAAGCCTATTGAAATTGGCCATGTTCGGTCAAATATTTCGAGTACTTCCCGGAATCTGATTTAAAGCTCATAAAAGTCCTAAATATGAAACGATATTAAGGAAATTTGGAAAAATAAATATTATAATATTCTAAAACAATGTGCCGAATTATGCGAGTGTCGGTCCATTACTGATTTCTCATCCCCATACAAGCTCCCTTCGAAATATCACTTTGAAGAGTATTAATCGCACATGTAATTTGATATTGCAATAAAACTGGTAAAATTAAAACAAATACAGGTAAAAACTGATGTGAAAAATTATACGAGGTTCAGTCCATGATTTCTACTAGGTCCCATATGACAACGAAAAAAAAAATAATTTTAAAACCCCTAAATTTCATATAAATGTTAGTTTCGCTATAATATACTGCACAATTAAGAATAAATCAGAAAATAAAATTATACGAGGGTTGTTTATTAATTTTGCCTAATTGCTATTTATAACCAACATTGTGCTGTAGGGTATTAAATAGGCGGACTTGACTGACTAAAACATTTTTACTTGTTTAATATTTATTTTTAATTTATGCTGTTAAAAACTGTTAAACTTATAATTTTCAAACAATATTTATGATAACAAATATTATTTGGTGAAAACATACAGTTTGTCAAATATATCTTTGCAATCACAAAAAATATGGAGAAGTTTAACTTTATTAATGAATTTCAACTAAAAATCATTTAATTATCAATTTAAACACTTCTTTATTCCTTCAAAATTACACTCACGAACTGCAAAAAATCTTCTAAAATGTCCACATTTCCAATATTTACACATTTTTTGAAAACATTTTTTGACAGTTTTCAAAGTTTGTAAGTTAATTATTTTTATTGTCGTTGTTATTGTAATCTGTCTGTCATTTGGAAAAATTTTAGTGTTTTATAGTCGTAAACAGGAACAGTAAGAAAATGTGTACGGAAAGAATTGATAATTAAAGCTTCTCTAGTTTTAATTCATCAATTAAGTTAAGATTCATATTAATTTTTTCTGAAAGCAAAGATATAATTGACAAACTGTACGTGTATTGAGATGTATAAAATATTTCAGGGAATTATATTTGCTTGCTTTGACTTTTAGCACACAATTTATGTTCAATAAATATTTTTATTTATTCATTTGTTATGTGCAACAACAAATGCTAGAACATTCATAAACATATGTATGTATTCATATTGTGGTGTATGTGTGTGTGATATAAAAATGATGAAAATAAATTATTTATGTAGTTATTTCTTTTGTTATTTGTTTGTTTATTTTGAGGTTATGCAAAATTAATTTTCCTGCTTTATGTGTTATGGTTGAGAGAGAATTTATTGGTTCGAATAAAAATCGTTGATACAATTTTGGACTTAAATATTTGGAATAAATAAACAATTGTAATCAATATAGTATAATACCTACTGGTATTTTTAGGAAATAAGGGTATATCAAGTTTGTCACATTGTGTATTACACCAAGAAGGAAACATCTACGAACTCTTTTATGTAATTTTTTATATCTGAGAAAATAAGCCACATTGGTATTTATATAAATGAGAATTTTTTTACAAAAAAAAAAAAAAAAAACATTATAAATATATTGTTAATCTTTTAATTTTTAAACAGTACCAGGTGAACTTGTCCGTTGATAGAGAGTCTGATTCAGGTAGAAGGAATGGTTAACATGTTATTTCTAAAGCCCAAAAATTTAAAGCATTTTCAAAAGAGCTGCCAACATATCCGGTAGGAAAGCAGCTCTGTTAGATTAATACTCAAACTATTTGGTACGAAAAGAAAAACAGAAAAACTTAGAGGCCAAAAATATTGCACGGAATTTGAAGTCAAGTTTAAAAATATTTTTGCTGCATAATGGATGACAAAACGTTTGTATTATGTGTATAATGTCGAATTTTAAAATTACATTATGTTTGGTACGCACAGTTTACGTACGTACATACTCGCACGCTTACAATATATGAAAGTTTTTCTTAAATAAAACAAATTAACCTTAATGAGCCATAAAATGTTTGGTTTTAACTACTGAATCTATTTTGATCATATAATGAGGTATATATAGCATAGTCTTTTGGCAAAATTTTATTCCAATTTCTTACAAATACTCAGTCTAAATTTCATTGAGCCCGTTAATTATTGTAGACGTGAAATTGCCAATAACAGACAGGCAGATGGACGTAGCTAAATCGACCCAGATTTTGGATCTAAGATGATTCCTTCTTAGCACATGATTCTTTCTTCACATGGAATGTCAAAGCTAATATATCAATTTCACCACTTAGGGTGGTGGATGGTATATGAATAATATAGTCGTTTTTTAACTCAGCATAAATCATTAAACTTTATTTATCCTCTTTGTGTTAATAAATACAAATCCCGCCAACTCCTCTTAAAAATCAATGTATCTTTTAACAATTTTATCTATTTTTGTATCTTTTATATAAAAATAAAAATATAAAAATTATTTATGTTTTATACTCGTCTTGTGGTATAAAAATATAACAAAGATTATTGCTCATGTCGCCCAAGTCAATATAATTCCTTGACCCGGTTGGTGTGTTTGAACTATAGTTCACATATGGTTTAAAAATATACCTTTTTAAAATACGTGTGTGTATTACATTATTGTGTTTATGTATGTGTGTATGTATGTATGTATGTATGTATGTATGTATGTATGTATGTATGTATGTATGTATGTATGTATGTATAATATCTACACATATCTGTATTTATGTCTGCTATAAATCTATAAATGTATAACATTGATTGTCTTAAATATATATGTAATAATGGTTTGAACGAGAGATAAATATAAAGATTCACAGCAGACACATAAAGATTCACAACAGACACAATTACAATTAATGTTAAACAATCTATATTTATTATAATGTTAATACAATTTATATTTAATAATATTAAAGGTGTTGAATATTAAATTGTTAATTGATACTTTAAAGGTTGAAGCAATTTTATTTTTTTTCAACATAAATTTAAGTTAAATACGGATTAAAATGTATACAGTCATTTATTGAAAATAAGATTATTTCCAATTACATAAATAATTTCAATAATAATTAAGAGTTTAATGTGACATAATTTAAATAATGTATTTCAAGATGTGACATCGAAAAAATCTTAACATACATATATGCTTATAAAAATGAAACCACTAAACTTATAGTTTTAATTTTTTTATTTGATTGAAATCTTTATTACAATTTACATAAGAAAAATACATTTATGGTTTTGACCCCCAGTGAGTTTTGAACCTTTTTCGGAAACACTTCCTTTGACGTTCTTATAACCCTTTCTGTCACTTTGCTCGAACAAGTAGTCCATCATTGTTAAAAATCGACCATATTTTGAACACCCTTTCTGTGCTCTTCAATTATTTTTCAACAAGATCCCAATATCTCTCCACTAGTAGTTTACCATAGTGACAGGACTTCATAAATTATTCAAAGATAATTGGACACATTATGATGTGTCTTAAATGGAAGCTTTTTTGTAAACAATCCTTGATGCAAAATTTTGGTTTCTAAAAAGCTCGTTTCAATAATTTTTTTTAATAAAATTTTTGCTTTTCTGCTTTCCTACCAGATGTGTTGGGACTCCTTTAAAAATGCTTACTGTATTTTGGTTTTAGAATCATCATTTTCTTTTTACCTAAACCAGGTTATTTGTTATAATTATAATTTTACTTATATATAAGAATAATAAATATCTAAGCTTACTAAATTCGTGCTATTGACGTATACTTAATACAATAAGTTTTTACAATTAATATCACTCATACGCGTCCAAATTTCTAATATATTGAACCGATCTAATTCACAATTTTTTTGTAAAATTGAATAAAAAAACAAAATTATAAGATTTTATCATATTTTAAAATTGCGATTTTATTATGTACTTATACCCGGTGAGTTTTGCTGATTTTATCGTAAAAAATTTATTAATCAAATTATTAAAATTCAGAAAATCTATTATGATGGTGTAAGGAATAAAATAACTCCATTAAACCATTTTATTTTGCTCGAACGTTCTTTTGCAGATATTTAAGACTTTCACATCTAAGGTTAAAGAAAATTCGCCTTCGTCAATATATGTTTTTTTTCTGGATAATAAGTTCAAATTTACAGAATATTTTTTAGCGATACAAAGTTTTAAATTACTAAAATGGAGAAAGCTTCATAGACCACCGAAGTCCAGTCATACAGAATATCTAATCTTGACAGAAATAACGAGTTTATTTTTCCATTGGGACACTTTTTCGAAAAAAAAGAAACATAAAATTTTTAATTTGTTAAATTTCAAAATCGAAAATTTGAACTTTTTATCAACATCATACAAAGTGATTCCAACCTTGTAACGCAATTTATTTTTCAAGCATAATAATATAGTCGTATGACTCAATCATTCCAGGTTCGACTCAAAGAATTCGGTAGCTTTAATAAAAAATTAAAATAAAATTTTAACTTAAAATATTTCGTGGGCTTTTAAGTTCTACAAAATACGGGAGTATCTGATTAGGACTTAAAAGAACTCGGAGGCTTTTAAGTTCGGTAAACAAAGGATTGAAAGAATTCTGAAAGAAAACTACTGATTGGTAGTTCTTAACTACAAAATTTGTTTGGCCAATAAAATTTGCCTTCATGAAACTCTCACTATATATCCAAAAAATTATATAAACTTAATGAGAATTATAAGGTGCGTTATTAATAGAACTTGCACCAACATAATAGAGTGGATTACGAATACTGTAATAAAGAAGAATAAAATCAACTAACAATACTGTTATTTGAATACGGGGAGACTAGAAACGACTTGAAGATTAGACCCTTAAACTACTGAATCAAGCCACCGCTAAATTAATATAAATACAAAGAAAATCGCTGTTTCAAATTTTACGAGAGGAAATAAGTTACTGAATGTATTTTTTTTAAATTAATTTGTTAAAGTTATCATTATTGATTAAAAAGTAACAATAAATAAAAAATACAATTAAAAATATATGGTAATCAGTAGCAATTTAATGAAATTAAAGATCTTTTCATTAGTAGTTAAAACGAATTTATATGTACATCACTGATACACACACATACGTATATAATTTACACATTTGCTTGTTAATATATGTAACCAGACAATTGTTTTAACAGTTTTCTATTTTTAAATTATTGAACCGTAATAAATATTCATACAAACATAGTTATATTGTAGTATTTTAATGGATAAAGTAAAACCGAAAATAAACATTTCCGTAGGCGTATTATTAACATTAACGTTTATCATACGCACTAGTAGCTTTAAAAAAAATACCACCTTTAAAATCAAACAATATCGAAATAAGTTTATTTATACCCTGAATGTGTTATGTTATGTTATGTTGATAATGTTGAGATTTTTTCAAAGGTAAACATTTTTGATATAATGAAAATCAATTATGTAAATTCACATCTTTTTAATTTCACTAAAATATATTTGTGAAAAAATTTTCCATTTTTATGCGTTCCACCCTTACAAGTATCGATGAGGGTATTTTTACTTTGTTATACCGTGTGTAACATCAAGAAATTATTATCTAAAACCCTATAAAGTATATATATTCTTGCATTAAAATCTAAGTCGATTAGCTATATCCCTTTATCCGTCTGTCTGTCTGCCTGTTGTAAATATTCTCACAATAGAATTTGGCCCGAGCATTTGTTATTGTCCTAAGCAATTTTTTTAATTTAAACAAACTATATCAGTTCATTAACATAAAAGTTATAGACTAATATCTAAGACAACCTTAAAATTCTGATGAAGAACCTTTTTTCAGCAAATAGTGACTTAAATAAGAATTTGACTGTAATATACTCTTATAAGTGCTTCATGATCGTACAAAAAGTCGTAAAAATCGGATAAAAATCGGAAATAGAAAAGAATTTAGAGGCTAAGATATGCAAAATTTTGATTTACCCCAAAATCTGTATATAACACAATAATAAACTCGAAAAAACAAGATTGTGCTGTATTTATTTGGATCCCATAAAAGACCCTTTCCCGAAATCTGGTTTACCTTCTAAAACTCTTAAATATGAATCAATTAAATTTAAATTGGACACATTACTTTTTCTAAGAGTCTTTAATATATGTTATTAATTTAAATTATATTAGTCCATATTTTTTAATAGCTCCCGCATAGGGCCCCCTTCCAGGAAAACGGTTTTTAGCTTATTAAACTCTTAAATAAACCCAAATTTTATTGAGAATTATGTTTTTACTACCTTTTATATATATTAATAATTAAGCCAATCTAGGTCCATGTTTTGCTATAGCTCCTAAAGAAGGCTACCTCCCGAAAAGAGTTTTGAGCTTATAAAAGTAGTATATAAAGAATAAATAAATGGAATTATATTTTGCTATTGCTTTCATATAAGGCCCCTTTTGTTTGAGCTTATAAAACTCTTAAATAAAACCAAATTCTATTCAAATTGTAACTTAAAAATTATTTTTAATTAATCAACTTTAATATATATTATTAATTTAATAAAACTCGGTACATTATTTGCTTATATAAGACCGCATCTCGGAAAAAAGCTTTGAGACAGTTATATCATTATATGCATATCAACCAATTTTTTTTATCTAAAATCATTACGATTACCATCCTAACTGTCTTGAATATGTCTTACTTTGATTTCATCCTTAATTGTCAATTTAACGAAAGCTCTTTGCTTCAATTAAGAGGTTGCCTCAGATATCTGTCTACATCTTTTATTGAATTAAACCGGTTAAGCTGGTTTAATAGGGAACCTCTCAGTACGATAACAATGATAACGTTAATGGTGGGTTAATAACAAATTTAAACTAATTTTGAAAGTCCACCTTTTATTCCGTGGATCCATCAAAAATTTAAGAATGTACATGTGAAATTACATTAATAAATATTTCGTAATTCCAATGTTACAGTTATTTCCAAAAACAGCATTTTGGTAACTCTGTTCAACATTTAATATGCAAAGATTCCATTACACTAAGGAATATAAATCTAAAGATAATTGAATTTATGTACATAAAACAATATAAAATACTTTCACTAACGTCTCATATACATAAGTGTAAATTGTTTTTAAATTTAGTTATTTGAGATTGTTTTAAAATAAAAACAAAAACAAATGTAAATAAATTATATTTTATTTATTTTACAAAGAGAAACTTTAAAATCAAGTTAAAGAAAACAAAAATATGAAAAAAATGATTTAACACCACATGACGATACGGGTACTTGAATCTCAAATCGTGCTGTAAACACTTAGCAAATCAAAGATAAACAATGAAAAAATATATATTCAGCAATGATGATTCTTAAATGCTCTACTCTTTTAACGATTTAAAAATAATTTAATGGAAATTTTGATAATTTATTAATAAATTACATTAACTTCGCTAAAATTGCTTATGTGAAAATAAGTAACTGACTTACACAGTTAAAACATTTTAGATTGGTGAATCTGTTACATGCATAATTATAAACTTATTTATAGTACATCTTTCTAATCACATACATTTACAAACTAACAACGACATTATTCACTCAAGCACGATCGTATTGCAACCCAGCAGGTTAAGGTGACTGTTTTAAACTAATAATCTAAAAAGGGGCACCAATACTTATTTTTCTACGATCCTGACTAGTCATAATCCTAGTCTCCTTGTGTGTCCTTACCATACACCATATAGAAAGGAACGAATTCTAGAGCATAAAAAGTCTTCTTTATCTCCCGATACGAGTGGTTGAACGTATTGGAATATATCACCTGACAGTGTCCAGGGAAAATTTAGTATTTTTGGGTCTATGAATACTAAAAAAATATAGGGAACAGATGGTTTCCATGCCTTTCTGAAAATACACTAATTTTTTTTAATCACAATAACAAAAACTTCCAGTTGGTCATTTCGGGTATAACGATATTTGACAAAAAAAAAAAAAACATTTTGTTTATGATTTGATTGCATATGAAATCATATCTTTTGTAGAGAATTCATATAGTAAAATTTTGACACATTTTTAAGCAGTTTTTTATACCTCCACCATAACAAGTGATTATGACTTTGTTATTCCCCATTAGGTATAAATATATTTGTACTAAATCTGAGTTGATTTAGCTATGCCAGTCTGTCTGTTTGTCTGTTGTTTTTTTTTTAATTTGGCCTATAGTCCCGAGAAGTTTCTAATATAAAACCAACCGATTCAGTATATTAAAAGATATAGACCGATACCTGGAAAAACTCTTAGTTCAAGCGATGAACTTCTGTAAAATTGTGTATTTTAATCGCTAAATTGGCATGAAATTTTGTCAAAGCGTTTAGAAGGAATCATCTAAAACCCCGTAATGTATACATATTCTTACATCACATCAAAATCTCAGTAGATTTAGCTATGCACGTTTGCTTGTCTGTCTAATTTTTGGCACGCTCAAATCCAATTATTGTGGATGACAGAGCTCAATGAAATTTAGCATAAGTATTTATTAGAGTCCTGAGAAGGTTTCTATTAAAAACCAGCAAAATCGGTTCAGTATGTTTAGACATATAGATCCATATCTGAGACAACCTCTAAATTGAAGCGAAGAACTTTCTTTAAATTATTAATTATAAGGTTTCTTTATTATATATAAGAAATAAAATCATATACGTTTGTGAGTAATAACTAAGCAATACTAATACCTGTATAAACTTGGCCCCCACCCGATAAATTTCCATATTTCCCATGCAAATATCTCCTGAAAATTTCTATGAAATAATTGAATAACAATTTCAACATGTATTGTATAACTTTACAACTGTCACTTTCTCTGAAACCTCGGATATAACCCCAGATGCGACCAATATTATTGAATCAACTTAGGTAGATGATTCTTGCTCAAAAAATTTTAGAGTTTTTACAGAATATAGAAAATATTCTGTAACTTTTTTTGGGTCAAAAGTTCCAAAGTTAGTGCATTATTTCCAAAAAAATATTTGGATGACATCGATGATTTTTTGGCTCAAGTCTGAAGTACCTTAAAAAAATAATAGAATATTTAAAAAAAATGGTATTGATCTTGTTTTCCATTTGGAACTTTGTACTAGATGACCAATATATTCCATAGAACGTTATTAAATATTAATAATAGAATCCTTAAATTTTCAATACACGTAGTTTTACAAGTTCATCCGAATTTTCTTTAAATAAACTTGCTCTACTGGGAAAGGTTTAGGACCCATATGAATTTTCTCATGAAATGATTAACCTAAATTTAATGAATGTAATCCATGTTACTTATTGTTTTTTCCTAACAACTAAGATTTTAGCAAACTGATATAATTAAGTTTTGAATATTGACAAAAGCATATATTTAAGTATTCTGTGTGTACTTTGAAATAACGTCAATAAAACCTCTTTCTTTTTTGATGAAATTTGATTGTAATATTCTTATTACATGTCACTTAAATCCATAGATGAACAACCAACCCATCTTAGTGAATGATACAAGAGTTAGACCTAAAGTGAAATAAAATAAAAATGGCAAACAATCAATAACAATTTGAACCCTTATCAAAAATACTTTAAGGTATAAAATTCTATTTGGCTAATGAAATTTTTTTTGAGGGATCATGAGAAACAACAAAAAAAGGAGCAACTTTTTACAATAAAAAGAAATTTGTTACTAGATTTAAATTTGCAAAAAAAGTAGGGTTATGTTATTATTTTCGTAGTACTCTTAACACAAAAACCAGGGTAAACAAGTAAGAATGCTATATTCAGTTATGCCGAATCTTCAATACCTTCCGCCACAAATGCGTGTGAAGTAAATTCATTAGGCACGTAGATGTATATATACACACATACACTCACAAAGATATATATTATATAAACGTTTTTCTTAAATATAACACAGTATCACTTACTGAGTCAAAAAATTAGTTGTAGTTTTGGCTGTAACTTTTTTTACTGAACCGATTTTGATATTTCTCCGAATAATAATGAAGTTTACATAACTTGATATTATGGCAAAATGTTATTCCAATTTAGCGACTTATATTACATAATTTTTCGGAAATTCATCACTTGAACAAAGAGATTGCATCAGGTAACGGTTTATATCTTTTAATATACTGAACCGATTTAGCTGGTTTTAAATAGGAAACTTCTCAGGACTATAGGAATTCTTAGGCCAAATTTCATTGAGCTCTGTACTCATACACTCACAAATATATTAAAATTGTATACAAATATTTGTATAATGTATATCAATGCAACATATAATGAGTCATAAAATTAGGTACATTTTTCGACATAACTTTTTTCTACAGAACCGATTTTAAAAAATTTTGGACGTTAACGAAGTACATGCAATCTAGTATTATGATAAAATTTCATTCTAATTCGTCGATTTATAATTAATAACCTCTAAAAAGTTCTTTGGTTGAAGTAAGAGGTTTCCTTAGAAATCGGTCGATATCTTTTAATATACTGAACCGATTTTACAGGTTTTAAATAGGAAACAATTATTGTGACAGACCAGACGAACTTAGCTAAATCGACTCAGATTTTGATTAAATGCAATAATATATTTGCATTATAGGGTTTGAGATGATTCCTTTTTAGCGTTACTCACGGAATGGCAAAGTTAATATATCCTTTCACCACTTGTGGTGGTGGAGGACATAAAAGAACAAAGATTTAAATAAATTTTTTTGTTGTTGAAACTAGAAAAAAGGTGGCTTTCAATTTATTTGAAAAAGGATATGTTTAATGTTACATCTCTAATTTGTGCCACAAAAATCTCAACAATTTTCTTTTATTCTTTTTGTTTTGAAATTCATTGTTTCTGAGTAGAATAGAAAATAAGAGATAGAATTGAAAACAATAGCAAATAATTTGCCTTTTTTTTTGTGACACTGTTAATTGTTTGAAAATTGTTGGGTCTTTTATTACAAAATTATTTCTATACACTAATTTGAAATAATATAAGTACACATAGAGCGGAAATGATGATATTTTTTAAAATCATTTCTATATAACAAAAGAAAGAAAGACGTTATTGAATAAAAATTAATAGTTTGATAAATTAGAGAGAAAGCAGCTGAAATAAAAACTCACTTATTCTGTTTATGTCCTCTAACATAACAAGTGGTAAATTAAGGAAACATTGGACATTCAATTTTTTTAACTGTAAAATTTGTGTTTCTCATTTGATTCAAGATTTCTCTTAAAAAGTCCGAATTTTTCTAATTTAAACAAATTGTCATTTTTTGGCTTTTGAATCCTTTTTAAGAACAATTTTTTTAAAAGAACTGTCAAATTATCTGTTTTTGTTAAGATAAATTTTATATGGCAAATCATATGAAAACTTATAATCATGTGTTTCAAATCCCAATGTAATGGCATATGGTAAAAGTCGGAAACCAAGGCCTTAGAAAACTGATTCTCAATGGTAAGAATGACAAAAATTAACTTTTGTCAAATTTCGTAATTTTTTTTATTTTTATGACTTAAATGAGTTCATTTCGGGAGAACATTCGACATAATGGATCGAACATGGCAAATTCCAGTATTACTAATTTTCATGTGCCGATATAATAAAAAATATGTACTAATCATCAATATATCTCAAAAATTGCGACGTTTATAGTTTTCACAACGTTTATATGGAAGGTCAGCTGGACGAACAGACAGGTAGAATGCTATGCGAAATGAAGGTTGAAATTTCTAATAAAAATATAATAATATGGACTAGCTATGTTCAGCTATACAGCAAGCATGGTATTCCATATTCATACCTAAATCAAAATGTGAAATAATCGTGGAGAGTATAAGGTGTGACGCAGCCATTGCAAAGAAAGGTTTCAGCAGAAATGAAGTACTAAATTTAATTTTTATTTTTATTGTACTGTGTGTCCAGTACAAAAATTTTTTGTTTCTCTACGTGGTAGAGATATTGATCTCATTCTTTGAAATCAAAATCTCAGTCTTTTGAAAAGTTCAAGTGAAAAAACTCGATAATTGTAAAGATTAATAATACACATGAGAATGTTTGAAAGTTCGCATTAAGGATATAAAATTATGCTTTTTTAATTCAGTATGAAACAAAAGTTTCGCACGCAATTAAAAATTTAAGAACTGAGTACAAAGTTTAAATGTTAGGGTACTCTGCTATAGTTATAGATTTATTTCCAGAAAAAATCGGTTCTGTTCCACTATGAAATTTTTTTTACATTACACAAACGCTTATGAAGTCACCTTTCAGAAAGTATAAATAGCGGTTACTTAAGGTTACTTATTTCCGCTAAGGCATAAAAATTTTCTCAAGATCAGTTAAAAAAGTAAATTTTTTTACTTTTAAAAGTTAATATCTCTAAAATTATAAGAGATGGTCTACCAATCTGTCTACATGTTTGTAGGTCTTTCGACATAAGAAATCTGGATCATTTTAAATATTTTTATGACCCGAAGTGACCAAAGTTGAGAATTACACGAACATTCTTAAGGTGTTTTCCAATTGATTTGGAAAGGACTTGTGCTTAGTGAGTTCTGAGGTCGAAAAGTGGATCTTTAAAATTAGTCACTTCAGATGTGACGATTTTTTAAAAAATCGCAATAATTTGATTGAAAAAATATTTTAAATATTTTTTCAATCAAAAAGCCCTTGTAATACTCTACAAAAATATGCTTATATATGGGATAACTCTTACAGTTTAGGAGATATTTAGATTAAATAAAAATTTTGTTTTCATTTCTCATAGACCCTTGGATTTTGTTTAAAAACCATATCATATTTCTTCCCAGATCACATATTGGGTGAAGCTTTTAGTCGGTTGAAGAAGGAATCGTATCCCATAAGAAAATATTTTCAGCTTTAAGTTTCTAAGGGTATTTTAGGTTGTATTTAATTCATCTTTCTATAAAAATCAATCGAAAATGCATTTATTAACAGTTAAAATAAACAAAATATAAAACTGTACATACGTGCGTCCTAAAACGTTTCACCATTTTTTTCTTCAGTAAAGAAATTTCTATTTAAAATGTAATAAATTTTCAATTATTATTTTTCCTTTGAATTTTTTTTTTAATAGAGAAAAACACGTGTTTCCATACCGAATTATTTTATATATACATAAACATGTATGCATACATATATACATACATACATACATACATACATACATACATACATACATACATACATACATACATACATTCATACATATATGTATTGTATTGTATATAATTTACAATAATAAGAAGATAAACAACAATTCATACTGTTTTGTTAACAAAACAAAATGAACAAAATTGGTTCATTTGTTGTTCTTTATTTTAGGGCTTTTTATACAATTTTCCTTTGTTTATTCGGTTATTTTGTTGTATTTCTATGTTTATGTTTTTGACATTTACGTGTTGTTTTATTATATACATATGTATATATTATTATTTTTATACCCTACACCACCGTAGGTATTTGGGATATTATGCGTTATTGCTGATATTTGTAACATATAGAAAAAATGGTGTTACGCCCACCATTCGATTCAGTATCATATTCTGAGTCGACTTAACGATGCCCGTCCGTATGTTTAAAGATTTCATTTTTTGGAATATCTCACTGAAATTAGGTATATAATTTTATCTTGGCTCAGAAACGTAGTCTTTTGAAATATTGGCCACGTTCAGTTTATTATTTCGGCGAAATTTGTCAAAAGTAAGTCTTATGATATTGTAAAACTGCTTCTCATTGGTTCCATACCAGCTCCATTTCAAATATCATTTTGAATGGAATCAATCTCTCTCAATATTTTAATAAAAACTGGTCAAATTCAAAGGGTATGTCTATAACCTCTTCTAGCTCCAATATAACCCCCTAGAAAATTCATTTTAAAACTCCTCAATTTCATTAAATGTTATTTTCACAATAATATACTGCACACTTAAGAATAAGTCAGAAAATTAATATATACAAGGATCGCTCATTAATTTTTCATAAGTACTAATTATTATAAATATTGTGGTGTAGCACATAACATAGTCGGGCTTGACCGAATATTATATGTGTACTCTTTTTCCAATTTACTTTCACATAATTTAATTTCATGTAGAAAAACATAAAAAGGATTTGAAAATAATAAAAAATATTAATAATAAAAACAGAAGATATTCTATACAACTTAAGTCGTAGCTCAGATACCCTATAGTAATTTATAAAAGAACGCAAACATCAGTGCTTAATAGCTCAAGGGTCTACCGAAAATATTTAATTGTTTTTGCACCAAATTTCTTTCCAAACTCTTATTTTTTTTTTTTAGAAACAATTAAATATAAAACCAATTATAAAAAATATTTTCAGTTAAGTCGACTATGCAATACCCTACACTACATTTTTTATTGTAAGTAAAAGCCACAAAAAATTTATGAATGATCCTCGTATTATTTGCTTTTCTGACTTATGCTTAAATGTACAGTATATTATTATGTGTTATATGTTATATGGGAGTTAGGAGAAATTATGGACCGACCTTTTTAAAATTTTCCATATCGATTTTTGAGCATATTTATCTTAATTTGAATAATTATTACAGCACCAATGTATATGTGAGACTTATGTCCTTTAAAATGATACATGGAAGAACTATAGAGCGATCCTTGTATAGTTTGGTACATCGTTTTGGGAGACTTTTTTGTGATAAATTTTGTTAACATTATTTTATATTTTGCATTTAATGAGTTTAAAACTTTACTTCAGGTAGAAATTTGCGACGTCTGCGAATATATGTGTGGGTGTGTAAAATACATAACGCATTTAAATCACACGCATCTGTGGTGGAGGATCCTGAAGATTCAGCATAGCCGTATATGGCATTCTTAATTGTTTTAAACATATTTTTGGAATTTAAGTGCCATTTTTAAAGTAATTTTGCTTTAAACGCACTTAAATTATATTAGTCTCAGTTTACCAGCCTAATTAAAAATGAATGGGTGATCCTTTGTAGAGGATTACGTCAAAAATAAAATCGGACAATGATTCCACTAACTTGGTTTATTTTCAGTTTAATCTTCGTTAAATTCATTATGGTTTACGGGCCCTGTATCCCCTCAAGATCTCCGTTGGTAGTTGATTTTCAATTTTCATCACATTAGGGGTGGAGGGCATAAATGCATATTATAAAAGTTGAAAACTATAACAATTTTAATCGTCAATTCTGAAAATGTATTTCAAAGAACAAACAATAATTTGTTCTTTGAAAATTTGTTATTTGCCCATGCAAATGTCCCTTCGGAATGGGATTTTTAGCTAATAAAATTTAATTTAATAATTATTTAATTTTTTTTCGAAAAAAAAAAAAAATTAAAAAAAAATATCTTTTGTTCTAAAACGTTATGCCAAATTATACATTCATTATTTCTTATTAAGTAGAATAAAAATCTGTTAATTTGACATCTTTTTTTCGTTAAAGTTCTACGAACAATTTTCGTTAATATTACCTACGACATTTGTTTCAGTGTACAACGTCTCTTTCGAATATCACTTTAAAACGCATAAAGCTCACATATGGAGGGGTACTGTAATAATATTTGGTAAAATTAAGATAAAACAGTTGTGCGAAATGGTACGATACGATTAATTTATTGAAAGGGGTTTCTTAAAGTACCACGAAAGTAAAGCAAATCCCAAAAAATTTTTTTTGGAATTTTATATATGTTTTATATATAAGTTTTTAGAAAAAATTGTATTTTAAATTTGTATAAGTGGAGACACTTTTTCGACCAAAAAACATAAAAGCACTTTTTTAAATCAAACTGGGTTGAGATATTTAGTCTAATCATAATAAAAAGTTATAGGTGCTGAAGTTTGCGGTTTGCAAATTTCCACCCATGCGCTCCAGATTTCAAAAGTTATAATGTAATACGCCACTGCCGCCATCATGTTAAATTTCATGCAAATCTATTCGGCCGATTAAAACTTAAAGATTTATAAAAACAAATATTTATTCTGCCCCGCTGTGCAGCATGTTTATATACAACTTTTGAAATAGTAACTCGTGCGCAAATTATTTTAAGTTTAAAATCGATAATTTTTCAAATCAATTTTAAATGTGCCAGAGAACATCAAATTCTTTTTGGAGTTATCGTACAAAATATATTTCTATTTACAAATAAAAATAAATCTAAATAAATAAATAAATAAATAAAACTTCAAAGAAATTGGAGTTAGAGAACATTTTACACACATTTGATGAAGATGAATTGAAATAAATCTTTTGTGAAATGTTTCGTTTTATGAATTTAAAAATCATTAAATTGTTTTGTATACGAATAAACATAAAAGATTTACCTCATTTATTATTTAGAAACAATATTATTTATTTATTTCTTTGTATAGGACTAACATTGTTTATGTTATAAGGAGCGAGACCGAAAAATTTGTAACATAAGTTTTTTTCATAAAACTTTTAGTCCAAGTAACAGTTGATTTTTTATCAAACAACCTTTGTAAAATATATCAGTTATTAAATTTAATGTCAAACAAATGAATATAATGTTTATATGAATTTTAAATATTTTCAACGAAGTCCAACTCCTCCATCATCCGTCATACTGATTACAATATTATTAAAAAGTACTGGAATACTTAATGCGTTGATAAAAACTTGCTTCCACATGATGATGATTTCTAAAGCTAAAAAATAGAAAGCACTTCAAAAGAGCTCTCAACATATCCGGTGGGAAAACAGCTCGTTTAGCTCATGTCTTGGACAAAAGAGCTCCCAACATATCCGGTAGGAAAACAGCTCGTTTTGCTCATGACTTGAACAAAAGAGCTCCCAACATATCCGGTAGGAAAACAGCTCATTTAGCTCAGTACTTGGACTATTTGGTATGAAGAGTAAAAGCTAATGCAAGTTTCTAAAGTTTAAGGCAAAAATAGATCACAGAAGTTGAAATAAAAGAAAATATTCATGTTGTACAATGAATGACGAAACAAAAAGCTGCGTTCAAAATAATAGCACCACATACATACGTTTTCTTTAATAAGTCATACAAGTCATTTGAATAAAAAGTTTTTCTTGTTTTAATAAAACCAATTTTTACTTAAAAAACTGGTGCAGAAACAAACGCATTTCTGTTCATTATCTTTCTTTAAATTATTTTTTTTTTTCAAAAGTATTAATAAAACTTGGAGTCAAAAAATAGCACCACCCTATTTCAACTGTAACAAAAAGTCAAAAGAAAATAATTTTTGTTTATCTTTTTTGTATAATTTTAGCGAATTGAACTTTCTTTTTATTTTAGTAATAACAGCCGAATATGGACCTCCCATTTAATGTACTACATTCTGGCACCTTTCAAAGTTAATAGAGTTCCATGCCTGCTCTATAGTGGTCCAAAGTTCGGTATTATTGATCGGCTTAATCTTCTTTTATACGTTATGCACATATTATCTAGTGGATTTACATCGGAAGCTTGGGCAGGCCATTTTTTTATATTGATATAACCGAATTACAAAATTGTGGATCAAAATATTCATGAAGAAAAATACAAATCAGCAACGAACAAGTGAGTAGTGGCATTATTTCGACCACTGCCTTATATTCTGGCAGATTTTTTGCAGCTTCCTGGTAAACATTTTATATTGCCGATACTCGAGGAAATATTGAGAATTGAAAAGTTTAGAACCCAATACCAGTAAAAACTTCAAAGTTTTGTTACAATGGGCTCCATAAATATGAAATTTATATCCACATATTTTTCGCCTGAGTTGTCAGCCTGTCACTTTGGTAAACAATTCCTTGAGTGGTACAATAATGCGGTATTCGGAGAGAAGGAGAGGCATATCTTTCAAATTGTCGGGTGTTAAGACCAATGAAGAGATATTGGGCACTTGCAAAAAACATCAAAAGACGCAAAAAAGGTGTCCAAACGTGTGACAGTTTTTAAACGGAGATGAAGTGTGAATTTTTCCATCTCACTCCTTAATATACATATTTTCATATATATTAATTTATATATGTCTGCATTAGTATGTATTTGTATATGTTTATAAACATATTTAAAATCTTTATATTTTCCTTTTTATTTATTTTTAATTTCTTTTTTTTTCTCTATTTATTTGTGAATTTCTAGCCCGGGGCCATAAATATGTTACTATGGAAATTGGAAAATTTGTTGTTTGTGTTGTTTTAAAAAAAATGCTTAATTTCTATATTTTAAATTAAATTTATAAATTTTTTGTTTATTGTAGAGGGATGAGTGAAATTTAAAAATTTTTTACTCTTAATAAATTTTAATTAAAGTAAAATTATTAAAGAATTAATTTTCAGAAATTCTAAAATTTTTTGTTGAAGAAATTGCTTATGTATGTGAATTACATTTTTAATGGTGAATGGGGTATGTAAACATTCTTATTTCTTCACCTTAAACCACTTAAGGTGCAAATATTATTTTTCTGTATCATAATCTGTGTCTTAGACGAACTTATTACAATTTGGCTGGATTTTTTGAAGTATTCGTGAAGAGTTTTCCATTCAGAATAGACAACTGGAACAGCGCTAAATTATAATAAAGATTATCATAATGTATATTAATGTTTGATTCATAACCACACCAAAAGTTTAGATCATTATATGATTCTCAATATAAAATCTGGCTATAACTCAAAATAATATATATTTATGTTTCTTGAGCAAGAAAACCGTATAAAAAAAGTGTCAAAAGTTTAATTTGGCCTAAATATCTCTTAAACTATAATAGATAGCCCTCATATATTATATAAAATATTTTTAGAATTAAAATTATATATAATTTTTTTAATAAAAAATCGTTATATTCGAGGTGACCAACTCCGATGATTATACTTCCTGACCCCAGCACCTAATAAAAATATGCCCTTCTCTAAATCAATTGAAAGAGACCTTAAGAATGATATATTTCGTTAAAAAATATCTCATAGTTCCATAGTTGAAGCATTTTGGGACCTCCGTGTGTTATGTGTTTAAGAATAGCCAATTTTTACATTTCAATGAAATTTAAACTCAATGGTGATGCTTATTAGAATTTGTGATGATCGATTTATAATTCCAAGAAGCTCCCATAAAAATATTCTCCCGAAATGAAACTTTCTCTTTGTTATTTAAAACTCGTAAATAAAATTAGAATTCTACTACGACCATTTTCTCAAAAATTGTTTAAATCCTATTTGAATGGTCGACATTTATGGTAAAATGTAATGACTTCATAACTATGTAATTCTATATAAAGACTAGTTTTCCTAAGGGAAGTGTTCTAAGACCATCGCTTTATTTAATATTCACGTCAGACTTGCTCTTATCCTATGATCTGACTATTTCAATATTTGCTGATGATACGAAGATCCAAACTGATATTATCAATTGAAAAGTAAGCACTTTACCTACACTCTTAGAGGAAGAAATTGTCCTCCAGTTTTTTCTAATGTGTATTCTTCAGGGAGATTATATATTTCGGTATTCATGAGGAAAAGCGATTTACATGGGACGACCATATAGAAGCCATGCGCCTTCATATGAAGTCTAAAGCATCTAACCTACATTGGTTAATTGACTGTCATTCATATAAAGTCGTTCTGTATAATACCGTATTCACATATGGTGTTAAATCCAATTGTGGAGAAAGACTTGCAAAACGATTACTTTTATTATTATAACTGGCGCTCCTTGGCATAACATAAATTCAATATCCATAGAGACTTGGATATTCAATTATTAGGGGAGGAATTTGGAAATATATTCGTGATTTATACAACAAGACTATGAATTGAGATTTCTATACTTATTGTGAGACCTCAAAAGAGAGACAGATTCAATAAATAAATACAAATTATAACAAGTAAAAATGCTTTATTTGGAAATGCCGAATCCTCAAAAAATACAAACTCAGATATACATTTACAAATGCACACATAATGCATGCGCATAACAAAGATACTATAATTAGTCAGAAAACTAGTTATATAACTTTTTTCTACTAGGCCGATTTTGATGATTTTTGGAATAGTAATTAGATACATATTTTTTGATATTATGGTCATTTATTTTAATGAATTTTATTCAATTTTGTCGATTTATAATTGATAGATTTACGAAAGTTGTTCGCTTTAATTCAGTTTTTGATGTGATGCAAAAATATATATACATTATGCAATCTAAGATGATTCCTTCTAAGTATTACACACGGAATGATACTTGTGTTGGTAAAGGGTAGAAAAAAGAATAGAATTTCAAATTCTGAATTGCCTTAAGTATAAAAGGAAGATAATAAAGTTTCACGCAACTAATGCAAAATTGTATGAAGATCGGTCTATAAATTAAAAAAAATCCTCCGAAATTCACTTTGTATATACTGTTTGTTGTTGTCTTATACTGTTAAAAAAAAATTAATCGGATATAAAAATCCAGAACTATAACTGAAATTTATAGAGTAAAATTTCACAATCAACATAAAAATATTGTTTCGCGCGATTCAAAAATAATTATTTCAAAACTTTTTCATATGAAAGAAGTAAGAATGTAATAGTCGGCCAAGATCTTTTATTTAATACCATATGACATAATAATAACCCATATGAGAAGCGAGCTTTATATTTAAACGTTGATGTTACACTATATTTTGTGTATATAACAAGTTTTGGCTTGCATTATATCCTTACCACTTCCGGTGGTATAGATGGTACAGTAGACGCTGAAGTCAAATAACCATGGTGTTTACTTGGTGCATCTTTATATTATGAACTGTTGAAATCAGGTCAAGCGATTGCAGTAGAGTTTTATCAACGATAACTAATTCACTTGAAGTTAGAACGGCCAGACTACTTAGTCAATCAATAATTTATAATCTTTCATCATAATATGCTTGATAACATGATGCAAGCGAGTTAGACAAATATTTTGAAAAATAGTGGGTGGATATGGTCATTTTTAATTGTGCAAGATTTAAATTGTTCAAGATTTAAAACTTATACGTACATTTTAATTTATGAAGAAAAATACATTTATTCTGTATTTTATTAAATTTTTTCTTAAATATTTTAATAAAGATAATTTTAAAATTATGTGAAAAAATATAAAAAATATTTATTCTGTATCAAATGTCTTAAGAAAGCAGAGCTTTTCTCATAATTAAATCTTTATTTACCTCAAACTTTTACTTCCTCACACACACCCCCAGTATCCATTTTTCATTACAAATTTGTTTAATATTTAAGTAAATGTAAATGTTTATGCATATATTCGTATATCTATTGTAAGTACTTGTACATATAAATGTCTATGTATATGTATATGTGTACGTCGATGTGTATATAGTTTAATCACTGTGTTGAATCTCAAGTTGATAATTTAATTTCATACTTGTTGACATTATTCTATTCACTGTTTCCTCCCATCTTTCACTTTCCTTCCTTCCTGCCCTTTTTTGTTGTTTCTTTTATATTTTAATTGAAATGAAAAAACTGACACCGTCTTCTTTCTTTATATTTTGTAATAATTTACAGTTGGAGAAGTTTTTGTAAGTGTTACAAAACAGTGGGGCTGCTTGTAAAATAAATGAATTTTTTTATAAAAAAAATAATTTCCTTATTTTTTCTTTTTTTTTAATAAATCAACGCTAAATGATTCACTGCACAGTGAAATAGAATAGATAAATAAAAAAGTGGTCACAGTGGAACAGAATAGATCGGCATTTGTATAAAATTTAACATAATGATAGCAGAGGAGTATTTTGATCCCATTGGGGCTCTATGGATAGAGTTATAGGGGTGCGAAGTGGGATATCTTAGGTCCTTTTTTTAACCGGTGCCAAATTTTTGTTTCTTATTTAAGAAATAAGAGTCCTATAAAAAAACATGCTTACAAGTGATTCCAGAAAATTGATTTTGACCCACGATGTATCGTTAGCGAAATCAAGCCAATTTCATATATTATATTCCAGTAAGAGTTTCGTATAGATCGAAATAAATGGTAATCAGAAGTGACAAGATTTAGGTTAAAAATTATTAATTTAAAATTTTTTTCCAAATAATTCTTAAGCAGCCTCGCAACATGTGACCGAAGGTTGCAATAATGAATAATAATAATTTTCGTTAATTTAAATTTTTCAAACGAGTCAATTTTTTTGGTATAAGATCCATTCGAATCTCAGAACCGAGTTGAACTGCTAACAATAAAAAATACATCTCCATTCAGACTTAAATCGTTCTAAATTTTAAAAAATTTTTGACAGGAAATTGATAAAATTTGCAATCTCTATATGATTTAATTCTGTTTGCAATATGTAAGGACTTCCTATAACTTGAATCTACATTCAGTCCAGAAAAATTGATTGTTCAGCAAGTTAATTTTGTCGAGTAAAACTGTTCCTTGAGAACGTAATTGAGTTGAAATCATAATACTCTCACCTTAATAGTTCTAAAGATATTCGATAATTAATTTATACTTTTTATGGGAGTACCCCTCCGCCTGACACAATCCGTTCTATATTTTGCCCAATAAATCGTTCCTTGAGAAAGTGATTAAAATGAAATTTTAAAATTCTAACTTCAATAAATCTTAAATATTTGAAACAACCTCTTTCCTTGACTATATCTATTCCGCTTTTATCCAGTAAAACTGTTTCGTCAGTTCGCAATTGTGATGAAATATTAACACTTGTAGGGAGGCTACATCTTGAAATATTTCTCAATTAATATTTTCTTTGTATGCTGGTACGTGTTAGTGTCGGATATATTGGGATTATTTTGTGAAAATTTAAACGAAATCGATTTAGTAATTTAGCTGCCTACAAGCGATAAATCAACATAGATTTATTTTTATATATAAAAGTTAGAAAAAAGATAGATCGTGGAATCGTGTTGTGAGTTTAGCGGAATGAGATGGAATCAATGGCGAAATAGGATTATAAGGTTACTACTAAATATAATACAAAGTGACTCCGTTATGGTTCTGTTATAGATGACATCATATCACTGTGGAAAAAACACTGGATAAAATGTAATGTAACAACCAGAGCACTGTTTTTAAGTGGACACATTATGAAAGGAAACAGACTTTTCTATAAATATTCTTTCATGAGAAATTTGTCTGCTTTTGGATCCTAAGCTTTTCTTCAGCTTCACCTCGAGCATCAGCAACATACAATATTTACCAGCTTCATCCATTATGAAGCAAATATATTGTTTCAGAAAACTCGACTTCTATTTAACTTGTCCGAGTACCGAGTTAACTGGGGTATTTTTCTACCTGATGTGTTGGGAGTTCTTTGGAAAATGCTTTCTATTTTTTGACTTCACAAACATCATATGGACCATTACATCTTCATGAACCAGGTCTTCTCGCAACGGACAAATCCTCCCGGTACTCTTTAATAACTTTGATAATAGTTTGGGGACATATATATTTATATCGAATTATTCGACATGCCGGTTTTTTTCAGTCGGTTAACCGGTTTTTAATGGAGGTCACTTTTAATATTTTCACTATTAAATTCAGCTTTATTTTTATATATCCCGCCATAACTGAGAATATATAAATTTTTTCATTCCATGTGTTATATGAGCAAAGTATTGTATGCATTCTTAGACATCATATTCTGAATAGATTTTGCTATGTCCGTCTGTCCACGTCAATAAAAATAATTAAATAAGATTTTGCAAGTTTTTTTATTCAGCAATATACACTTTTTAGGTAAAGAGATATAGATCCCAAATTTCGACATATTCAGAAATTAAAGAAAAAGTTTCTGAATAGCAAAAATAAAGAATTTAAATATGTTTGATATACAGAAATTCGACATATTTTTTTAAATACCGGGTTTCTGAAAATGTCGGTCTTATGAATACACTATGATCAACTCTTTACAAAAAAATTAATATTTCTTTTCAGCAGACAAAATTGTAGATATTTTTTGTGATCTTTAAAATATACATTTATTTTATTATATTTCCTTGCCCACTGTGCTCTGTTGTATTTTTTTGTTGTTTATATTGTGTAATTGATTACCACTTACAATTATTAACGATTGTAAAAGAATTTAATTTTTTTCTTTAAGGAACCACATACCCACCCCTCAAATACATTTACATAATCACGCTATTAACTCCCGTTTCTAACATTTTACAAATAAATGGTCTTATAAGAATTCTGAAATTAGTATATATTTATTTTGCTTTTCCTTAAAAAGCTATAATTTTATGGAAATTTAATGTAAATTTTAATTGAAAAATTTTTGTATATAACATTTTGTCTACTTACAGACACACACACACAAACAGAAAGCAATGACAAATTATATAACACAATGAAAATTACAAAAGATAAAGTTATTTACACTTCAGGTAAATTTCCTTCAACATTTGTTTACGCTTTCAGGAGGAGTATTCGTATAAATTGTTGTTGTATTATTTTTCCTTTAAAGAAATTATATCGATTTACCCCCATAAATATGACTTGTTATCTGTCTAGTTTCGAATTTAGTTCCCATTCTAATTGCATTTTCTGTTTTCAACTTTTTAGGAAAGATATCTAGAAATTCAATTATTTGGTTTTATATTTTATGCTTCTGGCAAAAAGTTTCTGAGAATAATGTCTATAACTGAGTTTTAATTCGTTGATTTTTTCTCTTATTTAAAATTATAATAGCATTTTTATATATATTTGTGAATTGTTGGTTAATAGGCGTGAAATTGACTTAAAATCGATTTTGTTTCATTTGCATTTTTAATGGAAATTTTTCGGGATCCAGGATTTAATATTTTAAATTTCTGTAAGAAATTTATCTTAAAAAAGAGAGAAAACATATTTCAAGAGAGGTTTTTATCACAGATTTTTGAGCAATTGAAAATTAAAAACTTCAATATAATATTAATTTATAATATTCAAATACTAATGAATACCCTACACCAACGTAGTTGAGTTTGAACTGATGTTTGTAATATGTAGAAAAAATGGTGTTACAGCAACCTTTAAGTATGTAGTTCTACTTAGAATCACTTTCTGGGCCGATTTAAAAATCGATGTCCGTTCAACCTTCTGTTTGTCCGTCCGGCTGGATGCTATGTGAACGTTGTACGAAGTAAATATTAATTATCGATCTGGGGTATTAGTAGTCACTATACAATGCATATTTTTAAAACTTAAAGGATCAGGTAAATGGACTCTGGCAGTCCACCTCTGCCTGTCTATCCATTGGCCTTAACACAGGGCAATTGGGAGGATTTGGTACAAATGCCACATAATTTTTACTTGTGCAATACAAGGGTTTGATTGCCAAAATGAAGTCAGGCCAAAAATAAATGGACACATTATGAAATCTTATGAATGCAAGCAGCCATTTTTGTAGAAGTTCGTTGATGTAAATTTCGGTATTTATAGAGATTATTGTAACAAGTGATTGGCTTCTTTTGTCGCAACTGTATATTCCTTGTCATACCAAAAAATTTTCTGAATTTCTGACTGCTTTTTGGTCCTTCTAATTTCGTGCTCTGTTTATGACCTCTAAATTTTTAGCACCGTTCCTGTCAGGAACTTTTGCATTAGCTTTAAGATCTACAATCAAATAGTCCGAGCACTGACCTAACTGGACTGCTCTCCTACTGGACAATTTTTTCTACCTGAACTAGGAGTTCTTAAACGGAAAATTTCTCCCGGTAGATTGGAAGCAGTTTGGTGCATGGCAAACTTTTTGTAGGACTAAGTTGGGTTTTGTTAAAAATATTACAAAATTCTGGTCAATCATTTTAATCAGATTGAAAATAAATGAAATTCTTTTATATTAAACAAAACAACTGACATGTTTTACAAAAGTAACTTGATTAAAAAATCACATAATATTTGGGTTTAAAGTTTTAATGAAAAATATGTGTTAAGAATTTTTCGATCTTAATCTTTAATAGAGTAAAAAATAATTAACTGTAAATGTTATTTAAAATTCAAAATGTTTTCATATTATGACCATAAAGACTTTCAAAAATACTATGATTATGTCAAGAAAGGGACAACTCATATTTTTTATAATTAGAAAATTACTAAACGAAGGTATTTAATGCATTTTAAAATTAATGAAATCTTTTGATTTTTTATTATTTAAAAAAAGTTTACGTTTTTCTAAGAATTTAAAAGTTTGCATCCCCTTAAAAAGCAGCACATTTTCAATAATTTTATTAGGATTTATGTTTAAATAAATTTCCTTTTCAAGGCTTTTTCCATTGTCCGTAGTGAATATATTTAGAAGCATACGAAAAACCTATTATAAATTTATTAAGGAAAATTTAAAAGAATTATCGAAAGCAATATCCTAATGGCCAATTATTTAAAAAAATCTCTGTAAAAGTTTTTATAGAATGTTTACAAAAAATGTGATTTTGTGTGTGTATGTGTGTGTGGAAAACAAAAAAATAGTTAGAGGTCTTTAAAGAAACACTCATCTAAATTATTTTTATTTTTGAATTTTAGGAAAAAAATATTCGTTTATTCGTTCACTTTCTTCCATTCACAATTTCCACCTCCATCTACTCCTCTGAATTCTCTCCATCCCAAAATCCCGAAACTGTTAAGTAAGTGTAACATTTTTTATTTTTCATTTTTGTTTGTGTTTTGTATTGAGTAGACAACTTGTTGCTATAAATAAAAATCTGTCGTATATTGGAGGAAACAAACGCACACTTATACGCACACATACATATACACATAAACATTTTCTAACCTAAAATACAAACAAATGATTATAATAAAAAAAACAAAAAAAAAAGAAAAAAAGAGAAAAAATATATTGTAAAACAGAATGTAACAAAACTAAACACAAGTACAAAAACATATTTGTGTTTGTTATTTTCGCTTTTCTCTTCCTTTCGCTTTTTTTGCCATCCTTCTTTGCTAGAAAATTAATTTATATGTGTTTGTATATTTGTTAGTAGACAATTTCTATGTAAGTTTAAATATGTTTGTATGTCTGTAGGTTTGTAATACATCAACATGGTTTGTCTTTTATATGTTCTATAAATGGGGTGGTTTTTACTTCAATCTGTATGAAAGCAATGTTGTAACTTGTTGATGCTTTATGGGATTTTACCTTCTCTTTATTAATGGCTTATGATGTACGAATACAAAAACAAATTTATGTTAGAATAAGGTATGTTTGTATATATGTATGTTTGAGTATATGTGTGTGTATAGGCAAGTGTTTATATTTTATGCTTGTTACTTTATTAATACTTTATACTGTAACCTTATTGTTAAAGTGTGTTTGTTAGTACTTTTCATTTGTTTACATTTACATACATAAATGCAAAATACACACAAAAATATCTATAAATTAACAAAAAACACACACAAAATTTACACAATCCCGATTTTGCTACTCTATGTTGATTCTGGTACACTTGAGCTAAATTAAAAAAAAATTTTTAATATCAAATCGGATCGAAATTCTGAACTTTTCAATATATTTAATTCAGCTAGATATTTGTTCTGAAACAAAGTTTTATTTTTTCATTATTTTTTAGACCCTGTATATAAAAAGCATAAAAACAAATTCTTCACAATCACGGACCAATCTCATTTAAATCCCTTTCCGGAGGGACATTTGTGTGGGGCCAATATGAAATAATGAATCGATTATAACCAATTTTAATGGGCATCGTTCTTAAGGCAAAATAATAGTACGTGCCAAATTTCATTACGATATCTTCAAAACTTCGTACTTTGCGAACATGTAAAGGACAACCAGCAGGGCGGAGGGATATGATTTCTTCAACTAAGGAGTGATTCTGGTTTAGGGTATTAAAAAATGGTATTTTTTCTGTAAATAATTTTGGAAAACGATAAATTTCGTTTATGAAATTAATAGTTTTTGACAATCACTGTACTGAAATTAAAGTGTATTTGAAAATATAGGTCTCTTTTAAAATATATATGTCAAAGTTGTTTACTTATTTTAGATTTTATAGGTGTATATGTATATGTTTAATATTTACTATAAATATATTAAAATTCAAACCAACATTTGCTTTTATGCATGTTTCAGACAACTCTATACAACAAACCAACACACATACACACACCAAACACATTCTACAAACTACCTAAAATGTGTAAGTATATGTATATCGGTGTACATGCTTATGTACACTTTGGTTTTCATAAAATTCAACTTTAGTATTTATATGTGGACGTGTGTATGTATGTGTGTGTGTTTGTTTGTTTACTTTATATTCTAGTTATTTTGTGATCCCAGTAACATTTTTCAACCTTAAATACCCTACCTTTTCTAAGGATATTGTCATTGTTAGGAATTTTCTATAGAATTAAGATGTTTTTTCCTCAACAAAAGTCATTATTAAATACTATAAATCTCATATTTAAAATAAAGATTTAAAATGGAATTTAATGAATGTATGAAAAAAATATATATATTTTTTTAAATAAATATATAAATAAAAATATGCAAATTTATTGGCATAAAGTGTAAGAAGTCACTTAAGTTGAGGAAATGTGACAGAATATTTATTTTAGAAGTTGAGATATTTTTTTATATTCTTGTATTTAAATTAGATTTTTTCACAAGAACATGAAAGATTAATTTATATAGAAGTTGTGCGAATTATTTTAATATTTATTTCATAATTTTTTGTTTTATAAAATATTCACAGTACTTTAATATTAATTTAAATATCACGTATACGTCACATTTGTTTTGTAACTTTTAAACATATGTGGCGTATACTTAATATTTAATATGTTTGAGTATTATGGAATAAAATAGAGTAGAATATAATCTTAAAAAAATAGCATGAGAAAAATATTTACCAGAACAAAAATTTATTAGAAAAATAAATTTAAAAAATTTAAAAATTTACAAATTAAAAAAAAAAAAAATGGTGAAATGCTAATCGAAACATAAATGTCGAACATTTAGTACTTAAAATACAAGATTTTAAAGTAGTTTGTAAAGTAATGCAATTAATAAAATGGAGATAAATACGTAACTTTTGAATGGCTGCACTCTTGGGGTAAAATGAGTCCGAATTTTAAGAAATATATTTTTTTTATAAAAAAATTGAACAATTTAAAATATTGTATGTTCACTGATGCAAGTTTAAAATATTCTTATAAACCCTCCGAAAGAGCGGTGCGTAATTTTATAAAAAGTAGATAATTATGGTACTCAGAAACCTTCACAGGGAAAATAAGACATATTAATCTTATATAACAAGAACTTGCACGTAACTTTACCGGATTCGTTTTCATAGACATGTATGTATGTTAAATTTGAATAAAATTTTGTCAGATTAGTTATTATTGGTTCTTCAAAATTTCTGCGTTTATTAGTACCATTTTGGCGTAAACAAATTGTCGAAGCTCAAAAAATTCAATCAATATATATATTTTCTTTATTTGTTGAATATATTATTATGGTCGAAAAGTTTGTTCTTGAATCTTCCACCAGAATGTAGAATATAAAATAAAACAAGTAAAAATGTTTGAGTCGTTTAAGCCCGACTATGTAATATCAAACACCATATTGTTGGTTGTAAAAATCTGCTACGAAAACAATATGAACGGACCTCGTATAATTTTCTTTATTTAGGCTAATGTGAAATATACTAGTATAATACTAAAATTTTTGCGAAATTAATGCGTTTAAAAAGGAAAATTTTTGGAGTTTTAAATGGGAATTAGAAAAAATTATTGATGATTAATTTTGCACATATTTTTAGAATACACACATATATGTGGGATTAATGAGCTTGAAAGTGATAGGTGGAAGGTTGGATGTATTGGACCTATGAGAAATAATAAACAAATCGCATAATCTGACACATCCTTTAATAATATAATAATTCTTTGTTTTGCTAAATTTAGTTAAAATCGCTTCATGTTTAGGAATTTTATGGATTAAAAACCCCACACCTGAGGGACATATGTATGGGGCCTTAATGACATAATAAATGGATCGTAACTAATTTCAATAGACGTCTTGGGACCAAAATAATAGTACGTTCAATTTCAATTTCATTAAGATTCCTTCACAACTGCGACCTATACTTTGCGAACAAGCTTTACATGGCCAGTCAGTTGGATGGATATGCTTAAATAGACTCAGGAAGTGATTCTCAGTGTAATGATATATTAAAAAGTGGTGGTGAGACATTTTTATGGTACTGTAGATACATCTAAATGGCGCTACTTGGTATCAGTAAATTTTTTGCTAACTATGAGATGGGAAAGTTTAACTAAAGATTATTCTACAAGGTGTGTTTTCGTTGTTGTAATTTTAATAGTTTATGTTTTTTTGTATCCTCCACCACCACAAGTGGTGAAGAGGGAATATTAGTTTTGTCATTTCGGGTTTAAAACTTAAAAGAAATCATCTCAGAACCCATAATGCATACATATACTCTTGCATCAAATCAAAATCTGAGTCGATTTAGCTTTGTCCGTCCGTCTGTCAGCTTTTTGATATTTTATTGTGCATTGAATTAGTTTGCTTTTTTTATAATTTGCATTAAAAAAATCAGCGAATTTCATTATAATTGATGACAAAAATTATTATTTAAAACTATAAACTTATAAAAATTCATCAACCATAATTCAGCGATATATATAGTGGAAATCGATGAGAACTCGACAAAAAGAGGATCATAGTAAACAAATTTGGTTGTATTTGGTAGAATTGCATAATTTTGGAGTCCCTTAATGGTGTACACTACTATATGCTCCATTATATAACCTGTCCATTCTGCAAAATTTCGTTAGATCTTTACTGTCAGAATTGGCTGATATAAACATTTGTAAAATCAGTACAGATATAAGGAACCTGGATCGTTCTATACATTTTTATGAACCGAATTGTTCTTTTTTGAGACCCTGTGGATCGGACCTAGTTAGTTACATAAAGTTCTATCACTGTGTAAATTTGGACAAGCCGTTCAAAGGTTACAAGTTTTTCCTTTAAATTTGTCATCTGAAACACTGTGCATTAATGGACTCCAAAATCTATTTATATATTTAGAAAATAGAACATACTTCGCTTCTATTTTGATAACATAATTTCTTCCTATTTTTCTCCATATCGGTCTTTTAAAGTATTTGATGGTATTGTATGGGTCGTTTTTATATTCAGTTCTGATAACTATCATTCTTTAGTTATTGTTGTCACGTAAAGATTTCGCTATATTTATCCTTCTATCAGATTCTACTGAATATTTGCATAATCCGTCAATAGTGATCATTATTATTCACTAGTCACATTACGCCTTTTCCGAGATTTACCTCGAAGCTTTCTAAGGCTCAACAAATTATTTGAAAATGTTCATCTCTAAAATTTTAAAAATAATTTCAAATTTCGTAACTTTCTGTTCATTTTTTTACTTTTTTCATCATTTATTCAACGTTTATATTAGAAATTAAAATATTAAAATTAACTTTATTTCGTTTTCGTATTGTTTTTCCATTGTCATCACTAAATATTAATTTTTGCCACTTTGCATAAAAACTTCATGATAATAAATTACTGATTTGATGGTAAACAAAAACTAAAACGACCAACATGTGCTGGCATTTATTTCTAAATTCCTTCTGTCAGTCAGTTAGTCAGTCAGTCATTCTATCATTAATATTCAATGGCAAGAGAAACGTAAAATACTTGTGTACAGATTATAACAAGTTTTAATTACATTCAGAAAAACGTGACCATGAGAGATCAGACAATTGTAAAATAAAACAATTTAATTTGTATGATTATGGTTAAGAGTCTTATTCAACTAAATGTTTAATTATTGTAGAGCTTTAATCCAAATTTCTGTGTATATACTTGTGTGTTTGGTTTAGGAAATAAAGAAAAGTTAATCCAATTTGGGAAGAAAGGAAATAAAAATATTTCCATTAAAGAAAATTGATTAATTTTTGCATAATTTATAAATTCTAGGAAATTCTAAAAGGTGATTGTAGAATTTGTATACCCTACATCACCGTAGGTGGTTGGGGTATTATGCATTTATGCTGATATTTGTAACATACAGAATAATTGTAACACCCACTTCTAAGTAAACCATTCGACTCAGAACCACTTTCTGTGTCGACTCAACAATGTCTGTCCGGCTGACTCCCCATGTACACTTTGTGAACATTTTGAGATATCTTGATGAAATTTGGTATATGTTATTTTTTGGCTCAAGGGAAAAGCATATTGGAATTTGCCATATTCAGTCTAATATTTCAGGTAGATCTCATACAAATATCCTCCCGGAATTAGGTTTTAAGATCTTAAAAGTCTTAAATATAAAGCGGTATTAACGAGATTAAACAAAAACAAGTCTTATTGCACTCTAAACTTATGTACCAAATTATGCGAGGGTCAGTCCATTATATATTTGATATTTACATTCAGCAATGTGGCGTAGGGTTATTACGTAGTCGGTCTTAACAGAATACAACATTATTATTTGATTTTCATTGGCATTAAGAATTAAGCATTAAGATATTATTAATATAAGAAATAAAGAAAATTTTTTGAAAAATAAAAAGAGATGAACATATACCTCCTCTATATAATTCTTCAAAATGGGATGATTTTGAAGCGAGAATGAAGAAATTTTAGATTTTGACAGTTAAAACATAAATAAATTTCACTAAAATGCGAAAATTGAAATTAACGAAACGGATGAGTTTTAAACACTGATTTCATTAAGTAAACTGATTTCATTAAGTATTAAGTACGAACATAATAAGCGGTAGGTGAGAATGGAGATGAGGTTTTATTATCAGACATTTGAAAACACAGCCATGAAAAATTAAAATCTCTCTCTCTCTTTCAGAACGCAAACAACTAAGTTTTCGTTTAACACATTAATTCAGAAACAAGTAAAATTGTTATAGTCGGTCAACCCTTTGTAATATTCAAGCACCACTATGTTGCTTATAAATAGTAGTTACGGCAAATTAATGAAAGACCCTCGTATAATTTTTCTCTGAATTATTCTTAAGTGTGATGTATATTATTTATGTGAAATTTACAAATTTTAAATTAATTTTTGCGGGGTTGTATTAGAGATAAAGAAAGTTATAGACCGACCCTCGTATATTTTTCCTTTATATTTATTTATATTTTATTGTATGGAAAGTACCCGAAATATTAGACTTAACATGGTAAATTTTAACAGGTCTTGTCGCTGGGACAAAATAATGTTGCACACCAAATTTATATCTTTGAAAATTGCGATCTTTAAAGTGCTCAACATATTTACATAGAGAGCAATAGTACTGACAGACATCGTTTAATTGGCTCAAAAAGTTATTCTGAGTCGAATGGTATACTTAAAGGTGGGATTAACACCATTCTTTCTGCATGTTATAAACATCAGAACAAACGCATAATACCTCAACCACTTACAATGGTGTAGAGTATAAAAATGTAATAAAATTATTAAAAAAGTAATAAAACCTTGAAATGAGACTTCTGTTCATTTCTAACGTTTCAGTTTTATTTCCCTAAAATGGACAGATAGGTGAGAGTACCCAAATCAGCCCATAATTTTGAATGTTTTAAATGCTCTCTTCATTTTAATTTTAGTTGAAATTAATGTTTAATTTTAATTGAAATGATATAGAAATTAAACGAATCCTTCATAGAAAATAACTGTTTAAAGTACTTTCAGTTTAACTAGAATTAGTGTTTTATTTAACAAATGTTTCCTTTTTATTATACGTTTCTATGTTTCACATGGTCATTTGTATGTCTCTGATGACTGCTTGTTTGAATAATGTTGTACTGCCATCACAGTATTTCTTTTCTACACATAAAATTGTCAAAAACTCTAAATGTTGTTGTACAAACATCAGCAAAATATATAATTAAATATACTTTCATTAGCTTAAAGTCTAATAAATATATTACTCATACGATCCAGTATACATTGCTTTTATATGTATCAAATCAAAATCTGAGTAGATGCAGCTATAACAGTCTGTCTGTCCGTCTGTCCATCTTAATGTCGTTCTGCTTGTCTGTTTTTCTGTTTGTTTGAAACATTTTCAAGTCTGGAATAGTTGTCAAAATTCAATGTGTTCAAATTATGCTTGAGAAAAACAGGAACATTTTCACAATATCATTTGTAAATTTTCTTATAAAATTTTCTAATATTTTTTTTACTTTTTTATATCGACATCTCTAAAAGCCTTAATTGTTGTTATAATCCCAAATGGAAATATTCTTTCACCAAATGGAAATAATGGAATAAGTGGTAATAACAATCAAACTTGGCCACATTGTATTTCTTTGTCCTATTTATCGATCTATTAGCAAAAAAAGTATACACCGATATCTAGGATAACCTGCAAAAGGTTTAGATCTTTTCTTTGAACTTAAACAACATTTTTTCATAACATATATGTAATTAATCACCATACAAAATATCATCAAAATCGGATTTATAGAAAAAGTTAAAGGCTAAAATAAGCAAAATTTTGTTATGACCCAAAATTAGTCACAATTTTAACGAGACTTTTTTGAAATCTGCACACTTTATTTATTTTGATGCAATAATACCCCGATGAAACAAAATTGTGCTGGGTCATTATTTGTCCTAGACCCCCTAGTCCCTCCCCGCATTATGGTTTAAGCTTATAGAACTTTTTAATATGAATTAATTTAACTGAAACTCAGAACATTTATTTACCTAACTATTTTGAAAATATGTAGTTAGTTTGACTAATCTCGGTCCATATTTTGTTATAAGTCCCATACAAGGTCCCTACAGTATTGAACTTATAGAATTTTTAAATACAGACTTACTCTATTAAAATTCGACACAACTACTAATATAATATCGGACCATATTTTGTTATAACTCCGATTTTTTATCTTACAAGACTCTTAAATTTTATTGAAATTTAGCACAATTATTTTTTTAACTGTCATTAAAATATGAATTTAATTTGACAATTATCTGGCCATATTTGGATACAACTTCCTCATAATTTTCCTGAAATAGTGTATTATATTTATGAATCAATTCCATCAAAATTCAGACATTTATCAAAATTGTTTCAATATCTGGTAACAATATTATCGATTGTTTCCAGATTATCATATGTGACCGTAGTTTTAAGAAATCGCAGTTTAAGCTGATAAGCCGAATATAGCATTCTTAGTTATTTTCTTTTTAAGACGAAACACTGTTATAGTTGGACATTATGTTTGTTTTTTTATATAAGTACTAACAATAACAAAAACTATGGAATCATATAAATAAATAGCAAAAAAAAAGAAAATAACATATTATTGGTTGTGGGGCTTAACTTATAGCGAACTATAATCCTAGAAATAATATTAACACTCCTTATCCTTATTACACAAGGATAACGACATATGTTTTGTAATTGAAATACAATTTATTGAATGTAAAAGTTAAAAGGATTAAAAAAACTCTTTAAAACTTAAATCCCTTAACGCATAATTATCATATTCGTAATTCGATTTTTTAATTATTTAAAATAAATGTTTATAAAATGTATTTGAAATTAAATTGCTTTGCTTTTAATTAAAATGTGTAATTCCTAAAAGAATTTTCCTCTTTTATTATTTATAAAAGACATTTTCAAATATTAACTCTTACTTAACATAAAATTTCAATTTTGTTAATTAATTAACACACTAAAAATGTTTTAATGACAACCAACACATTAGTACCCCCCCCCCACACACACACACACACACACACATGAGAAAGTGTATGGGAATTTTTCATATATACAGTTTGTCAAATATATCTTGGCAATCATACAAAATATGAACATTTTTAACATTATTAATGAATATCAAAAAAAAAATCGTTTAATTATTCATTTTGTTGTTACACCTATTTTCGACTGTGATCGGTGATTTTTTGGAGTTCTTTTATATATAAAGGATATATTTTAAAAGATCCGGGTAGTTCAGCTATTATAAGGACAAATATTGTTTACCTCCTTTCCAAAAACTAAGAAACCCTATAGTTGAAGTCATTAACAGGTTAGTTGAATTATGCAACACTGCGAATTGAAAGCAACATTATTTGGAACTGTTGATCATAAATACTAAAGGAGGAACTCTTCAGACAAAAAGGACTATAAGATAAGAATTCAATGAAACTATGCTAACTATGTGACAAAATCTCAAATATTTTACACTAGTGGCTAGAAAAATATCCATTATCATATATCATAACATTAAAAAATTAAATTTGTAAACCAACTAAATTTCACTTAAAAAATCACTGTAATTTTTCTGAACAAAAATCTAAAAAGAGCATAAATAAACATAAATTCCAATAAATCATTATTATGAAATTAGCTCAGTATTCTTTTTCCTATATATTTGTTGGGAGTATTTGTGGTTTCATAACAGATTTGTATTGAATTCAAAATGCTTCTCCATTTGCACTTATAATCAAAAGATTAAAATTATAATTTTCAACTCGCACGGTTACCTACTTCAACTAGAATATGGATGGTTTTAACTTGCAACTTTTTAAATTTTCTTCGAGGGATATAATATTGTATATAATCCTTATTATGAAATATCACATTGGAACTTTTCCTTCATCTAGAAACTTTCTTTTTAAGCACTTTTTACATTCAGTTATGAGGTCACTTTTGAATTCAAAGACAGTAACATTTCCTTATTTCTTTCGAAGGGAAAAAATTACATATATTTTTTTTCAAACATTTATTTGACACTTTTCAAAGTGTGTAAATTTTTTTATTACTTTTATTGTTATCTGTCTGTCCATTTGGTAAATTTTGGCGTTTCGTAGTTGTAAACTGGTTAAGAAGCGAAATATGCACAGATAATATAGATAATTGAAGGATTTTTAGTTGGAACTTAATAATGAAGTTAACATTTTTTAATTTGTTTATGATTGCAAATATATATTTGATAAACTGTACATACTTATTTCTTTAGTATAAAAACAGCACTCAAAAAAGGATTAAAATTTAACACTCATGTCTTTTAAATTCACTCACACAGCTGTTACACACTAATTTTTGTTTGTAACAAGTGAATTTTGTAAATTTGATTTTAATTAGCAGAAAAATATTTTGAAACTGTATTATAAATAGTACAAGTAGTTTTTGGCTTAACTATTTTAATTTTGTTTTATAACAAAAGTATTATAAAAAATATTTGAAAAAGTATCATATAGAAAAATTTATAGGGAAAATAATACAGTTCAAGGATTTGAATTAAAACAGTATAAAAAATTAAATTTCTAACAAATTTTACATGTTTTTGATATTATTTGACTTCAATATTTACATGAGTATTTGGGCAACTGTGAGTTAGTACAAATTATAAAAAATATACGCTTACAATTGTTATTTTTTAACAAAATTTTGTCAATATTTTTGTTAATATTTCAGTTATTATATTTCAATCATATTTTGTAAAATGTTCATGTTTGCTGCGTATGAGTAATATGGAATTATTATATTATATTGTTCATACGACCAGAACTACTTCATTTGTGTTTGTGTTGTCAATTAATTTTTAATGAAATCATTTTCTATTTATACAATTTGAGAAACAATTGACTTAAATAGAACAAGTTTCCTTGTTTTCTTTTCATTATTTTCTTTAACTTAAAGAAAAAAAAACGAAAATAATAAAAAATCAAATCAAATCAAATCACAATAAAATCACACTTTAATAAATGTTGAAATATCATTAAAAATAAATAAATAAAATTTTTTATTTTTATATTATTTTCGAACTAGAAATAAAATACTCCAGATGAGAATTTTTATCCTTAGAAAAATGTTGTAAAAGAAAACCTTTAGAAATGATTTTATGTAAAATATTTCAAATCTTGTAAAGTCTTCTATTTGTAGAAATTTGAAGGATTTCTTTGCCAACAGCATGAATTTCGTAAAAGTCATTGGAAGAGATTTTCTTTACGTAATTGAATGAAAAAAAACACTAAAAATATTTTCAAAATATAACAGAAAGTAAATAGCAGCCATATTTAATTAAAACAAACAAGATTTTGTTTGTTAGTTTTTAAAATGACTATGAAATATTTATACAGTCCCGAACAAAACTATTGAAACACCAACTATATTTTTACTTATCTCAAGTTAAAAACTTTTTATCTTCCTTCACAAATGAAGTGAATAACGCAAGAAGGTTTTTATCCAAAAACAATTTTTTCTAATTAAATTTATAATGCATTTGATATCGTACTTTTCCGATTTTGCCGAAAAAAAGTATTTGCACACCTTTAAAAAAGTATTTTACACTATATTTATATTACTTTTTAATACTTAGTTGGCAGGCTTTTTTGCTTTATAACTGCATCCAAATGCTTTGAAGTGAGTGGACTAAATTTTTTGTAATTTCCTTTTCGATTTTTATTCAGTATTCGCATTTCGAAGATCGGATTTATTTAAAAAACGTCGCTTTTTTATTCGTCGGTCCAGATCTACCCACAAATGTTCAATTGGATTGAGATCTGGAGTCTGTGGTGGGTGCGCCAGGCCATGAAGTACACTGTAAATTAACTACATATACATGATTCTTGAAGATATAAGTGGTTTACGGGTAATAACTCGAGATTCATGCAGCACTCTACTGACAATAATGGAGTGAATATTTTTGTTTGGAAACTTTAACGAAATTCACTACACTTCTTATAGTGAAACGACTTCATTACATTATTCGACATATCTGGGTATATAACTTGTCTTGGCTTTGCAGACGCACTATTATTTTTTGCTCAGATTAGCTTAAATGGTTGTTAGTGTATTGGAAATTTCAAAATAATAAACATGCTGGACTGAGTGTGCAATACTTTTTGTTTCGTCACATTTATGACTTTTTTTTAATAAATTATTTTATAGTGTTGGTATTAGTGAAACCACTACTGTTTGTATTTAGTATCAAAAATTTGGTGCTAATAATTTTGTTCGAGACTGTTTGTTGTTAAAGGAAATATTAGTATCGAAAATGTTTCCAAATATTCAATAACTGTTTTTTCAGTGTAAAAGTAAATGATTGAATGAAAAAAAGAGTGTTGAAGAGAGTATATTAACTTTGTCATTTCCTGCGTTGCGCTAAGTAGGAATTCTTGTATGTCTGTCTGTCGGTTGTTGGCAGTAATAAATAAAAAAATTGGAACAAAATTTTGTCATAATATTAAGGTATATTTTTCCAAAAATTATCATAATCGGTTCAATAGAAAGAAAATTATAGCAAAAAACAAAAAAAAAAAAAAAAAAAAAAAAAAAACAAACTAATTTTACTACTCACTAAGTGTTTCGTGTTATAACACAACGTATTTGCATCACACGTATTTGTGGTGGGGGGTATTGAAGATTCGACATAGCCGAGTAAAGCATTCTCACTTGTTTCTATTTGATTTTGTAAGAAAAGATTTATCATAAGCATTTACAAGATAAAGGAAGTTTTCTTTTCAGTTACTTTTTCCGGTTACTTTCAGAAGTGAAAAGAGTGTAAATAAATACTGAACAAGGTGAAGATACTCCAAAGTATATGACAAGGGATAAAAATGAAACTTTAACAGACAAAAAAAAACTTAACTTAACGAGGTCACAAGTCTTTTTTGGAGATTGTTTAAAGAAAAATTACAAAGAAAACGAAATTTAGGAAATTACAAAAACAAAAAAGGGATAGAAATTGCAAAAGAAGAAAAAATGTTAAGAAAGAATTTCAAAATTGTAAAAAAAGGAATGAAACAATTTAGGGTTCATGATATAAAATATTTACAATTATTATTATATATTTTATAATCAAATTCCCAAAATATTAAAAAATAATGGAAACCTCTTCTAATTAAGGAAATTACAAAAAAAGGAAAATAGTCCTTGAATTTTGCTTTGTAACTTTTAGAAATAAAGTTTATTTTAGAAAAAAAGTAAAATAATACAACAAATTATTATTTCTTCTTATTTAAATCACTTGTTTTAGTAAAAATCTTATTCGAAAAATTAATGTTATTTGAGAGAATTATATGATTTAAGAAAACTTCCGAAGATATTGCAATGATATGGTGCTGTAGCTTTAAGTTATGATTTCATAGATAAATTTTAGTGGTTTTTTATTTTTATTATTTTATTTTGCATTCAGTATTAAAACAATTCCCAAAAAAATATATTTGATGGCCCTTTTTTAAGACATATGAAGTCAAACATTTCAGCAATATTTCTCCTTTCCTTCTGTATGATGATTAGATATCTTATTTTGATTAAAGTCTATCTTTTTTATAACACACAAAAAATGGTGTTATACTTACTTTTAAAATACTGATCGCAGCAAAAATACTTTCTGAGTTGTTTTAAGGATGTCCGTCCGTCTGTTCTGATGGCTGTTCAGGTAAATGTTTTAAACACTTTGCAGGTCACAATTTTTGAACTTCAAGACTAACGATCCATAATTGACTATATCTCCCATACAGATCAAAATAATTTAAATTTCGTTAGTTTCAGATTTATACAACAAGTTTGGTAGAAATCCAATCTTGAATGGAATACAGTTGAAAATGATCCAAAATGCATAAAAGTATTGATATATTTGACCGAGACAGTGGATGTAATTAATATTTATTATTATTAATATATTTTTACATTTTATCTTTTACGAGCGAAAAGCTTGTCCCTGAAAAGTTTCTTATATTTCTGAAGAGCACATAGTATTTAACAAAACCTGCGGTGCTGATTAGTAATACTATTAAAACTAAATTGAATACCCTACACTATTTCCTAATTTAATTTTCTTAGTATGTATAAATCATACTAAATGAGTTAATAAGAAGCAAATAAAATGACGTTTCCGCTTTGAAGCACTTATTCGTTTCCTTATAAAATAATGGTACAATTAACAATTATCCAACACCAGATAATAAGTATTAAAGTGAAGAAAGTGGGTGCGTATGAGTCATATTAATATGTTATATCAAATTATGCTGGAACTAAGAACTTAGTTACCGCCAATAAGAAAACCTTGAGAAAATTTTGAAAAATTCACGTAATTTGTATAAATTATTTCACAAAAAAAAATAAACGTCCGAAAATTTATAGCAATTTAATAAAAAATGTTTGACAGATGTTAGTATCCTTATTCCAATACTGTTTAAATTAATAATATATAGCTTTTTGTCTGTCATTTTGTTTATATATTGAACAAATATGAAAATAAATCAGGAAGAAATAATAAAAATCTCATAAGTATATTTGTACAGTTATTATGAAAATAAACAATTGATAATAAAAAATAACGCAAAGAATTTAAGAGAAAAAACATTCCTACCAAACAAGCGATATCATTAAACTTTAAAAAAGAGAGACAAGCTAAAAATGAGAAATTTGAAAGAACTTTATTTTAGATAATTTTTTTTCTTTTTTTTAATAGACAGAATTTTTATTTATTTTATTAAATGACAAAATTGAAATGTTTATATATTTAAAGAGGTTTTTGCTTTACATACAATTTTACAAAAGCTATAAAATTACTTTCACTGGCGCATTACGTATGACTTATTTAATAAATAATATCAAGTATACGGCCAGCACAACAGTAATATTTGTTCTGTAAAATTATCCTGAATTCATTTTTAAGTATTTAACAAAATTGAACAAATTGAAAGTTGGAACTCTACGGACCTACTCTAACTCTATAAAGATTTAAAACCGATTTTGGAAATATTATGAAAAAATTAGGGTGTTAGGAAATATGACTTCAAAGGTAAGACAATTTAACTTTATCATCAAAGAAGAAGTTATTAACAATTCAAATTTAATCACAATTATTATCAATCTCCAAATATACCAAATATTCTTGATTAAAAAGAAAACATTCCATAATACTCTAACATCAGTAAAATAAATATTAAAGTTGTTTTTTTTTCAAATTTAATTCATAACAGTTTTTTGAATACGTAGAAAATATATTTTATAAAATTTTGCTGACATTTCTAAATAAAATTATATACCCTCCCCCACAATAACTGGTATTTCGTTTTTAACAGGAAGAATTATCTGTGTCCGCCTGTCCTTTGGCCCTGGTGATTTTTTATAGTTCTCTTCAATTTGATGTTTAAAACTAGCAGGTATGAAAAAGTGAAAAATAGAAAAATTTCACACATCCGAGGACATTTGAGATTAAAACTTTAATTTTTCGTTTCCTTCCGAAATAGGGTTTGGGTCCGATTATAACTTAGATTTAATTTTTCCTTCCGGAATAGGGTTTGGATTAAAGATTTTTAAATACGAAAATGTAGAAATTAAAATTCAGACCACAATTTAATCGTCTTTCAATATTTTCATAATATAAAACATTCATTTCATTAATAACATTTTATTGAAATTTTATTTTTCAAATCAAAATTTCAAAAAATTTTCGGTGGTCAATCTTTATAATAAAACAATTTTCTAAGGAAATTAGAAATTTAATATGTTTTTCAATCACATTACCAGCAGTTTTTGGTGATTATTCCAAACCAGTTATCAAAATCACTCTCTAGGAGTAAACCTATTTTCTCTTCTAAAATCTTTCAATAAAGTGAATTTGTTTGCTGCCTCTCTGCAATACAGCATGTAATAATCAATGATTGATGGGTCAATTGTCACCATAAACAATTTACGGTATTGCCTGATTTTGAACAGCTGATAATTGTCTAAGAGAAAAGTCTCACTGTTTCCCAAAAATAGCTTTTTTTCAGAATTACAGTTAATGATAAAATTCGGTAACTAACAAATTCTCTTTACTTAACGAATTTTTTTCATCGTTAAAAAATTATGGAATTACGCTACTGATGTTCATTTTTTTATTTAAATATTATTTTTTACTTTATCAATATTTTTGGTGAAAAAAAATCAACTGTAATAAGTATCTCTTTTTATATACTTTTATAATAAAGATAATTTAATCTTTTTAAGGAATTTTAATAATTTAAGAATAAACGCAGAAAGATACAAAACAAAATGGCAAAATGAAAAAAAGACACTGAATTTAGCCTTGAAAAGAGCAAAAACTTTTAATTAATTTAATGCCAGACATTTTACATATGGAAATTTTATGACTATTTTTTTCGAAAGTTCATTAAAGAATATTTATATAGACAAAATGATTAAAAATTGTAAAAAAAAATTGTGAATTACACTTTTGAGAATAATTAATTTTCAATTTTTTTAACAAATATTTAATTTTATTAATGTATTTTTACATGAAGTCAAAATTTGAGACAATTAAGGTATGTCCGCCTGTCTGTCCATCTGTCTTTCTGTCTATCCGTCAGTCTCTTGTTGGTACCGTTAAATCCAAAATAGTTGCCAAAACTCAAAAAATTCGGCTTGATTATTTGCTTTAGACATGAGGAATTACCTATTTAAAATCTGCGAATTTTGGTGAAGTATATTAACAGATATAGACTGATATTTAAGACAACCTCTAAGTCCAAGCGAAGATTTTTCTTAAAATTGTCAATTATAAAATGACAAATTGAAACGAAATTTTTTCATTACATTTGCAAAAATTATTAAATTATTTCAGTACAAAAAATTATTGCTTAAAACACAAATAATTCTATGACTCATTATGTATTCCATGTTATATTTAAGAAAAACTTTTATATATTGTATACGTCTGCGAGTATATATGTATAAGTTATTTACTTCACACACATTTGTGGTGAAGGGTGTTGACATAGTCGAATATAGAATTCTTACTTGTTTTTTAATTCAATTTCATGCAAAATTGTCTATAATCATATAAATTAATTTAAATTCCTTTTTAATTAAAAATCCATTAGATTACCTGTTTTTGTTGCAATTTTCATTAAAACAAATTACCACAATATTTACCCAATAAGAAAAAATTATTTTTTATTTAACCTCCTTTTTTCAGAGAAATAATATGTCACAAAAAAACACTTATTTCTACTTTAATCACTTAATCAGAATGCCACTTATATATATGAATACATATACATATTACACGCAGACATTATCCTTTTTTCCGTTAGAATATTTTATTTTGATTGCTTTTCAAATATTACAGCAACACTTCAATGTTACAATTTATTTCCTTTTTTCTGCGTTTGTATGTGTTTCATTTTTAAATTTTTATTTCGTTTTGAACTTCTTTTTTTATAACAATTTCCGCTTCAGCATTTCCGAATTATTAAACACACTTTATTATTCACTACTTTATGAGTTATCTTTTTATATTTTTATATCAGTTTGAATTATTTTTATTCGGTATTTGAGAAATATTTTTTCACTTTTTACGCTTTTCAGTAAATAAAATGATTTATTAATGATTTATAAACACTCAGCATAATTTTATGATGAAATATGAAAAAGCTACTGTTGCATACTTTCAGGCAAAGGGGACTTAAGAATGAGGAAAATGTATATATTTGTATAAAAAGATATTTATGTATGTATATATTTATGTGTAAATTATGTGTTATTTTATTTGTGTGACTGTAAGTAACAAATTTTGTAAAAAAAAATCACTTTAATATTTAAAACACTCTTTTTGAATTCACCTTTTTACCGGAAGGAAACAACTGTTTAACATGCAGCCTCAAATAAGACTAAACTGAAAAGCAACAGTTTTGTCATATAAAACTCCATTTTTGTGTGTGTTAGGAAAAAAGGTAACCATTATTTTGTGTATGTATGCATTTATTTTTAGAAATGTGAGTAAGTGTATTTCTCTGTATATCATCATACTCTTTGTTGTCTGCATTGGTAAGTATTCTCTTAAACTATATGGTTTAAAAATAAATCTCTTTTATTTGTTTCTCTTTTACTGTTAAACTGTGATTAAGGAATTGTTTACTTGTTTGTAACTTAAATTAAAATATTTCTTTTTATTTCTTGCTTTATTATAAGATACATTTTACAGATTTTATCCATAAATTTATATTAACAGGTCTGGTTAATTTTCAGGGTTATATTTACAAATTTATGTTGTTTTAACTTTAAGTAAATATTTTTCATACATTCAAAAATTGGCGGAAATATTGGGGTAAATTACATACAAAGTTTTTGATAAAGTTTTTCTTTTATGTTGAAAAATATTAAATAGAATAATTGGAATGAAATATATTGAAGGACATGTGTAAAACTTTAAGGAGAGCGAAAGAAAATTTCGGAAAATTCTGTTTGAAATGGATTAATTGTAAATACCGCTATTCGAAACCTTGGTAAGCTTATCTTTGTTCTGTTAACGAAAAACATGTCAACTACAACAAAAGTTAAACATTTTAAATTGTTTTCGCTATTTAGAGATAAACGAAATTTCGACCATTTTTTATGAATTTTGAAAAAAGGAAAAAAAATTTTTGATTTAGTAGTTTTGATTTATTTTTTAAATTAAGAATACTATTTATTAAGCAAAGCCGAGTCTTCAAATCTGAATTTTTTAAAGTATGTGGGTGTGTGCGTTTATGATAAATACTCTCAAATGCATTCAACATATAAAAGTTTTTTCTTAAATATATCAAAGAAACCTTAATGAGTCATAAAATTACTTATTTTTTTTGGGTTTAACTTTTTTCTTTTTCTACTGAACGGATTTTGATCATTTGAAGTACATATAACTAAATTTTAAGCAAAATTTCATTCTAATTTGCTAATTTTTAATTGACATATATTACGAATGATATTTTCTTCAATTTAGGGGCTGAACCCTTTTTGCTGGTTTTAAACAGCAAAGTTTTCAGGACAATAACAAATACTCAGGCCAAATTTTGTAAAGATCTGTCAATTATTGTAGATGTGAGAGCATCAAAAACTGACAGGCAGACATACATACACACATTCATTCATACATACATACATACATACATACATACATACATACATACATGTATACATACATACTTACATACATACGTACATACATACGTACGGACAGAAGGACAGACAAATAGACTGAAAAACGGAGAGACATACAGACAGACGGATATAGCTTAATCAACTCAAATTTTGATTTGATGCAAAAACATTTATACATTATGAGGTCTTGGATGATTCCCTCTTACCGTAACACATAGAATGTCAAAGTTTATAAACCGTCTTCACTACTTGTCGAGGGCATATTTAATAAAGTAAAATTTCGACCATAAAAATCGTGATATTATAACTTTGCTGATCTAACTTCTCCGCTTATTGGGTTGAATCTGCTAACATTATAATCTTACAATTCTCTGCAATTATGTTAAATTTTATGAAAATCCATTCATCCCAGTACTATTTTGGTACTATTCTGGTACAGAATAGCAATATGCTAGAATGTTTTATTTAGTAAAACTATGGCTATTGGATTCAGACAAGGATTACTTATAAACTAATGGCATCCAAGTCTTGGACTAGAAAAAAATCAAATTTGGACTAGCTATGTCGGTCTACTCGTCTGCCTGTTTTAAATCAGTGAACTAAGGCACCGGGTCATTATCATCAGTATACCCGTTGGTGCGACTATAGTCACAAATTGCGGCTATTTTAACGACTTTTTATATACTTTTTCAAATACCACTTTGTATGCCCTTTTTTATAATTAACAATTTCGGCATAAAATCTCACAAAACAAGAGCATATTATTAGATTTTTATTAAATTATGGGTGAAAAAAGTTAAATCATGAAAGTTCATCAGCGGCACTTTTACGAAATATACAACGGAAATCGAAATAGTGTTAAAAGCTAATTGTTGGTTACTTTTTAAGCATATTTTTATTAGACCGGAAACAGAGCAAATTCATAATTTAAAAGTATTCAAAAAGTGCTATTTTCAAAAATCACCTTTTTGTGCGACAATTTGAAAAATCTCAACGGTAACGCTCATTATCATATCACAAAAATAATTAATTTTTAATTATAATTTTTGCCTTAATTTTATCATTTCATAAGCCTGAAATCCATGAGATATCCTTTGAAAATCTTACACATATACATATTTGCAAGTATATTAATGCAAAAAATTTTATAAATCTATGCACTAATGTTATCAATTATTCGACATTTTCCAGAAACAGGTTTTCGGTTTCTTCGAAAAATTCAAATTTGAGATAAGCCGTTTTCGGATTTTTCATAATAACCGGTTAATCGGTTTTACAGCCAAACAAAAAACATTTCATATACATTTATTCTAAAAAAAATGAGTTTTTTAAAACGACTAACTAACTTTTTGATTATAATTTTGATTATTTCTTTGAAAATTAAACACAATTCAAATTCTTAGAAGGATTCAAAGAAATTAGCATAAAATATATCTGAATTGATATTATAAATGCAAAATTATGATATGAATAAAGAAACTATTTAATACAATAATAATATTAAAAAAAAAACAATAAGAAAAACGGATTATTGTCCTAAGGCAGTTTAATATTCAAAACCAACAAAATCGGTCTAGGTACAAAGGAGTTATAGAACAATATCGGAATCAACCATAAGACAAAATATTTTTGTCTATTTTGGCAAAAAAAAAATATCAAATTAAAACAAAATTTAACTATTATGTAAAGTTAAATATCTTCCACTACTATTCCAAGAATCATCATTATATTAAAAATAAATTAAATTTTAATGACCCCCAATGTACGAACATACAATATTATGCCTTATATAAAAATATCTGTGAATATTAATGTGTTAATATCTATGGTGTTCGAGTGTATATGTCTAACTTAATATTGTTGAAACTTTATACATATGTACATGTAGTGAAACGTATTATAGATGCAACATAGCTGAAACTTTATTTTTATACAACTTGATATTGAAAATTATCTTTAACACAGTGTACTTATGGAACATATAGAACATAAAACATATAGTTAACAATACATTGAGTAAAAAATTCAAGCTTTTTTTGATCAATTCTAAATTAGTATTTGTTTCAAATAATATTTTTTTAATTTGGATACAATTATTTCATTCCTGTTCCGAATTATATGCAGAATCGTCACTGTTTAGAATTAAAGAATCAGATCCAATATCAAAAGAAAAAAAGTTTTTTTTTTTTTTAAAATAGTTAATTGAAAGTAAATAATAATAATAATAATAAATTATTATTATTATTATTATTAATTATATTATTATTATTATTATTATTATTATTATTATTATTATTATTATTATTATTATTATTTTAGTTATTTATTTTAAATTCATAAAATACATTTTAAGGAAAAACCGGTTTCCTCGTGAGCTTTTCAGAAAAACTGAAATCGACTTAACCAAAGTAACCGATTATAACGTTATCCTACACTTGAGAAAGTAAACTTGTTAAATTCATTTTAATCTTCCAAATAACCAACAAGAATTAAACTCTTAGTTAATTTTATTTCTATCATAACTAAATTATCTAAATTAACTTCAACTAAAAAATTCTTTAAAACAAATTATTTTCTATTTTTTTTTAATTGAAATTCTCTTTTTCTACAAATGAAATTCTAAACTTTTTCCATTTAATTGTGTCATTAAATGCCTACGAACTTATATTTTTGCTTAAATGTCTTTATTACTATAAATTATTCATGTATGCGTAAAATTAGGAAATTCCAACAAAATGAACAACAACAATAATATTAACAACAACAGTAACTAAATAGAAATGCAAATAAGTAACAAGTTGATTATGAAAATTTCTAAATCCTAAAGATCCAAGTGCTGATTAACATAAAAAGATAAAACATTAACGTAATCGTAATAATTGTAATTTAGTTAAGTTTAGTTCGGAACAAACGAAAAACGCCACAAGGCAGACAAGCCCATTCGTAAATGAAGATATTAAGAAAAACACATACATCATCATTTTTGTGAATTAGTTAGTTAGTCATTCAGTCAGTAAGTCAGTTAGTCTGCTAATCAAGCAAAATGTCAGTCAGCAAACCAATACTCAAACACGTTATTATAAACTTGAATAATAATTTAACTATATGCCATCGCCTTTAACCATGTTTTGGTGAATTTTAATTACTTTTTATACTTTTCAACATAACAAGTGGAAAATAGGGGTATAATAAGTTGTTTGTAACATTAGTTACAGTAAAAATGATTTAAAATTGTATATTGTTGAATTATATTGGTATCACTTTTGCGAAATCCGCTGTTCATTTTTTTGACAACGTGAATAGAAAATGTCCGAATGGATCCATAAATACATGAAATGGATTAGGTCTTCCTACCATAAATATATCTTGATATGAAAGTATCAAGAAAATATTTAAATTGAAAATGTTTAATACGAGCACAAATAATAATATCAAATTCTACTATGGTCAGTCCATATAATTTTCATGTCTTTAAAATATGTTTACGGTAAGCAACATACTATTGTTTTTAGATATTGTTACCGTAATTCAAATTATATTTATTCAAATTTTGATTTTGCATTAAAAAAATAGTATTGTTATCACAACTACAAATATTGTTATTTCAATAAAAAATATTGTTATTGTAATAAATAGTTTCTTTATTCATATCATAATTTTGCATTAATAAAAATAGTTTATGTTATTGCCACTATATTTATGGTAATTCCCATAAGGATTTGTTAATTTGCATTGTTATTTTGCATTAATGACATTAGTTATTGTTTTCGCCACTAAAAATATTGTTATTCCAATAAAAAATATTGTAAGTTTAATAAAAATTTCTTAATCCGCATTTTTTTTTTTTTGTTATTGAATAAAAATATTTTTGTATGAAATATTTTATTATAATTCTCATTTTATTTATGTATTCTTTTGGAAAATATGTAAACATTATTTGAAATTTTTTTGTTATATAATTTTATAATTATTTATAATTATTATTTTTTAATTATTTATTGAAAAATAATGAAAATATTAATTCAAATATATATTACTTGCCATGTTAAAACAAATTGTTAAAATGTAAAAAAAATATTTGTTCACATTTCGTTGTCAGTAAACTGAAAATAAAATTTTGTCGTAATAACAATAGTTTTTTATAACAATAAAATTGTGATCGGTCAAACGTATTTCTAAACATATTGCGACTACAATATTTTTTTATTTAATAAAAATAATTCAATTACAACAACGAAATTGTTATCGAAATAAAATTCAAATTCAACAATAAACATGTTGGTAATAAACAATAAATGACTACCGCGAATATATTAACGTTTGCGACGAACATATTCCAAAATGATGTTTATCTGCGTATAAAAGGTCTTAACCGACCGAATATTTATTTATTGACAAAATTGTCTGTTTGTTCTGGACTTTGTAATTTTTAACGGAATCTTCAAACTAAATATATACTTCGGGCCCTATCAAAACATTGTTAATTTAGAAAATAAATTGTTAAATTCTTAAATCACAAAAACGGGATCGAATTATATATCGATTCGGGTAAAACATCATTTCTCATATAGAACTCAATTTAAAAAATCTGTATTGGGTCATATACATTTATTTTTATATCAAAAGGAATATGTTCCTTTTTCTATTGGTTATCATAACATCCATTTAAAATCCCACTTTGGTATTCCTAATCTCATAAAAATATATTAATCTCGGCTCAGTTTGAATATAATATGAAATTTTAGGAACAAAATTTGATTTTAATTTGAAACTTTATGAGTTATATATCGTTAGAACTAAAGTGTTTCAGATTTGATATAGATGAGTACAAGCTCCTATATGGATTAGGACATTTCGGTAACCCTCAAAGTTCGTTACCTTGGATTTGTCAATTTTTTTAAAAATTCACCAAAAAAATCGTTAAAAAATTTAATAGAAGCAATATTGTATATAGACAGTCGAAATTAACCAAGTATTATCATGGTAGATTATCACTTGTAGTATGAAAAATACCACCAAGTCCCACCAATGTATAATACTTTTTATCTCAATTCGTAAATAAATTTCTAAAAAAAAAATCAAAATACCCAAAATTGCCAACTTTAAAAGGCTACCAAATTTTCTCCTGACCAAATAAGGTCTTGTACTCCTACAAATTCCCAAAGTGTCAATGATAAAGAGTATTTGATATTCAAAGTTATCTAAAATATCATTCCAACTCCTAATTTTTTTTCGATATGAATTCATAACTACTTATTCACATCAAAGTAAAAGTTTATGCATCTAATTGTGGCTGCTGGTAGTCATAATGAAAACTTTTAATTATTATTTTTTTTTGTTTGTAATAAAGTACTAATAGGATTTCATGAGTGAAAAGAGAAACTCTATAAAGGAGTTAATGTAAAAATTTTTTAAATTCAAAGAATTGCAAATGAAAAACAAATGCAAAAAAAAGAAAGTTTTAAAACGAACTCAAGGACACATTAAGGACGAATACTTTTTAATATTTTTTTTTTCTGCAATATCAGACTTAAATAAGACGTTAAAATAAAAGTGAAAATAAAAAAAATATATAACAAAAGATAACGTATAAATATCAAACAAAAAACAAACAACAGTAAAAAAAATATTAAAAGGTGGAGATATTTTATCACATCATTAAAGTTAATACCTTTTGCATATACACCCACATACGTAGATATTATCTTAAGGGTGCTCTTTAGTGAAAGTCAACACATTTAGATTTTATTTCTAAATAGTGAAAAAAATATTTGTTATAAAATATGAATAAATTTTAAAATGCTAAACATTTGATCATAAAACATATTTTATATTACAAACAAAATTTTATGATAAAAGTCTTTATTGTTTTATGCCATTATCTCCTTTAAAGGGACATCCTTATATTAAAGTAAATAATAAAACGTATGTTCTTTCACCTGTGTGTATTTAAGTGAATGTTATATGTAACTGTAAAAATATATTCTTAGTTTATAATAAATTCCCTGTGCACAATTTACTTTAAAACTAAATATTTTATTACAGACCATTAACTATTAAATTCTATTCTATTCGTATTTAAATATTTCAAAGTTAAAGATACTTTTTTTTAAACAAAGACATTTTAAATATACAAATGAAGTTACACATTTGGGATGAATAATATTTTTGGGAAATTAAAATAATGAAGTAATGAAGGTTTTGAAAATATGAATTTATATATTTTGAGACAAAACATGGGTCGACAGTTAGTTTTGATATTCTCCATCACTACTCCATATATTCTTGCATTCCATTAGAATCTGAATAGATTTATGTCCGTCTGCCTATTATTGGGACTCTTACAACCTGTTTATTTGTTATTGACCTAAGAAGTTTTCTGTTTAAAACTGGAAAAAAATCGGTTCAGTTACCCTCTCCAATATTCTTACTTTTTTATTTATGAAATTTAACTAAAAATTTCTGAGCTGTTTTCCAATTGATCTTGGAGTTCAAAAGTTTGTTTGGGTACAAGAAACAGGCATTCAACTTTCAAAGTTCGTCAACTTGGATTCTGACTTTTTTTAATTGGCAAAATTTATATTTAGTCTCCTTATTAGTATTGAAACTAATTTGGTATTTTCTTTTCAAAAAACCTAAATATTGTTTTTAATACAATACTTCGCTCAGATTCTAACTTGTTGATCCCCAAATACTATAAATTCTTATTCGTTTATTTTAAAAAAATCTGGTTATTCAATTGTTTTAAAAATTGTATTCTATTACAGATTTTATAAATATAGTTTATAATATTTTATTTTCTAAAAATTACGTGGAAAGTATTTCCCCTTTTACCCTCGCAATTACTTTACATATACTTTCGTTATGAATTGAATGCAAATTTATGGTTCAGATGAAAATGGTTGATTTCAAAATATTGAAACATATGCATCCACTTTTTTGGAAAGAATAAAAAGAAACATTATTTTTTAACAGGTCCAAATAATGTGTTCAGACTTTTATACTACTTTTTTAGACTCTGAATATTTTTCAAATAGTCGCACAAAAATAGGATTTTGAAAAATAAAGTCGCAAGAGATCTTATTTAACAAAAATTAACACTTTTTGAATAGATTTTAATGATGAATTTACTCTGCTTCCCGTTTAATGTTGAAATAATCTTAAATATTAACCAACAATTAACTGTTTTCTTAAGTTTAACACTATTTCGATTTCCGTTACGACTTTGCAGAAGTACTGTTTATTAGTTATTATGATTCTGTAGTTCTAAACTTTAATGTTTTCATCCATAATTTATATAAAGTTTATTGATTTATCCTTTGTAAGGACAAAAAAAGGGTTATTTTTAAAAAAAGTACACAAAAAGTCGCTCGCAGTTGTTGACTAAGAGCTTTCACATTTAATATTGGCAAAATTGTTTCAGTAACAAAGAAGATGTAGAGCAATATCTGACACAATCCGAAAATTCCGATAAAAAAACTTTTCAAAATAATTCAACAAAAACAAGATATACCCACCAATAATCATCGCATTTGTATTAATAGATAATAATGCATGCAAGATTTTAAGAGTTTGTGCTTAAAAAACTCCAAGACTCCTAAAAGTTTTAGTAAAATCCTGTCATTAATATATGTATATTCATGAATATCGGACCATATTTAGTTTAATCTCCCAAATAACAAGGCCTTATTCCAGAATCTTCTATATTGATAGATGTCAATAACGTTTTTGGTTAAGTTATAAAATCATTGAATAATTGTCGAAACATAAAATAAAAATAAAGAATAAAAATTTCGTTTGTAAGGGGATACCGCTACCCCGTGTCAGAGATATGCGATATAAAAAATATCTTCTGTAAGGAGACTACCACTCCCCCAGACCCTGTCCAAAACTTTTTTAATCCCTAACATTTTTATCTTCGAGCCTAATTTTAAAAATTAGCATTAAAAGTTTCAAATATATGCGATATTAAAAATTCTGTTTGTGGAGGAATACCACTATCTCATGCCCTTTCTTAAATGTCTGTCGCTTTTGCTTTTAAAGCACTGTTCATATGCCTAATATCGTTAGATTTTTAGTTTTAGAAGTATGTCTCAGATATCGACCAAGAACTTCTTCAAGTGAACCGATTGAGCTGTTTTTAAATACAACATTTGCTTGGGGAAATTTTATTGTGCTCTACCAATTAGAGTGGATGTTAGCGTTCCAATAACAGATAGTCGTACAGGGAAACGAACATAGATTTGGTGAAAGATGATTATGATGTATACTTTGATGAAAGAATGTATACGTCAAAGGTCAAAGATAATTCCTTTTCATAGATATGTCCTACTTATGGTGACGGAGGTTATAATTAAAATTGTTACTCAAAAGAAAGTTATTTTCGATGAAATATTCAACTTTTTATGTGCCAGGAGGAAGAGACACTTTTCCAATTTTGAGCTTTTTTGCTTCTTTAGATATTTTTAAATACAAAAGTGTGAAAATTTTCTGAAATCCTTGAAACATCATAGGAATCATTTAAACAAGTTTCTTTTCTAACTAAAATCGGAAAAATCGTAGATTCTAATTGAAAGTTGTCAAAAAGGCATTATTACCTCAATTAAATATTTGAATTAAAGGAATCAAAATGACTGATCGTCGTTTTTTAAAACATTGAAAAATATCCAAAATTTTTGAAAACTATGAAAATTTTAAATATTCTTATGGTTTTAAATTTTCACTAATTTGTTATCCAAAATCTCTTAAATTTAAGTATTTAACTCACTCAAATTTCACATTTTTAAACATTTAAATACATAAAAGTACGAGAGTCTTTTGGTTTATGCAAATTTCTATGAACATTATAAATACATTTTCGCAGCAAAAACAATGTTTATGGAATTTTCTTTCAAATTTTCTACATTTTTTAACAACTACATACATACTAAACATAAATCCTGTGTACATATAGAAGTATTTCAGGTAAAAAAACATATCTGATACAGTAGCAGACAATTTTGGTTATATATTTTGTTAAGTGAATATATATTTTAAACAATTTATTAAGTACTATTATTTATTTTATTTTATTTTTAATATTAATTTTATTATTTTTTTCTTAAACACCATAATTTAATTCATTTTATAATTTTTCTCATTATTACACTAGAACACTAATAAATATTCCATTTCTTTTAATCCAATAATATATAATTTTATTTATTTTTTTTCTTCAAGTTATCATGTCTGCGAAGATATTGTGTATATGTGTTGTCTGTTTAAGATATGTAAATATGTAAAATATATAATCATGTGATTGTATGTGTAGTGTGTTTTTATCATTTTAAATCACCAGCACTTGTACCTTCTTTTTAATATTTATTTTTGCTTTTTTCTTTAAAATAATTTTATGAACAATTTTTATTTTACCGGAAACGTCAGTTTATTGTGCAGCTTCAAATTACACTAAATTTGAAAGCAACAGTTAAATATCATAAAACACTTTAAATAGTTACTAAAAGCATATTCTCTCATCCTCACACACATAAACACTCACAGTTGCTCTCTGTACATAAGCAACAGTTTTCTAACATGTTGAATGTTTAACAGGGATGTGAAATACTATTTTAAAATATTTGGTTAATTTAGTACCAATATTTGGGTTCCAGAAATTGTCATCATATTATTTAAAAAAATTAAGTTAAACAATGAGGTTATGATCGCTGTATAATACCATTCACCATGACGCAAACATGAAACATGAAAAATTACAAACTGACACTCGTTAAATTTTATGTTTTAAAAAAATTGTAAATTTCTGATATCAATATCCCTATCGAGTATTCAAGCAGTCATATGAAATCGCTTTCCTGGATTCTCCAGTTGCGGTAGGTTCATTACATAGCGATTACTATACAGGAGTTTGATTTAAGATGTTTATCTTCGAAAAGTGCTGTACATTCACTTTTTCATTGGTAACATTGATATTTGCTTTTTCTCACTTTACCGCTATTATTTCATCATGACAGGAGCAGCATATCTTTGCAGTTGAAACAACTTAATTTAAGCATTTATATGGAATCTTGAAAGTCTTAGTTATGATAGAAAAAACCTATTGGCATATAATTACAAATGAAGTAGAAAACTAGATTTCTGCAGTATAATTGTCTTTGTTTAGGTATAATTGTCATTGCCTAATTATATCTGAGATTCAAATCTTATGTTCACAAATTTCAGTTCACTTGATTCTATAGAATCACAATTCGCTCAAAGTTTTTTACGATTATTTGTAAATGAGAGCTCAACGCTTGCGCATGTAAATATTAAAAGCGAATAAATATTAATTAAAACGTTTTTGTTCTCAAATAAACCGCTACCGAACAGTTTTCTTTAAATGGCACTGGTGTTAGTTTTCCTACAGAATTTTTAAAGGTACTTGCACCTTTTATCGGATAGGCGACAACATTAAAATCACCACCTGAGGAGTATATGAACTTAGTTACAAATGACGATCATGTTAATTATGCCCAAAATTGTCACCTGCACTTTGTGTTCTAAAACGAATTTTATACCCTAAACCACCTCAGGTGCTTACTGTATAATGCGTTTGTGCAGATGCCTGAAACGAACAAAAAAGCTGTGCTGCCACTACTCTCAAGTATACCTTTCGACTCACATATATTTTACCTCTTCTCTGTAAAATTATTCTATTGTATTTAGGATTGTGATCTTAAAATTCTTAATATGCTCAAAATGAATGACCAGAAAGAAGTGCGAACTAAAATTATATTATCTCTTCAACAAAACCAAACTTGGTTCTACAGAAAATTGGCCAAGCATTCAAAATTCTACCGTCAAAGTATTTTTATTTTGCCGTAGTTATTTAACATTATTTGTTCTTTGACAGAAAACCTGGTTAAGGTAGCAGAAATAGTACACTCTCCCGACACATCCGGTAGGGAAATAATACTTTTCTAAAAAAATACTCTTGCTACATAATGAATTTTTCGCAACTTTCCGGCCAAAAAATGTATGTTGCTGATGCTGGAAAGAATGTTGGAAAAAAATTTAAGACCCAAAAGCAGTTAAAATGTCCCAAAAAAGTTCTTGGTATGATAAGCAATATGCAATAGCGACAAATGAACCAATTATTGTTAAAAGGGGCTCTATGAATACCAAAATTTATGTAAAGAAATATTAAGAAAAAAGGCTGCTTCCATTAAAAAAAACATCGCAATGTTTTCTTAAAACTATGAAAATATTTTTTTCTTTATTAAATAATTTTTATAAAAACTTTAAAACAGTAAATTTTGTGGTTACGTTTTTATTTACATATAAGTATGTTAAAATTTGTCAATCTCACTCCTTAGTTCTTTCGAAATACATATTTTAAACTTTTGATTCCCTTCAAGAAAAAGTACTCAATTATCCCCTTAGTCTCCATTCTCTAAAGAGAGTATTTTTTTCATAAATTTAACCTTAAAATATTTGTTGGCTTTGAAATACACATACAAATATGTTCTCACTTAACACTTCAATACAAAGAAGCAACAGCTTTCATATACTCTTTCTTTCTATCTCTTTCTCTTACAAATTTTAAAGCAATTTTCTCTTAATTTTTTTGTGCTAAAAACATTTCAACAAAAACTACAAACAATTTTGTCGAGTAAAATTCACCTTGAAAAAAATTAGGTTAATGTTATTTGTTGATTTTGTACTAATAATACAATAGCAAATACATATACATATATAATTGCATGTAGTAGTGGTAGTAGCCAAAGAATTAACTCAAAAAAATAAATGTATGAAATACAATTCTAAATCAGCTGAAAACGCAACAGTTTGTTTATAAATTTATGAGCCGGTTGGTGGGTTGGTTGAGTGATTGAAAATGTTATCAAGTATTTCCAAAAGAGAAAAATTTTTTTAAGGACCGTTTGAAGTGTAAAAGTATTTTATACTTCAAATAACATTATTTTACATTTGTTACTTTGTAGTGAGTGTAAATGATGAGTAAACTATGTTTTTTACAAAGAGAGTTGTACACTTCATTGGATTTCATCTAATAATTGTTATTGTCCTTGATAATGGGAAAATAACAAAAAAATTATAGAAACAAAAGAAAATCCAAAATAAGAAAAATAATTGAAAAGTCATTTCGCCATGTAAAGTAAAACAGTCATTGAATCATTCAGTCTGTCTGTCTATTAATTTTATGTCGGAGTATAAAATGTCTCTCTTTCTATTTCTACAGATATTTTGTGTGCGTATTTTACTGCATTCTGTGCGTGCATTATCGTATCGAGCACCCGCTTAAGTATGAAGAAAAATTTCAAAAGAATTTTTGTTCGCCAAAAGTCTTTAATTAAAATCAATTATCAGAAAAAGCTTTAATACTTGTACAATGTACGTCTTCAAAATACTTTTTCAAGGTTTTATCAAGGTCTTTAACAAGTCGTTAATACTAAAAACGATGATGATGATGACGATGATATTTGTTGTTTTGCTAAATATTCATTAAAGTTTAATTAATTACTCTGGATTACTTTCATACATATTTCATATTGAGAAAATACAAAATACAAAATTAATTATCGAAAAAACTCTCCATTGAAAATATTGTAGTGAATCCCTAATACGATTATGTACGCTTAATTATAAAGGCACAATTTTAATAATGATAAAATATAATAGAAACAGGAAGTCCTAATTGAAATAAATAATAAAATAAACTAATAAATTAATTATATGTACAGTATTTTAAGATAACGAAATAATAATATTCAGAAATTTGGACAATTTTTGATTTGTAGGAAGAGGGAAATTGGAGTTTAAGAAATTCTAAAGGGTCTATTATATATCAATATTAGTTACGCATGATATCTACTTGAATAAATGAGTGTTTAACTTTACCACATTATTGCTTGAAATACAAATAGTATTAGCTGGTAGCTGGTAGCTGATAACTAAAAGTTTTATTACAAATTTGAAAGTCCCAATTTAAAGCGATTCCCCAATAATAACTGCACGGTATGACCAAACGATTGGTTTGTGTAATTATTCTATTACATTTGAATCCTAAGTTTTGCATTTCTGGAACAAACATATTATTGAGTTCATCTGGAGTAGTACAAATCCCTATTTGGCAAGGGAATACCCGGTAGCCCTCCAAATCTAGCCACCTTGGATATGTTCATATTTCAAATTCATCATTTATGAATTAAGAAAAAATATTTTTTTCTAATTAAAGGTCTTAGTATAGGTCCTTTAAATATGTACCAGATTCCTAACGATGCTCTAAAAAATATTTATGCAGTATCCATATAAATATATAAATCCATAAAAAATCTAAAGTTGGAACTTTGGAAAAAAAATTAAGAACAAACACAAGCTTTCATGTTTTCGCAGAAATTAAATACTTATATTGCCGTCATCTAGTAACTTTTTTTTATATCTGTATATTATTTATTTTGTCTAGATTCAAAATTTTAAGCAAATTATTATCTCGAGGTGCCAAATTTGAAGAGTTTCCGAATACCAAAGAGTCTGTATTCTTTGAAGTGAACCAAAAGAACCAAAAATGTGTCACAATGCAGCGTTCATAATTGAATCTTTACTTGATCTGTACTTCTGACTTACTTTATAGCTTAACTGAATAAAGGCAATCAACTTCACTAACTGACATTATACGGAGGAAATAGTCGAAAATTTATGAACCATACGACAGCATATAAAAGGCATTGATACGCATCAACTATATTGATAAATTTTTATTAAGTATACGTCGAGAGAATTTATTCAACTTGAAAAAATAATCAGGATTACATGGGAGTTAGAAAAAATTGTAGAACGTCCCTCGTATAATTTCGCACAGCGATTTTGGCTTATATTTATCTTAATTAAATCAAAAAAGTCTACACGAATATGTGCGTTTTATGAGCTTCAAAGTGATATTTGGAAGGACGGTTGTATGGAACCTATGAGATATAATGAACTGATCCTCGTATATTTTAGCATATTGTTTTAGAATTTAAGAAGATTTTTTTTGCAAAACTTGGATAAAATCTTATTATATTCATGAATTTTATGTACTAAAAACCTCATTCCGGAGGGCATCGTCCTTGGGCCACAATAGTAGTACGTGCCGAGTTTCCTCAAAACTGCAATCTGTAGTTTGCGAACAAGTTCTACGTGGAATTTGATTTCAATATGTGAACCATCGCATAATAACATACCACCTATTGTGGTGTTTAAAAAAATATTATTCTATTAGCATTTTATCGAAATAAGTCGTATTATATATGGTATGAAAGAAAAGTATTATTTTGGAATTATTTCATAAAAAGGTATTTTAGCTGATTTCTACATATGCTGACTGATAAATTTCAGAATACAATAATTCTCGCTTTATGGTGGCTTTTGTAATGGACTGAATCAGTCGTCGAAATGATGAGATGTAATTTCAACAATTACATTATAATACAAATCAATCAAGCCGATCAAAAGTAAGAAATGTATATCTCAAAAAAATTAAACTCGTCCCTCGTAGAATGTATTTGCATTTTTTGCTTTGACAACATATATCTCACAAAAGAAGAAAGTAATATCTTCTGCATTCTTTTGTCGATATATGTTCTGACGTCTAGCCAACTTAGCGTGAAGTATGTTTACCCACGAAAAGTAGAGATTATATGCAATTTCCGGCATGGATTGTCCTCCTTCTAATGCTTTAAAAGTTGTTATTTTTCAATCAATTTACAGCTGATTTTATTACAAAGCCTTAGCTTTTTCTCATTGTTTCAATAAAGACTCCAAAATTTAATTTTTTGTAAAATACCTAAAATTTGTTCTTTCAATTTTAAAACTTAAAGAGTTTTTATCTCTCCATTAAAAACTTGTGTATCATTTTATCTGAAACTTTACCATCATCTATCCCTTTAAGCGTATAGTAATAAAACAAATTTGTTACATATTTTCTGAAAAACACCTTTAAAAACATCTTAACCACGTACTTTTACAACACTATTACTACGAGGTTAGAAAAAGTAGAAGAGGAAGAATGCGAAACGTAGCACTATATTTCATTTTATTATACACGTCCACTTAACAGAGCATCATATTTCCTTTTATTCTGATATTTTTTATTTTATTATTTTTTTTTTTTTTGAGTTTCTTTTTTCCTTTCGATTTACTTTATAGTTTGATTCTATGTGACACCAGTTGAGCATATAAAATTTATAACATACTACACAAACTATAGTATACCTTTAGGGGTTTTTTGCTTCTTTTACTTTTTCATTGAAATAAAAACTATTTTTAAGGTAAACTAACTTTTATTTTTATATATATAAATTTTTTATGTTTTTAGCTTTTTATACCCTACACCATCATAGTTGGTTGGGGTATTATGTAAAGCCTGTTCGCAAAGTACAGGTCGCAGTTTTAAACATATTTTAATAAAATTTGGCACGTACTATTAATTTATCGAAAGATTATTGTTTATAGTTTGAGTCTATATGATATTAGTTGAGCATATAAAATGTAAAACATCTTAATAAAATTTGGCTCTTACTATAATTTAAGCACAAGGACGATCCCCATTCAGAAAAAATTCCTTTTAAAACATATAATTTTACAAGAGTTGTTCAATGTGGTGTAGGGAATTACACAGTCAAGCTTACTCGACTATAACATTTATACTTGTGTTTTTATTTTATTTTTTAAATTCTTATGTTTGTTTTTCACTTTTGTTTTCTATACGCTTTTTACGTAAAGTGCAAAGAATAGAATCTTATGAAATAATGTACAGCGTGGCGGTTGAATATTTTGAAATTTTAAATTATGTGTTAAGCATACGTTTAGGTGATCTAGTAATTATTAATTTTAAGTTATTTCATTAAGAATTGAATATAAAATTTTACCACAAAAGTTAATCTTTTTTGTCTTTTGGGAAAATATTTGCAATATAAACAAATCTGGGCTCTTAGATATAATAATTTAAAATATATTATCTTTTCTGTATTATCCAATTTAAGTGTAAAATTACACATAATACTTAAAATATGCAAATAATATGACGTCAAAAGGTAAAACAGTTTTTTTTGAGCCTAAAAATAGATATTTTTATGTTAAAAATAACTAGAGCGGGCTTCATAATAAGTGTGTGTGTATGTATATATTTTTTATAGTTTGTCATAATGAATTTGTTTTTATTTGTACATAAATTTATGTGAAATAGTATTTGTTTTTATTATTATTATTATTATTATTATTATTATTATTATTATTGTCATTTTATTTTATTTTATCTTTTTTTTGTGAAAAGGAACAAGTTATTTTAACCGACAACTGATTAATGTGAAGATATTTACCTTGTCATTCCAAATAATAATAATTTAAGATATTCGTTCGACAAAAAAAAAAAAAACTATTCAGTACTCTTGTACCATGAATACATATGATTCCAAATTTTAAGTTAATTTTTTCAGAATTCGCCAAATATTCTTTAATGATATTTACTGAATCTGGCTCCCTAAGGAGATCTGATTTCCCCTTTCCAGAGCCCATGTTTCTCATATTAACACAGTAGTAAATGATTTCTACAGAATCTTGAACTTGTTGTATTTCTGTTAGATATCTGACAAGTAGAATACAACATGTCCTAAGCCCATTCTCTACTCTTTTTTAACTAATGGAATATCCAAGCCTTAATGGATGTTGTCATTCCTTACATATCATGAAGCGTAATAAGATCGAGACTAATGTTTCAAGCCGTTCCCCATAATAAAATACCACATGCCTTAATCGATTTAAAACTGCTTATCTCCCTGAGGTTTGTGAATACCATTAAGATAAAATGGTACAGTTTCCTCTTCTAAGGGCGAAATGCTAAGTTAAAGTCCTCCTGTGTACAAAGAATTTCAATATCTTTTGACTAAACGATTTTCTGTTCTCACGTGTAACGATTATAATAAGTTTCAACTACATTATTAGAAGAATTCGACTGAAAAAACTTTCTAAAATAGTTTACAAAAAAGTAAGCTTTTAATTGCTCATTGTATACTTGGACATCTCGGGTCATAAACATATTTAAAATGTTTCAAATTCTTTATATTTGAACTGATTTTAAACATTTTAATATGTGCACAATTTTGAACATAAATTGGTTTTTGGAATTAAAACTGAAAACCATTCACATTATTTTATTTTTTCCCGTAAGTTTAAAAATCCTTATATATTTTCAACAAATGTTTTTTTTTCTTTGTGTTATTTTGCTATATCTCCTCCACCGATATCGGAGTACCAAAATTTACATTCCCAAAAATTTTAGAACACATCAAAAATATAACTTTCTTGAAAATTCTAAATTTGTGTTTTGAAAAATAATGAAATAAAGTTTTTGAAACTTTTTACATTAAACAAACTCTTGTAAAATAGTCTTTCAGAAGAATACAAATGCGATAGAGGTTACTTAAAAAAATTATAACTGAAATAAATTTTTGCCAAAAAATCATTTTTGTTTTTGTAAAAATTATAATCTAAAGGCTTATAAATTTTAATTCATTGAAGATATATTTTAGAATAATTCCTTCACAAAATTTTGTATTTTTTTTAATGAAATAAAAAATATTTGAATAATTCAGATAAAATTTGGACCTACTTTACCAAGGTCAGTCATAAAGTAAATTTAATTTTTTAAGCTAAATATCTTTAGAAATTAAAGAAAAAACCTGGCTTTTCATTAACCCATATAAAACAAATACTAACATTAAGATATAAACTTTGTTCAAAAGCAAATATCAATAATCGAGTATATAAAGAACTATTTCGGTAAAATTTAATGCCACATTTCAAAAAGTTCATAACAAATCAAGATCTAATGCACACCCACTTCCGATTATCACTATATCTTATATAATTTAAAAATAGATCAACAACTACAACATTTTAAAGCAATTTTACGAAGTTTACTATAATTTTTTGTCCCCTCCATTTCCGATAATCACCTCAGGTGGCATAAATTTATTCGAATTTTTTATTCGAGTGTTAAAATAATATTTTGAATAAGAAAGTTTTATGCAATCATAAATGAAATAACAAAATTCCATAAGGGTCTCTTAGTTTTTCATATCTTCATTATGCTGTAGGTTGTTGCAATGTCGGTCTTAACCAACTTTTTATAATCCATCAGTTTTTTTGTTTATATTTTAAAAGTTAAACCTAAACTAAATAACCACTGAGATTTTCTTTTTATCAAAACATAAAATTTAAATTTCGGTTGTATAGTTTTGAACCAATTGATTTACACAGTTCTATGTGCATATCAATTGGTTCAAAAGTTAAAACTTTATTTCCAAAAATTAGATTCACTGTTCACTGAACCAAATGTCGTAAGTAATATTAACGAAAAATTTTCGTAGAACTTTAACGAAAAAAGATATTAAAAGATTTTTTATTAATGTAATTTTTCTTTAAATCGAAAAGTTTTCTTCAAAAATACTAAAAAATTAATCAAATTTTGTATAATTAAAGGATGTTAAATTGAATAACATTTCGTTAAAAAATAACGAAATATATGTTATATCAGTAGATATTTAGTAAAAAACGGCAGTAACGCATCGTAAGTAAAATAACACAAAAAATTCAATCCTAAATAATAAAATGGTTTGAATAATTATTATTTTTCGTCAAATAATTTTTTATATTTCCTTTGTCATATTATCTGAAGAAAAGAAAATTTAAACTGAATATAAAATTTTAAGGAAGAAAATATTTTAGAGAACATTCTAATTAATATGAATTAAAATTAAAGGAATATTTAGCAAATGGAAGGCTCATCACCGTTTTTTGAATTTGCACTATTTTTCGTTATCTATTACGTTTTCTATACTATTTAACCAAGTCACAAATCACAAATCGACGTTTATTAAACAAATGTAATTGCGACCAAATTCTTGCTGTTGTAGATCTATAAATGTTCGATAATCAATATTTGCTCTGTTTGGGGAGTACTCCTTACCCTGGTCCCAAATATTTTACGTAGTAATTGTTACAACAATTTGACGTAATTCTTAATTCAACTAAAATTACACAAATTTAATTAAAATATGGTAATTAAATTGAATAATATTCATCAATATAAAGAATTAATTTTTGTCAATTAATGTATTATTCAAATTAAATAATATTTATTCAAATTAACTGCATTTTAATTAACCAATTTAAATAGCCACATTGAGAATTTTTCAACAACTTGAAAATCTTACGAAAAATTAACGAAAATTTTCATTATGACGAATAAAGGCTTCATTGGCTGATATCTAATCTACTTTCTTTAACTCTACGCCCTTTCTCATTATATTTACTACCTTTTTGGTTAACTTTATACACCAATTTTATTTACAATATTTTTATTTTTTATTCTAAGAATTTATTTAAATATTTCTTTTGCAAATTATAGAGTACGAAACCGACAACCTGAAAATCCAAGAATATTTATAAAAAACCATCTTAAACTACTTCAATTATATCTTGAGTTATTTTTGAAATGTAGTACACAGATATTTACGACAATTTAATAGTAAAAAAAATCTTAAACTTGAAAAAAAAATTCCTAAAAATAGGAAAAAGTGCTGGAAAAACTTTCTAACAATTTTAGAAGTTCTCTGAAAAAAATTACTTAAAATAAGATTTAGGTCAAATTACCCAAGAAATATAAAAAAGAACTGGAGCTAATACCCACAATACTACCTAGAAACAATACAAGGGTGTACAAAATGTAAATGTAAAATTTTACATTCGAATACTCTCGTTGTTAACATGAAGAGATTCATTAGAATGTTGTTTCTAAATGTGTGAGTGTATTCTTTTATTGTTTTATATTTTACTCTCATTTAACATAAATGATGTACTAAATAAGTGTATAAAGAGAGTGACAATCTCTAACATAAACTCACAAGGTACATGTGAAACCAAAGAACTTGCTCTCTTCTTCAGTGTGTAAAGTACACACACATGCATGTAAATACTCTTTGAGTAATTTGTTGCTTTATTTTGGCAAACAATCAACAGTTTATTTTCATAAATGTATGAGTGTTAAATTGTTTTTTAGCGGTAACTTCATTTTGTTTCAGTTTTTTTTTCTTCCACAGCACATGTTTTCGTTACAGGTGTTTGTATGTATTTAAAATGTATTTGTATTGGTATGGATGGTTTAGAGGGGGATGGATGGCTGTAAACATCTACTCACAAAAAAAAAATAAATAAGTAAAAGACAATACAATTTCATTGTATAGTTGTTGTTTCTTTATTACGATTTAATATGTATAAGTGTGTATGTGCGTATATATGTATTTTTATTTGTTGTTGTATAGTTTTATTTTTCGAGCTTACAGTTCGTTTATTTTATTGTCATTATCCATGTGATTGTAAAAGTATGTTTTGTATTAAAAAAAATAATAAAAATATAAAGGATGAAGAATGAAAGGAAAGAAAACTTTTATATTTCTTGTTATACTTATTACTGCTGCTGTTACTGTTGTTGGTTGCTCTTGTTAATGTTATTGATGTTTTTAACAGTTTTATTGCCACAAAGAAAATAAAAATAGAAAAAAAATGAACACAAAATACTTATGATAAATTAGTTTGTTAAGAAATCTTAGATTTCATTCATTTAATGTGGAATTTTCTTATTAAATATAAATAAAAAACATCGACTATTTTTGTTAAATTTTTATAAAAAAAATTTTATGAAAACCTTTTTTTTAACTTTATAATAATAATTAATTTCTGCAGACAAATCGAAACGAATTGAAATTTACTTTGGTGGTAGAGAAAACTTCTTATTCCATGTTTTTAGAATTTTCTGATTTATATATCAGAATGAAATATAATGCGAATTTTTCGACCATGTACAGTGTATCCAAATCGATTTGTTTTAATTCTGTATCTTTTGAACCTTTTGATTTTTAACCCACTTTAGCTTTGTTTTTCTTTTCTTTTGTTTTTTTTTTTAAAGATAGCGGAATTAGATTGACAATATTTTTCGATCTCACTCCTTATTTCACGATTATAAACGAGAGCCAAAATATCATTAATATTGGTCTATAGAGAGTTCAAAACCTTACTTGAAGACACAGACATAAAACCTGCTGGATGAGACATCGTTAAACTGACTTGAATTAATCACTTGATACCCTACACGAGCTTCCACTACACCCATGTTTGTAAAAGATTTTGGTCAGATCATATCGTTTTTATTGTTAAAAATTGAATTATAATTTTCTAAAACCTGTTTTTCAAAAGGTAAAACAAACAAGTAAAATATTTGTAGTCCTTCAAGTCCGACTATGTTATATCCACATGTTGGTTCTACATAACAGCTACAAGCCTTGTATAGGTACTTTAGGAAAATTAATTTCGTTGAAATCGCTTTTTATTTAGGTTTTTTGTGATCTAAAAATCCCATTTCAGGAGGAAATTTGCATGGGAGCTACCTGAAATATTGCACCAAATATGACTAATATCAAGAGGCTTCGTCTTAAGACCAATATGTGCCAAATTTTATCAAGAAATCTCAAAAATTACGACATGTAGACAGCAGTACGGACCGTCAAAATTAAATGGACTTAGAAAGTAATGTTTACATAAGATGTACCTCCAATTTATCTATATGTAACAAAATTAAATAACATTGAAAACATGTTCTTTATATTGAAGTAAATCATATTGAATAATGTGACTGTTGGACCGATTTTTCTGAAATTTACATGGAATGAACCTCATATACCCTAAAGTTATATAGATTGTAAAAAATGCGATAGGGGCAGGAGGAGAGGTTCCTCCATACAAAGAAAATGTTGATTATCGAATATGTAACAACCACTACACCAAGAGTTTTCAAATTTGGTCCCAACAAACTTTTAAAGTAAATATTTTACTGGACAATATGAAAGGCGGATATGATGATGGGGAGGGGTGTCCTCCAAACATAATAAAATATTGATTATTAAATATCCAAAGAACTGTAACAGCAATAGTTCTCAAATTCGACCCCAATCATTATCTATATAATTTGTTTTACTGATCAAAATATAGAAAGAGAAGGATCAAGGGGAAATGTACTCCTATAAAAAGAAAATATTAACTATCGAGTATCTAAAGAACTGAAAATGGGGAAGCATTCAAATTGATTCGAATTACATTTCCGAAAACCATCCACATTATAAGGTCGGCAAAGCGCACCGGGTCTTGGCTAGTTTTAAATAAAATCCAATATATTTTAAATATTTTAATCTAAACATAAATTTTGCTTAACTTTCAATTTGGTGACATTGACAAATTTTCAATATAAATTAATTTAATTTTTTTTATTTACAATTTTCAATTTTTACGTCCAAATACTATAATTTTTATTTTAAATCCTTCTGTCATCTGATATCCAGTTATTTTATTTAATTTTCAAGTAGTTTTTGTTGTTGATATAAATTTTTGTTGCTATTTTTATTCACACATTCGATTTAGTGTATATTTTCTAACTCAATTATTTAGTGAGCTACAAATAAACATCCGTTTCAATACAAAACTGTCAGTTAAACGTCAAGCAGGATGTGTAAAAACATAATACATCCGTTAACAATGTGAATGTGTATAACAACGAAAATAAAATGTATGTATATAAATAAAAAATGACAGCAATAACAAAATGGTAAAGAAAAAAATTAACAACAACAACAACTTATATTAAAAGTATGTTTCTAGTACATTAATATCAACAAACATTTACACAATTATTGGAAGCACAGTTGATTGTGCTTCCAATAATTCATCCCACCCATTCATTACAAAATATATACGTACGTGAATGTACGTACGTACGTACGTACGTACATGCTGACAGTATTATAAACGTCAAATAAAAAAGCATGTTTGACATAGAATGTCTATATTCGTTCTCTCTAAAAAAAAGAAAGTTGTCATTGAAAACATTGAAAAATTAAAATATCAGAAAGAAGATGAAAAAAGAAAATAGTAAAAATGTTTCTATGTTTCTAGGAAGTTCTTCTCTCTTTTTTTTCTGTTCAAACTTCATTAACAGATCCTTTTTAATTTTATAAACGAGTTCGTTTTTGGAATTTTATTAATAATTATTCCATTTAAGTCATATCAATTGAAGATTGTTTAAAGGAAGAATTATGAAAAAATCTGTTTAAGTTTAAAAACCCTGATTTTAATGAGATGTATAGTTGCTTTCTAGTTTGTCTAGACAGCCTTGTCAGCCTTTCACTTCACATTAACTGTAAAGAAATTGAGTTAGCATTCATATCGACAAACTAACTATAATTCCCTATAAAGTCGCATATATCCCCCACATAAGCAGTCGCTATATACGTCAGAGATCAGTGTCCCATCTATGAGGTTAGCATCTCCTCTCGCATCAATACTAAGGATGTTGAAGATACCACCAACTTAACCGTGGTATTCAGCCTAATTGCCATTAAAAGAGCGAGCTTACTTGTAAACAAATTAACTGATAACCAGTCGAAGATCGCAAAAATAGTCTTAGTCGATGTTGGCCTAAGTGCACATCCTATGAAAAGCTAAGTCATATTTCGTGCGGTTCGATGATGCCTTAAGTGATTTCCAACAGAAGACTGCACCTTATATTACAATTGGCCTGACCACAAGATCCAATTCATATTTCGTAATAAAGTTCCCATCTGCCACCTATGGATTTACTAGAAATATATATTGCAGTCCTAGCTAGCGTGTTAACACTCCACGTCAATCTGCTATCAAGAATCTTTCCAAGATATTTAGCGTTCTTGGACAGTGTCAAGGTAACTACGCATAGCATAAGAAGTCTAAAATCTTTTAAGAAGAGACAGTTTTATTTTTTGTCTTTGATGTAAACGCTTTGCTTTTGGTCTGTTTTTATGACACACTCCATCTGAATTGAACGTTGCACATGATTTATATATAAAGTACAATTCAAATATATTTCCATCTTTGCGGTTTGATTTTTTAATTGAACAATTTCAAATAGAGCTTGTGGACAGATATTTACCCAAAGATGATCCAAATTTAGTTTTCACTCATTCGCTTTAAGAATATTAAAGTAATACAAACATTTTTTGTAATTAATCCGAAATTATTACTATTTTTTAAAAAAGGGATAAAATCAGAGTTATAAATGTATTTCGTCAAAAATATTTTTGAAAATTTGACTTATAATCAAACTTGATTTTTAAAACAATTTTTCGAAAATGGACATATTTGAGGTGTCCTACTTTGGAAGATTACCGTCACTTACCGTACAGGGCCCAGTATTCTTACAAACTCAAATTAAATCATACCTCAGCTTTTACCGAATGAAATTTTGTTAAGGCACATTAAACTGTTCAAAATTTAAAGAATTAACAAAACTGTGCTATATTCACATCCAGTACGTATACTTAATATAATTTGCTGATGTATCTCATACGCGCACGCGTTCGTATTGTATAGTTTTCGACGAAACTGATACGCATTATTATTCATTGTCCATATTATCAATTCAGGACCCATTAACCGGTATCTGGACAACCACTTAAAAATTTTGAACATTGATATTGACTAAAGAGCCTATTAAATTATCCTATTAATGGTTTTATGGTATATTTTTGTTGTTGTTTTATTTATTTCTTTTTTATTTTTTACGAATAAGTTTAGTCTCTATCACAACCCTAAAGGACCTAAAGTATTACAAAACATTTAGTTTTTATTGTTGTATTTTAAATTTTACATTTTATTCTACTTAATGCATTCATCATTTTACACCTGAGTGATGGAAATTGACATAATCGTTCCTGGATTGTTTACATGGTATTTTCATATTAAATGGTTTTGCTTCAGTAAACAAAGAAATAATCGAGTAAAATCCGTGAAAGTAACGTAAAATCTAGTAAAAGAAAATAAATTTAATTTTGTCATGACATTAAATTAAACAAATTTAAATTGTTAGAAATAACTGAAACGAATATTAAATGTCCTTTATTTCTAGGATGACATTTATCCTGATAGAAATAAAATTGTTTTCGCTGGGCAATAATGAAAATATTTACTTTTAATCGGTTTTGCATGAATGAGCTTTTGTGTAGAAGATTTAATGTAAATTATACTTGATTTAAAGTATTTTACAGCGTTAGACATGTAAAAGAAACTTTCTCTACACATAAATATGTAAAGCAAAATTTTCGGTTGAATTATTGTTGTAAAGAAATAAGAAACTTTCTCCCCAACCTCTCATATTTATGTACACAGATACACATTGAAAACTTAAGGGAATTATAAACACTTTTGAAGAAAACTTAAGTTAATTATATGCTGCTGACTGTTGTTATAGTTTAAATATAATTAAAACTACTTGTAAAGATGTTACACAGAGATGTAAAATTATTTTTAAAAACTCTATTAAAATTAATATAACAGTTTTTTACCAAAAAAAAAAAAAGAGAAGAGAATTTTTTAAGTGATATATTGTTATATTCAGCGTGTGTTAGTGTAAATCTTCTGCAACTCTATCGAGAACAATATCCGCTACATTAATCTAAGCGACCGTAGGATCGCTCAGCTAAATAGCGGAAAAAAATGTTTATAATACTTAAAAATACTGGATGGGAATAAATTGTGGTCAATTGTCCGAATTCTCTCCAATCCGAAGAAAGAAGATGATAGTCTAAGTATTGAGTTTGCAAATATCACCCAAGGAATGTGCGCTTTTTGCCTTTCTATACCCTTCATCACCACAAAAGGTAAAGAGGGTATATTAACTTTGTCATTTCTTCTGTAATTATAAGAAGTATCATCTCAAGTTGTTCAGTATATTTGAAGATATAGACCGATATCTCAGGCAATCTCAGAGTTCAAGCAAAAATCATCCGTAAAATTGTCAATTAAAAATCCACAAATTAGGATAAAATTTTGTCATAACATTAAGTTATATGTACTTCATTACCATTCCAAAAAATTATATAAATCGGTTCAGTAGAAAAAAGTTATAGCCATAAATATAACTAAATTTATGAACCATTAAGTGTTTCATATATTATATATGTCTGTGAGTGTATATCGTATTTACTTCACGTGTGTTTGAGCTGTTTTTCTTTTCGTCATCCTGAGAGATAAAGCGTAAGATTTATTGTTCAACTGACGAAGCTTCTTTATTGATGTTGATAAAGCTAAGCGGAAAGTTGGGAAGATGACACAGTCTGATTCTGTTCAAAGCTTCGAAATTAAGTAGGGTTATTCCAATACAAATAAGTGAAAAGGACGCGGTTGTTGAAATTTTTCTCCTCTTCTAACAGCAGCTCAGCATGGATTCCTTAAATTTCGCAATAGAACTACAACATTTACGTCCAATAGTCATTTGACCTATAAAAAGCTTTTGCCACAAAGTTGTGCTCAGTCGGTAGTACACATAAAACAAATGGACTATCAGTGTTTATTCCTTCGCTGAGTAATACGCTGAGAAGACATATTCAAAGTTGCCAACACTTAGCGTTAAGATTAACATACTGTGTTCAGATGTCTTTAATACAATATCTATATAAGGATACGATAATTCTTTCTATTGAAACACAAAATAAAGTGCTAAGTAAGCAGTTGCTTCTCGGATTTCATTGTAAAGATGATCCTTCGTTTACTCAATCGAAATAGGTTTACACAAGCATTAAATGGTATTCTCAGAGACACCACAAGTTTCTCGGTTTCGAGCACCGCTCAGCTCCACAAAAAAATGAACAGAATCTGCGATGTCAAAAAAAGTAATTCTGACACAACTGAGGTTGTGATACATCCTGACACCGCACTATAAGAATGTTCACTCGAACATTAAAGAGTGATTTAATTTAGATTTTTAGCAGTTGATTAACTCTTCAAGATAGTGATTCTGCCTAGAAAACTGCATATGCGCTTAGGATGTATAAATCTGAGACATGGATGCGTATGAGTTATATGATTACTATAAATTGAATGATACATTAAGTATACGCAACATATGAACATGTGTATGTGTACAAAATTAATAATTTATTGTCTAACACATTTTATTGTACTCCAATATATATATTCAAAATTTTAAATTTAGAATTCCATTTCTTAATGTAACCACTGACACACACACAAATACTCATTACAAATATTTTAGTCAATTAATTTAAAACCATGTACCACTTAATCGATTTGTTAAATGAAATTATTTATATTTTATACCTAATAAAAGTCATTTGCCATTTACCACAAATATTTTCAATTTATTATTAACCACAAACATTTTAACAAAAATTAAATTATTGAATCCAACAAATACAACAACAAATTCATTCAAAACATATAAAATATCAAAAGATGTATTTTCCTTAATACTTATCTAATACTTTCATTCAGAAAAACTTTAGTTTATTAAGTTTCCTTTACTTTTTATAAAATCTTACATAAATTATATTTTAGTACTTTTTTGCGTTCATATGGAGACTTTATTTAATTGTTTGGTCCCTAACTGAATTGTTTGGTGTGACATTGACAGATTGTGAAACATCTGTTTATTATAACTTACAAAATTAGTTTCAAGTTTTTTTTTTCTTAAGATTTTTTTCTTCGTTTCCTTTAGTTAACTTTTGTTAAACTTCACAAATCAAGTGTATAATGAGAAAAAGGTAAATAAGTAAGAATGCAATATTCGGCTATGCCGAATCTTTAATACTCTACATCACAAAAGCGTGTAAGTAATTACGATATGTTTCGTACAAACACAATCACAAACGTATATAATAAATAACTGTTTATCTTAAATTCAACACAAGAACACTTTATGTGTCATAAAACTAGTAATATTTTTGGATATAACTTTTTTTCTACTGAACCGATTTTGATAATTTTTGCAATGGTAATGAAGCCAAAATCTTATTCCAATTTATTTTCGATTTCTAATTGATAGTCTTAAAGAATTCTCCGCTGGGACTTAGAGGTTTTGATATATTAAACCGATTTTTCCGATTTAAATTAAGAAACTTCTCAGAACTATAACAAATACTCCGTTGTGGATGTGAGAGTTCCTACAACAGACCGACAGACGATCAGATAGAAGTTAAATCAATTCAGATTTTAATTTGATCATCAGATTTTAATGATGATATATACATTACAGGTTATTAGATAATTACATCTTAGCGTTACATATGGAATGGCAAAGTTAAAATACCCACTTCACCACTTGTGGTGGTGGAAATATAAAAATTGGATGAAAGAAAAAAACTTCGGCTGAATTGAAATGTTCTTGACAAAATATTATTAGCATTATGATGAAAATAGTTGTTAATTGGATAAAATTTATACGTTTCTAATTTTGTTTTTATTTAGTTTATAATTTAGCATTTAATTAGAATAAAATGAAAAGAGTAATAAAATTAAAAAAAAGTTTAGTAAAGTTATGTTAATTATACACATTTTAAAATTAACACGTAACAAATTGTACTCGGTCAAGCCCGACTATTTAATACCCTACACCACATTGTTAGTAGTATGTGGTAGCTACCAAAAATTAATGAACCAGCCTCGTATGAAGTATATTTTAATTTATGCTTAAGTGTACAATGTATTATAATAGCACCAACTTTCATGTGGGATTGCTACATTCTAAGCGTTTTTTTTTCTGTGGGCTTTACATGGGAGTTAGAAGAAATTATGGACCGACCCTCGTAAAATGTCGCCCATTGATTTTTGGTTATATATGTCTTGAGTTTACTAAGTCTTATTACAATCCAACGTAATTGTGAGATTTAATCTTTCAAAGTGATATTTGAAGGTGGGTTGCATGGGACCTATAAGAAATAATTGGCCAATCCTCATATAGTTTGGCACATCGTTTTAGAATGCAATAAAACTAATTTTTGCCAAATAACATTAAAATTGCTTTACATTTAGGACTTTTGTGTACTTAAATACTCATTTCGGTATGAATATTTGTATGGGTGCTAGATGAAATCATCATCAGCAATTTCAATAGGCATTGTCCCTGGAGCAAATAATGGCACACGCCATATTTCATGAAGGTATCTTTAAAACTGCGGTAGTAATATTTATGTGCTTTTCAAACTTAAGCACAAACGCAACCACGTATGGTGGTGTAGGGTATAAAAATGTATTCGTTTTATCTTCAGGAAATTTAGGCATTAATTAGCAATAAACTATTTCCATTTATATGGATTTCGAAAATTTTTTTTGGTTTTAATTTTTAAAATTTCTGATGAAATTTTCATTGTTTTGTAAAAAGTTTTTATACATACATGTATACATACATACATACATACATACATACATACATACATACATACATACATACATACATACATACATGCATACATACATAAATGCATACATACATACATACATACATACATACATACATACATACATACATACATATTGTATACGATTGTTATTTCTAAACAAGTTACGATATTCGACTTTTTTATTATTCTTCGTAAGATCGGATCTTTCAAAGAGTTTTATTTTAATTTAAGGAAAGAATTAAACTGCTTTCCTTTGAAAACAGTTTAATTCAAAAATAGATGATAAAATCAAAAAAGACAAAAAAATAACGAAATAGCAAAAAGAGTTTAGAAATTAACAATTCGCATAATTTTTTTAATTTGAAGTCATGTGTAACAGTCGAGAATGTTTTTTATTACGCTGAAAAGGAAATGTTTATAACCTTTGTATGAATATACAAACATTCTCACTTATTAAAATGTGTTGACTTTTGTTGTATGGATTTTTGTGTGTTTTTACTCTTGACTAAAAAAGAATAAAATATTTTTTTTTATCGAAAAAAAGTGTTTTATTTTTTAATCTTCGAAAAGAAGAGTAAAAGTTAAGATAATATGAAAATAAAGATTTTTTTCTGATTTCTAGAAAATACACAATAAATTAAGTTCGATTTTTATATACTCAACCATCATAAAGGTATAACGGGCAGAATGCCTGATATCAATGTATATCTTCTGAATGAAATGTAAGGGGGTTAACATGGACAGTGAGCAATTTTTGAGACAACTTGATGAAAATTATCAAGCGTCTTTAATTTTTCCATAAAACAATTTTTATTAAAATTGGTGATGATATATAAACATAAAACACAAATTTGGTACAATTATACGACGATCGGTTTATTGTTTTTCATAGTTCTCATAAAATCTGTCTCTTCAAATATCATTATGAAGGGCTTAAATCTTACATATACGTGAAATATTACAAGTTTTATAAAACTTACTAGAAAAATAATCAAATTTTTAATAGCTTCCATTTACTGCCAACAATGTTTTGTAGGGTATCAAATAGTACAGCCTTATCACCTATAACTTCTTCTATTATAAATTGTGTTTGCGTTATTTGTAACATAAAGTGAAAGAAGTGTCAGAATGACTTTCTGAGTATATTTTGAATTTTAACGAAATTTGGTAAATATTATTGTATTGGACCAAGAATGAAGTTTATTGACAAATCTTTTAACAGGAAAGAGACAGGAAAGATTTATGAAGGTATAGCTTTATCTTCTTTTAGATATTGGAGGTCTTTCATGTGATAATTATCCTATGTATTTGGTAATATATATCCTTATGCAAACTGTAAGTTTTTTAATAATAATTTTCTTAAACATTAAATGTATGTACATTTATTATTATATTACACATAGCACATAGTTTGTGAAGAAGAGGGTAAATGAATTCATTTTTAATTCGATATGCGACGTCTAAGTCACCAAACATACTTTAATGTTTTATCGAATAGACTAAAAGGACTTCTAATAGTCGTATATAAGAAATCATGGTTCAAAAATCCATTAAAAAAATTCAAAGAACGATTTTTTGGTATAGCAAATGCTAATTTAAAACCTTTTTTGTATAAGTCCAGGCCCTCGAAAATACCAAAGCCTAAATCTTAAAAAGCAACCTTTGAAAGCCCTAAAGTGCTTCTAATTATATAACAAGAGCTTATTCCATACTTTCAATAACTGAGGATTCGATAGACTTAAGTACAAAAAATGTTTTTTTTTTTATTTATAAAAAATATAATTTATGTTATTGGCAACATTAAATTTAATATCGAATTTAAAGATCTTATAATAATATTAAAGAGGTTGATTAAAGTTCTTTTTATCCCACTCTTTAATTATAGTTTAAAAGTTAATTTCTTCTTCCCATTTCCAATGAATTCAATTTGTTACATCTTAAAGGATTAATCATTGACTGTTAAAGGACCTCAAGAGGCAATTTGTTTTAAGTGACAATATATATTATCTTCCTATTAAAAACAATTTTAGGCTGTCAAAAAGCTAAAACTTGAAAAAGACATCAAACAAAGAAATACTATCAATCAATCAATAAATCAATCAATCATTATTTCATGTTATCCCATTGAACCATTATTGATATAATAATTTACCAGAGTGTTTCTAAATTTACTATAATAGAAAATAAATAAGAAACCCAACTATTCAATACCCTACACCACATTGTTGCTTATAAATGGTAACTATCAAAAATTAATAAACCACCCTCGTTGAAAGGTATTTTTTATTTATGCTTAAGAGTACAGTATACTTACTGATACTAAAAACCATGTGAGATTAATGCGTTCTAAAACGATTTATTCTAAGGGCATTACATGAGAGCTATGGACCGATCCTCACATCTATTTGTACTTCAATTTTTGCTTATATTTGATTTGATTTCATCAATTCTTATTATAATATCAACTTATATGTGAGATTTCATGCATTCAAAGTGATATTTGGAAGGGGGAAGTATGGCACCCATAAAAAATAATGGACCGATCCTAGTGTAATTCGGCTTGTCGTTTTAAAATGTCATAAAACAAATTGGTTTCAAATTTCTTTGACCTTAAATTTCTATTCCGGTAGGAACATGTGTATGGGAGCTGGGTGAAATAATGTTCCCAACATCACCAACTTCTTGGGCCAAAATAACGACGTATGTCAAGTTTCATTACAGTAACACATAATACAACGAAATTAATTATTCCATCTGGAGATGTATAATTAAATTTGCGATATTAGATTGATCTCTTCAAAGAATTCTAAAAAATTACCATAAGAAATTACTCTTTATCTATTACGGACCATTTAAATTTATGTACCAAAAAATCCAATTTTAATTCTATCAAAATTGAAACCATATAACTTAAAAAGTACCATATAATTCCCTTAAATTATTTCTATCCATATAATAGTACCATTGGAAATTTCATAAAGATCCAAAAAATCCCCTTTGGCTAATTAAAGAATAAATAAATTTTTGTTACAAAAACTACAAAATATTTAGAATACGAATATATGGAATAAACAAAATATTAATTATGGAATAAACAAAAGTACTATTTGAAAATTCAAAAAGTACCACATACTGAATTAAATCATTTTTATCCTCTAAGATCTATGTGTGCCAATAGTACCCAAAATTATTACTGTAATTATTTTATTATTAATAATTTAAAAAGTACCAATTTTATTTTTGCCCTAGAAAGAGTACCAATTGCCCTAATATATATATATATATATATATATATATATATATATATATATATATATATATATATATATATATATATATATATATATATATATATATATATATATATATATATATATATATATATATATATATATATATATATATATATATATATAATATATATTTAGCACATTTATATTTCCATGTTCCGTATATGATCCAATTAATTGAAGTTATTTAATAATATTTAAAATATATATTTTTTAAAAAGTACCAGGTTATTTTTCTAATTTGGTACCACATACGATTTGGTGAAAATATTCAAAAAAATAATAATTTTAATTAATTTTATATGACAAAGTGTACCAAACTTATGTTCTTTTATTTTTGTTAAATTTGACTTAATGATTTGAAAAAGATACTAATTTACCATCTTTACATTGTTTTTGGTACTTTTTTACGGCCCAACATTATTATACCTTTTAACACAACAACTGATGATATTAACTTTGTCATTCCGTGAGTAACGCTAAAAGGGAATCATCTAAGACCCCATAATGTATATATATATATCTTTGCATCAAATTAACTCACATCCGCAAAAATTTACAGAGCTCAATGAAATTTGGTCTGAGTATTTGCTAAGATTCTGAAAAGTTTCCTATATAAAACCTGCAAATCGGTAAAAATATAAATATCTGAGACAACCTCTTCATTAAAGCGAAGAACTTTCGTAAAGTTAATTTACTGTATTTATTTCTTAGGCATTTGTGGTGGCGGATATTGAAGACTTTTACTGTTTTCTTTTTTTTTTTTGTATGGTATACTTTTTATCATTTAAACATTATAATGTCAAAAAAGTACCAAACAAATGTTTGGTACCATGTGTACTAATTTAAAAGAAACATTAGGTATCAAAAAGGTACCAAATTATAGTTTTTACCAATTTCCCCACCCCCTCCCCTTTTTCCGAAAAAAACATGCCCTAAGAGAATTCATGTTCTAGTTTAACTATATAAGCTGTGGGATGATCATCGGTCAGTCACTCAATAACTTTACAAAAAACAATCGATTTGGAAATACTGCATATCGTCTACAGAAACTTATTTATACATCATGTATATATTTGGAACTTTCCCTCAACAATATTTAATTTCTTTATCTGTTGACTGACAAAGTCCCAAATAAAAGCCATAAAGTACATATGAACGCACACACATACAACTTAAAGGACTCCCACAAATTTGGAACAATTGTTACTTTGATTTTTTGTATAATTTTTTGGAAAATATTTTCTTGTTACCCTGAAATTAGTTAATTTGTCTTTATATTTCAACTTCTTTTCATAATTTTCTTCTCTTCTTTTATTCAACAATTACATTTTCCTTTTCTTTTGATTTAATTAAAACATTGTAAATATCGTTGATGCTGTAAATGTAAAAACCGTGACAAAAAAAGTTCAAAAAGAAAAAAAATATAATTAAAATTCAAATTATATATTTTCATAATGATACGAAAAAAGTAAACTAAATTGAATGAAATATTGAAGTGGGTTTATGTTTTTAAGTTAAATCAACAAAACAGAGTGAATAAAATGTATCAACCTTTGAAGGTTTGAATATATTGTCACAAGTTGTTTTTTATAATTTGAATTATATTATTTTGCACAATTCTGCGAATTATTCAAATTATGTGGCCAACTGTTATTAGATATGTGGACTAATGTTATTAGATATAAATGAGACACTTCATCTTGGTATAAAGCAACGTGCAAGAGTTGTTCATCCTTACAAACCCTTTCGACACTGAAAACATTTAAAAAATTCGAACATATTAAACCTGCGGCTTAATTTTTACTCAACCTTAAATTAAATTAGTCTGGAAAAGGAAAAGGCAACTTACAACTTAGGACAGATGCAGTATTATATGAAACATAAGTTGGTCAAGCCCTACCTGCACCACATTGTTGGTTTTTAATGGTATCTCTCAAAAATTTTTGAACAGCCCCCTTTAAATATATTTTCTAATTTGTGCTTAATTATTAGTTTTTGGTACTAATTTTTTAGTATTATGGTACTAATTTTTAATATTTTTAAAGGGGGGGTTTAATGGGATCAATGAATTAGGATAATGAACCGATTCTCGTATAACATATATAATATTAAACATATTTTTGTCGAATTTCATTAAAATCACTTTATATTCACGACTTTTATGACCTTTAAACCCAGGACGAACATTTTTATGGGAGCTTGGACTTATCATCACCAATTTGAACAGGCATCTTTTGAAAAAAAAAAAAATAATGATTTATTAAGATATCTCTAAAATTGCGACCTGCCAGACATCGTTAAATCGACTCAGAAAATGATTCTAAATCGAACGGTGCACAGTATTTTATACAAAATATGAAACGGTAAAAAATCTGTAACTTCTCAACTTCTAGTTCCTTTTCAATGAAATTAAAAACAGTGATAGTAGAAGTAAAGTCAAGTTTAATTTTTGAGCCTTGACTTTGTGGTCTTAATGAGAGTCGATTCACAGGGTTTCAAAATTGGTTACCTCGGGTCATTAGATTCCTTATATCTGAACCGATTTTAAAGATCTAATATAGGTGATTTCTGCGAGTGAAGACCTACAAATAATCTAATAACCACCTATAGGTGGGCTATATCTAATAGTTAAGGAGATATTTAAGAATTTTGAAAATTTAAATATTAGAAATTTTTTTGACCGATACTGGCAAAAAATGGACGAAAATCGTTTTTTTTAATTCAACTTTTTATTCCACAAAAATATTTTTAAAAATTTTATAAATATAACTTTGCAAACAGTTGATATTTTTCAAAAAAATACAGTATTTAATCTAAGATTAAAAATTTTTTGTTCTAGTGTAACACTCACTTTTAAGCAGAAGAACCATTTTCTGAGTCGATTTAATGATGTCCACCCATCTGTCTGTCCATGTTAATATTGTGAACAATTTACAGTTCGCAAATTTTGAAATATTTTGATGAAATTTGGTACATATTATTTTTTAGCTCTAGGGTGACGCCTATTGAAATTAGTTATATTCGGTCCAATATTTCAGGTAGTTCCTATATAAATGTCCTTTTAAAATGGTGTTATAAAAATATAAAAAAAGTATAAAAGCCCTCTATATAAAGGGATTTTATACTTCCTCTAACTTCGATATAGTCGATGTAGTCCCCAGAAAAAAATCTTTCTCAAACGCATTAACTTTATATAAATCATATTAATGTACTTCACACTTAACCATAAATCAAGACAAATTATACAAGGGTTTTTCATAAAATTTCCATTGCTGTCATTTCCAATCAACAATGTGGTGTAGGGTATAACATTGTCTGGCTTGACCGACTATGACATTATTACTTGTTTTTTTCCAATCGCCCAAACAAGGCTAACATTGATTATCGAATATATAATGAATTAGTACAACTAGAGGTCTCTAATTTGGTCCCAACTACTTTATCAAAAAACTGTTATACTGGACAACACGTAGGGCAGATAAGATCTGCATGAGGGGTATCGCTCATACAAAGGACCAAATATTAAAATTGGCTATATGGTCGAATATTTCTGGTACCTTCCATACAAGTGTTCCTCCCGGAATTGTGTTTTTAGGTCATAAAATCACAACCGATTCACATGAAATTTGACTCAAGTAAGTCTTGTAATATGAATCCCATTCCAAATATCACTTTTAAGGACATAAATCTTACATATACGTTTTTATTGTAATAACCGACTATACCTCCTTACTGGTTTTATAATAATAAAGAAATTTTATTTTTGTTTTATTTCAATAAAAATTTTGATCCATCAAACTCATGAAGAATTAATAAAAAATGTTATAACACAATAGATACTCATCCAGAGTAGAACATGAGTAAAAATAACATCCGCTTTTGTTTCATTTATCACTCTTCAACATGTCTCTTTAGCTTCCATTATCTGACATCTTTGAAGTGTAATTTACAATAGTTGACATAACTTCCGGCTAAATGTTTATTGTTTATTTTTATTCTTTATTTCATTTATTACTTGTATTTGTTGTTTCTCATTTTTATATTCATCATAAATTGTCTCTTGTTCATTAAGAGGAAAAATAATGATAACAAAGAATAGCAAAGCAAATTGTTGGTGTTAATTGTATAATTATGACGTCACGTAGTGAAAAATAATAATAAACAATTAAAAATAAAACAACAACAGTGGCAGAAATGGCAGAGTAGAAATTTTCCATTTAAAAGAATAAAAAATAAAAAAATATTTTAAAAGAAATAAATATAAATTCTTATATATAAAAATGAAACTGTGTTTGTTTGTCTGTTTGTTTGATCGTAGGGCGGTTAGAATCAGGGGGAGAGGTAGCCCCCATATAAAGCAAATTTTGATAATCGAATACCTTAAGAACTATAACAGCAAAAATTCTCAAATTCGATCCAAACACTTTCTCAAAAATTTGATTAACTGATCAAAATATAGGACCGATAGAATCAAGGGGAAAGGTACTCCCATACAAAGCAAATATTGATAATCGAATATTTAAAGGGCTGTAGAAGCGGAAGTGTTCAACTCGGATCCAATTTCTTTCCCTAGAATATATTTTTCTGGCCAAAATATAGAAACGTTAGGACCAGGGTTGGAGATTCCCCATACAAAACAAATAATGATTACCGAATATCTAAACAACTATAATAGTGAAAGTGATAAAATTTGGTTCCAAACTGATTTACTGGTTATAATGTACAACGGTTAGGACCAAGGAAAAAGGTAGCTTCAATGCAATGCAAATATTAAATAAAATTTTAGAACGGACAGGGCCAGGGGCATTTGGAAAAACGTTCATTGTATATAATTGTTTAATACATGTTGTGAGTTGTGAAATTTCTTTCGAGATCTTGGACTAAACTTACAGTTTTATTTTTTTGTTTGATTCAAGTTATTATTTAAAATATATTTATTTTTATAGTTTTAATCATTAGTGATGAAATTTTGTACCTTTTTCGGAATTCTTTTCTTTCTGTCACTTTCCTCTAACAGGAAGCCAAACTCCGTTTAAAATCTACCACACCTTTAGATACCTTTTTGTGCTCGACAATTCTCTTTTAACAACAGCCCAATGTAGACTTAACTCCGGACAGTTTAGAGAAATTGTCTCCCTTGATACAAATACAAAATTATTGTTCTTGCTACACGCAAGGGCTTGTTTATAGGATACCAAGTCAGACCAAAAATAAAGTAATTATGATGTCGTGTGAATATTGCAAATTTTTTGTCATACCAAGAACTTTTTTTGAAAATTTTTACTGCATTTGGACCTTATAATTTTCATCAACATTATCCCGACATTCAGCGACATAAAATGTTTGAGCAGTAAGTTAAAGAAAATTTGACTCCAATTTTCGTGCTCTGTTTTTGGTCTCTAAAATTAAAGCAGTGCTCCTGCCAGACCTTCTTAAGCTTAGTTTCTAAATCTATATTAGTTTTTCTCTTTCTCTTTTTTGACATAAGAAAAGTCACGTAGACCATTCTACCTGAACCAGGTTTTAGAAGAGTCCTTCCGGTAAAAACTCATTTTAATCCGATTAACAATACTCCCAAATACCCCCTAATTTTGTTATAAAATCCTGTTTAAATTTAATTTTAATTGCATTTTCTGGTACAATATTTAACATAGTATAAGTTTCATAACATCACTTGGTAATGTTGAAAAATCTAGATGGCACTGTTTCGTATAAATGAGCGTGATTCTAACCAAAGTAATTCAGTCTAATGCAGACTTTGAAATAGTAATAATTTTATAGTTTACAATAATTTTACTAAATTTGCTTCAATTTTTAGTACATTTATTTTTTGAAATTTCTTAATAAAATTTCAAATTAAATTATTTCGTATAAGATATTTTTCCAATCTGTGCAGATTATAGGTATTTCTGTTTACCGATTTAACCTTGAAAAAGAACTATAATTTATGTACACTCATGCAATGATTTGTTTCTTTGAAATAAATGATTTTGCATAAATAACTAAAATTATTTTCATGTGCAAAGATATTTATAATTGAAATTATGAATGCACACATACATGTATAAAATTATGTATAACTAATTTTAAAATTCAAAACAAAAGTTGAAGTTAAACATGTTTTATTTTCATAAAAACTTTTTATAAAATTTCAAACATTTTATTCCTAATTATTTCAAGAGATTCAATAAATTCTGCCTTATCATCCTAAAAGGAAGCATTGGACCTGCTACTTCATTAGCAAAACTTTATTCTGTTTGACTCAGATTCACTTTCTGAGCCGATTTAAGAATGTCCGTCTGTCTGTCTGTCCGGCTGACTGTCCGGCTGACTGTCCATGGTAAATATTTCTATTTTGGCTTAAGGACGAAGCCTATTTATTTCAGGTACCTTCCATACGAATGTTCTTCCCGGAATGGGGATTTGAGATCATAAAAGTTTTATACACAAAACGATTTAAACAAAATTTGGCACAACGATGTGCGAAGGTTGGTTCATTATTTCTCATAGGTCCCATACAAATCCCCTTCCAAATATCACTTTTAAATGAAAAAATCTCACAAATACGTTGGTATTGTAATAATAATTGGTGAAATTAAGATAAATATAAGCAAAAATCGATGTGTAAAATTATACAAAGGTCGGTTTATAACTTTTATAGGTCCATATAACAGCCACCAAGAATAAATCAGAAAATAAAATTATATGATGGTCGTTCATTAAATTTTCGTAATCACAATTTTTAACCAAAAATCGGTTAAGTATAAAATACTGAACCGATTTTAATAAATTTTTGAATGGTAATGAAGTACATATAGCTTAATATCATGGCAAAATTTCTAATTTTTTAATTTATAATTGAAAATTTTTGCTTGGACTTAAGGTAATATTCTTGATTTATTTTGTTGGTTTTAAATGGGAAACTCCTCAGAACTTAACAAATATTCAATTCAAATTTCATAGATCTCTGTCAATTATTGTGGATGTGAGCGTGCTATCAACATACAAACGGACAGATAGACAGGCAAACATAGCGGAATCGACTCAAGATGAACCCTTAGACACCATTGTGGTGGTGGAGAGTATGGTGGTGGTGGAGAGTATAACAAGTAATAAAACTTTATTCGGCTGTATCAAATCTTATATACCCTACACATTTTATATTTTCCAAAACTATAGCACGATTTAATATTAAATTTAAGAGCTTACGAATACTTTTTTCTAGGAAGAAGTCATTTGTTGAAACTCAGCCAGATCATGGAAATTTGTCAAATAGGAACTTCGTCACTCAGAACCTATCAGATTTTATTATTGTCAAAATTCATTGAAATACCGTAACAAATATAAACTTTGCTTAAAATTGTGGAAAAAGCTTCAAGATAATTGTGAGAATTTCAATGGAATAAATCAATAACTGAAGTATTATAATCTTCCTATAGTAGAATTTGGATTGATGTTCTTAAATTTCACAACACATATTTACGTTAGGTCATCAGCATGCCATTAATAACTGAATGTACAAGTGTGAAACACACCCATTCCCGTTGCATGTATTCCAATGCGACAGTGTCCAGCTACTGCAGCAACTATGTCCCTCAAGTTAATTCTTTAGATATTATTTAAAAATTATATTCTGAACCCTTCCAATCAGGGCCAAAATAGCAAGCTTTAAACTATTATGACAGGAATAAATAATCTGGATAAATATCACTGAATTTATAAATTATTCTAGGCATAGAAATATTTCCAACAGACAAACTCACAAGTATACGACATAGCTCACAGGGAACTAAACTAAATTAAGATCTTATCTGTGTGCAGTTTATATGAATTTTTCTCTAATAATTTCAGAGAAATGTGATATAAGATATTTCACTGCCTTATCTAAAAAATTTGTAGTCTATAATATTTTTGTAAGGTTTTAACTAAATGCAAAATTGTATAAGTAATTATCAGTCAATATCATTATATAAATTATTAGTTTTAAGAGATTATCTGAACTGTTTTTGTCATTTTTTAATGAAAAAACTTCTCAAGTCAATAACAAATAACCAAACGAACGTTTCTTATTCGACTCTAATTTTGATAATACAAAAAAAATACATGTTGTTACAAACAGAGTGACAAAGTTAATATTCCCTCTACACAACTTATGGCGGAGAATATAATTTCGATGCGTATGAATTGAATCCAATAAATGCATTAAGTATATGCATGGAATACCAACCATTTATGTAGCATTTCAATATCTTAGTTTAGTTAACAAAAGTCTTAAGTATTGAATTTATAAAAATATAGAAAATATTTGAAAGGTTTCACCGATTTTTTCACATTTTTTTTAATTGTTTAAGTTTTAGAAGTTTTGAAAGTCTGATATAAAAATTCCCAAAAAGAATAATGAATTTAAAATTATTTCAGTGTTAAAACTTATATTTTTAATAGTTTTAAATCCTCTTTTATTTTGAGATACAACTACATAAACATGTTTTTAAAAGTATATATGTGTGTACACATATTTTTTAATCGAAAGTTATTTTGCTTTTAGCGCTCTTTTAAATCTCACATATCAGTAAACACACATCTACAGACTTCTATAATAAATTTGCGCAAACAATTTATAATTCAATTGAAAATTTGTTTATGCATTCAATTGTATCTATAATTGCACAAATATCCATAAATTTTTAATAAATAAAATCGATTTTTAATCCAAAAATAAAACCAGTGTTATGCACAAATTAACTTATATACATGAAAACGAATGGAAATACATATTTATTGTGGTGAAGGAGGAAAATAACATCTGTTGTATTGATAAATTTAAAATTTAAGGACGGGAGTTTGTTCTTAAAATATGAGGATTCAGTTAGATGGTTCACAAATGGCAAACTGTTGAGGAAACCTTTCGAGGCAACGCCAGAATCATGGGGTTTTTCCGTCGCAGACATGGGCAATGAAGTTTTGATGTTCTCATTTGTCTTATCTTAGTTTTACGCATTTGGTTTGCCGACCCAAAGTATTCGTCATGGGAATAGGAACTTAGAAAATTATGAGCCCCCGACCGAATACATGGGTAGTTTCTTTCCAACATACAACCAAACTTTGTATTTTATATTTTCCGCCGTGTTCCATAACTTCTATGCCTTTGAGATCAAAGAGAACACAGTTGTTGGTCGAATGGACAAAACTCCTTAAGTTGGAATGTAATTAAAATTTTTGTGATGCCCCAATATTTGTTCAATGCCCTACCAATTTTCCCATAATCTTATTAATGGATACAGGTAGCAATTGGGATTTTATTTTGTATAAATAGAGCTCTCCAATCTCATGTCATACTTTTGGTGACTTCTATTGCAACGCAACAGTTTATCGGAAGCGTAAGCCCATCCGATTTGGTCAGCATGAAGCTCCCTTATCTAATTGGGCATTGGTTCACTTATATTACTTCAAAAATTTACCTCTATTACTTCAAAAACTAGACTGCACTAGAATCTTTTTTTCGCTTCCAAAGATAGAATTATTTTCAAAAACGTCAAGCACCGTGGGTCCCTAAGAAAAAAATATTTTTCCAATAGTTAGTGTATCTTAGCAGGAATGAAGAAACAATTAGAAACAAACTCAACCATGGAAGAAACAGACGCTTTCAGACATGTAACATGCAGTTTATAGTTAAAGTTCACCGTGAGACGTTATGGCATGTGTAGCCCTTCAGCACAGTCTGCAATAAAACTACATTTCAATCTGACTTTTTATTACAATGAAACGAACAATTTCCTACTTTTAATCTTTATTAAAATATTTCTTTGTAACGTTATTAATAAAAACTATTTATCTCGTTTTCCCCCACGTTCGAATGAAATAGTTTGAAATGTCGTTATTGAGTCAGAAATATTCCTTCTTGATACCAATATTTCTATTCCATAATGTTATCACTCCCACTATCGGAGTAAAAATACAAAAGATGTAAAGTAAACTTCTTTTATTTCATTTTAATTTAAGCCACAACCATAATTATAACCCTTATTTGAGTATCTATTATTAATTTAATACAAGAAATTTATGATTTATTACTAACACACTTACCACTACCTACGTTACTTTTTATGAGATACAAATGTATGTACTTATTAGAACTACACTTTCAGACATTAGGGTGGCTCTGCTTATATAAATAAAATTTGAATATACTAACTGCAAAAATTCTTACAGAAAAGGAGTCCTTAAAAAGGACGATTTTTACAATATATAACATATGGTTTGTTTCAATAACAAATATGGTGTTTTGATGGTATTCCATAGATGACCAATAGCTATAATAATGTAGAATGTTTTATACTTAAATAAGTAAGAATGCTATATTCGGCTGTGCTGAATTTTAAGCATGAGTTGAAGATATTACACCAAAAATCATAGTCATTAATCAACTTAAACGGCATTACGGAAAAAGGCCCCTATAAAAACTACAGTGAAAATACCTATAAATATTGGTACCGAGCTATAGAGTTTAATGACCCATATTATTAAAAAATAATGCTAAGTTAAAATAATAACGTATACGTATATGGGAGTTATAATAAAATATAGACCAGATCAAATTATTAACATTTATTGAAGACAGTTAGCAAAATAATTGAACCGAATCTCAATAGAATTGGTCATTTTTTACTAGTTTGTAGACCGAACTGCTTTCAGAGAATATACGGAACGAGATGCATTAGAGCTACAATAAAATATAGACCGAGCTTGTTCAAATTAACAATATAATTTCAAGAACGCTAGAAAAATCATTTAGCCAAATTTCAAAAGAATTAGTCTTTATTTAAGTGTTATATAAGCTCAATATGTTTCCCGAAAAGGAGCGTTATATGAGAACTATAGTCAAATTAATAACGTATATTCAATAGAACTAAAATATTAATTGTGTCAAATTTCAATATAATTTGTCCTTATTTAATAGTTTTTTTTTTTGCTCAAACCGTTTTTCAGTTACATTTATCGGTCAAGATTTCTTTTTCCAATGAACCAATATAGCTGGTTTTAACCAGTAAACTGCTTAAGGCCATAAGAAACAATGTGGACAAATTTCATCAAATTCGAATAATGATGATGAATGTGGCTAAATCGACTCAAATTTTTATTTTTTTATTTTTTTAAATTGAGTCAAGACAGAAAAGGCAAATGAATAGCAGTTTTGAATTTTTGCTTTAATGCTTTAAAAGGATTTAAGTTTTAGAACGAATTGTCATGTAATAAGAGTTACGATAGAACTAAGACCACTATTGAGTTTTCGCATCGTTAACATTTTTCTACTGAACCCATTTTGACAATTTTTGGAATAGTGATGAAGTTCACATAACTTAATATTATAGCAAAATTTCATTCCAATTTAACGACTTATAATACACAATTTTATGGAAGTTCAATGCCAACTTAGAGATTGCATCCAATATTGGTCAATATCTTTTAATACCCTCAACTAAATTTTACTTGTTTTTGAATGGTTTTAAATGAGCATGCGAAGAACACACAGACGGACATAGATTTTGATTTGATGCAAGAATATATATACATTATGGGGTCTAAGATGATTCTTTCTTGAGTTACACATGGAACGACAAAGTTCATACACCTTCTTCTCCACTTGTGATAGTGGAGGGTATAAAAATTAAAAATAGAAAAATGATTAATCTTTCTTTATATATATAAAAGTTATAGCAAAAAATACAACTAATTTTATGACTCGTTAACTGTTCCTGTCTCATATTTACGAAAAACTTTTATATAACTTTTATATATATACGTCTCTTAGTGTATATATGAGTGTTTAAGTACGAAACATAATGTATTTAATTCACGTGCATTTGTGGAGGAGAATATTGAAGACTCGGCATAGTCAAATATAGCATACTCACTTGTTTTATTTAAAATAACTAAATTAATAAAATTATTTCTTTCGACCTAATAAAATATTGAAAAATAAAAAATAAGTCGAATTTATATTTTTTTCTATCTTATTTTTCTTTGGCAAATTTTCACAATTAACTTAATCCTTGAAAACTCTCTTTTTTCCCTTTTTATTTAATATTCCCACTTGTATTTATCACTGTGTTTTATTTAGATTCCTAATATACAAACTTAATATTAAGTTGTTGTTGTTGTCTTATATTTTCTATGAATCTGTCAAGTTCAAATGTTGCTATAGAAACTCCTACAATACGACAAATACACTTTAAGCAATATTTCGTTTTTTCTTTAAATCCCTTTACTTCCTATCCTGTTTTTAATAGGGCAGAATTAAACATTTTTGGAAACACATAACGATTTTTAAATGAAATAGATAAAATGTATAACACTGGATCGAGACAGAGTGTATTCAAGTCAATGTTTTGGAAATAATTCAGTTAGTGTTGAACCGTTAAAGATATCCTACTGAAATTTTACACGCTTAAAGCTGATGTTCTTTTGAGAAGTACTTCAGCTAAAAACGTATTAAATGCGCAGGACGAAAATTATAAAATATTTTCAACAAAATTCAACTTTTTACCATAAAAAATTGACTATACATTCGAAGGTCTGCCACCAAACAGTTTCCAATATTATTAAATAGTTCCGGAAGAACTTTTTCATTGGTAGAAAAAATAGTATTAGTTCTAAAGCCAAAATATAGAAAACATTTCCAAAAGAGCTCCAAACACATTCGGTAGGAAAGCTGCCCGTTTAGCTCTGTGCTCGAGCTATTTGGTAAGAAAAATTAAAGCTAATACAGGTTTATAAACATACAAGGCTCAATAAGATCCTTCCACAAACGTTACTAAAAATTAAGAGGTCAAAAACAGAGCACGGAATTTGAAAGCAAATTTTCTACAAATATAATAAGTTGCATAATTAAGTCCTCAATATAAAAACAAAATTTGCATAAGTAACTCCTATAATATTCTATAACGATATGTCTAATTATGCGAAGATCGGTCCATTAATTCTCAGAGGTCCAATACAAACCCCTCCCATATATCACATTTAAGGACATAAATCTCACATATACGTTGGTATTGTAATAATAACCGGTCAAATTCAGATAAATTTATGCAAAAGTCTATGTGGAAATTCAATTATACGAGAGTCGTTCCTTTAATTTTTGTAACTACTGCTTATAACTAACATTGTAGTGTAGAGTATTACATATGGCTTCACCGACTATAACCTTTATTGATACGTTCTTAAAAAATGTAATTAATGAAATTTCATTAGTCGTTACGCCGAAAATGCAAATTATAAAAATGGAAACAAATAGTGGTGGTTTTAGAAAGTACATAAAAAGTCGCTAGCAGTTGAAAAAGTCACACTAACGGTAACACTTCTTGAGTTTTGTAAGAATAATAATGTGATATTTGTAGCAAGAGAAGCAAATCTTCCAAACTGCCCAGGCCACTGGAGGAATATTGGCTCTTTTTAAAATTAGTTAAAGAGCATGAAAAAAAATGCCCAAAAGTCTAGTAAATTTTAAATTCAGATGTACTTCATGTTCGTGCAAAATAGTAGAAAACAGGGTTTCCGAAAAATGTTCAAAATTGCATATGATGTGGTTTAATACACAGAAAAAATATGTTACGTCCACATTGAATCACTTTCTAAATCGATTTAATGATATTAGTTCTTTTGCCTGGTTACAGGTGGCAATTTTAAAAATATCGTCAATCACATACCATAAAATCAAATTTTGCGAAACTCGGTCTATAATTTTTCATGTCTGTATCATGTTGTAGTTTATAGTCTGTCTTGAACGACTTTAAACTTTTACTTGAATTTTCTTGCCTCTGATAA